>OU426978.1:212079361-212679361 GCA_911387785.2 Aelia acuminata | reverse complement strand
AGAGAAACAAGATTTAAAAATACTTATTTTTATTCTAAAATCGCAATAAATTATTTTTGGTGATTTTTTACTTATAGGTAGCGGGATAGCCTACTAGTAAAGCATTGGATTGCTGTGCTCAAGGTCCCGAGTTCGAATCTGACATGACTTAGGGCCTATTCACACTATCGGTTTCGCGCCAGCTCCACTCTCGCTCCCCTCCCGGTCCACTCTCGCTCTACCCCATTCACACTAGCGCTCCGCTCCCGCTCCACTCCCGGTCCGCTCTCCTAATGTCTTACTATATTCACACTATATAATTTTATACCGTTTACTTTTAAAAGGTTTAAGCTATTAAAGCCATTAATAATCGAAGTTGTCTATTCGGATTTTAATTAATGATTAACTCTTAGTTATTTAAGTATTCATTTATTCTTCAATTTTACGGCCAAAAAAAAAAATCAATTTTTTGTTTGTAGAAATAGCTGGTAAGTGTACTTTTCTTGATGAAGAAGATAATATTATCTAAAAATGTAGAAGAATATATTGCAACACAATGATAATTGTTAATAATAATTATAAATTAATTTAATTAATGGTGAAGAAATAATTTAAATTTTTTTCGGAATTTATTCGAATACGCTTGAAAATTTCAAGTTGAAATCGGTAAATGCTGCAATTTACCGATTGTGTTCTCTTCTTACCCTCATTAATATTTTAATTATTTTTGCTTCAATATATTTTTGTTAATGATCTGACATTTTTCATAATATACTGCATTTTTATTTGTTTCAAATTGAACGTTATTTTATAATAGCAATGAGTATGTAGTCAATAAATAAATAGATGACCGTTTTTTACGAGTACATTAATACATAGCAAAATATATCTCAAACATAACATGAATTTTTCCCGTCGAAAAAAGGCCCGTAATGTTGGTGATTTTTTTTTTTTAATCATTTCAAGCGTATTCGAATATATTCGGAAAAAAATTTATATTATATATATATATATATATATATATATATATATATATATATATTATTTAAAGTTGAACTTTTTTGGCCGTAAAATTGATGAATAAATAAATACTTTAATAACTGAAAGTTAATTATTAATTAAAATCCAAATACAGACGGCTTCGATTATTAATGGCTTCAATCGTGAACGGTGTAAAATTATATAATGTGAATATAAAAAGACTTTAGGAGAGTGGAGCGGGAGCGGAGCGAGAGTGGAGTGAGAGTGGAGCGGGAGTGGAGCGAGAATGGAGCTGGAGCGGAGTTAGGCCGGACCTGTGCCAATATTGTGATTACCCTCTCTCTATTCCTCTTTAGAATATTTTGCCAGTGAGACCGGACCTGGAGCGGAGCGGGAGCGGAGCGCTAGTGTGAATGGGGTAGAGTGAGAGCGGACCGGGAGTGGAGCGAGACCGGAGCGGTACCTATAGTGGACTTCTCTGTCTATTTCTCTTTAGAATATTTGAGCGGACCGGGAGTGGAGCGGGAGCGGAGCGAGAGTGTGAATCCGCCCTTATGATATCTTTAATATTCGCCACAGTTCGTCTCGTGGGCCGAGAGACCTTCCTGGGGCAAACCCAGCCTCTACCAAGTGGGTATCCTTAATTGAAAAATTAAGGGGAAAAAACCTGGCGGTTGAGTGTGATCACGGTCAAATCACCTCCTTGCACCACCGCCGACCAAGTGCTTATCCTTACATAGTACTGAACCCAATACCCTTCATGGGTTGTAGTGGCACAGGATTTTTTGCTTATAATTTTAATGGAAATTCTTGTATCTCTCATCCCTGTGTCCTTATTTTTAAAGATATTACTTTGAAAGTTTTCATAAATACACCAGACTACACTAATTGCACCAGACTACACTCGGAACAAAGACAAAAAATGTCATAATGTTTTTCATTTCCTATTGTTTGGAAAATGAAAATAAAAAATAACATTTTCGATTTCTGAAAAGTAGCCAGCGAGGAATTTTTGTACTATAGCAGTTTATGAAATTTTGGCACATCCCTTGTAAAAATGACAATTCAAATTTAATAGCTATGTCTGACAATTGTGGGACGCATACAGCTGAACTATTTAATTTTTAAATAATTTATTTTTTGAAGAGAAAAGATATGGCTCCGCCGGGAGTCGAACCCGGGTCTCCTGCGTTACATGCGAGAATGAAATAAATTATTTAAAAATAATTTAAAATTGGTGGTGAGCCACAATTAAAGATTCGATTGATTAAAATAATTTAAAAAATTGACTTATGTCAATAAAATATCATGAATTGGACAAAAATTGTCCACCTCCCGCTACTACTCACAAAACTTGTGAGATAGGGGGAGTAGGTATCAGTGAAGAGGAAGGATTTGCTCTGCCTTGAGCCGAGCTCTGTGGTGTAGCGGTTAGCATCCTCGCATGTAACGCAGGAGACCCGGGTTCGACTCCCGGCGGAGCCAAATCTTTTCTCTTCAAAAAATAAATTATTTAAAAATAATTTAAAATTGGTGGTGAGCCACAATTTAAGATTCGATTAATTAAAATAATTTAAAAAATTGACTTATGTCAATAAAATATCATGAATTGGACAAAAATTGTCCACCTCCCGCTACTACTCACAAAACTTGTGAGATAGGGGGAGTAGGTATCAGTGAAGAGGAAGGATTTGCTCTGCCTTGAGCCGAGCTCTGTGGTGTAGCAGTTAGCATCCTCGCATGTAACGCAGGAGACCCGGGTTCGACTCCCGGCGGAGCCAAATCTTTTCTCTTCAAAAAATAAATTATTTAAAAATAATTTAAAATTGGTGGTGAGCCACAATTTAAGATTCGATTATTTAATTTTTAAATTTGAACGAACGGTACACCTCACAGGTGTACCACTGCAGGCGACTAAATAAAGATATCATACTTAAATTAAATTATTATTGTAAAGAAATGAATTAAAAGTATTTTATGAACTAGAACGAAGTACGTTAATTACAAATAGAATAGTTTTAATAATTCTCATTTTACAAAATGTGACATTCTCTTATTTTCACCTATATTATTCACCATAAAAATTAAATATTCCAGCTGTTTGCGTCCCACAATTGTCGGACATAGCTTTAAATTAAATTTGAATTCTCCTTTTTATAATGGATATGCCAAAATTTCATAGACTGCTATAGTACGAAAAGTCCTCGCAGGCTACGTTTTAAAAATAGAAAATGTCATTTTTTATTTTCATTTTGCCAAAAAATATGAAAGAAACAACATTAAAACTATTTTTTTTCTTTTTTACGAGTGGAGGCAACGTCTGGTGTTTTAATGCAAAATTTCAAAGCAATATCTCTAAAAATAAGGACACAGGGACGAGAGAAACAAGAATTTCCAATTAACATTTTTAAGTAAAGACATTACAAAAAATAATTTATTGCGATTGTAGATTTATCTTTTGTGTTTTATTTTTAGGATAGGCTGATAGAGAATCAAATTCTGCACGTTACAGAAAATTTTCCGAATAGATTGGACGAAGTTGAAATTAGTGGCAACGTCGCACGGAGGAATAAAGACAGAGTTATCTAGATCTGCGCGCGTTAGAGAGAGACAGAACTCCCTAGGCTAAAGACATACTGCCATCTCGACTTAGAACGGACTATATCTCTAAATGACTACCACTTATTCCGGACTCTGCAGAACTCCATGAAACTCCAGGAAAGAAATTCCTAAAAGAAGAGGACATCAAAAACAACTTGGATCAGTTTTTTATCAATAAAATCTCAGCCGTTCTATGAATATGGCATTATGCAGTTAGTGGAAAGATGGGTAAACATGTCATATTAAACAATGGTCAATATATTGTAAATTAAAATAAATTTTATGTCAATAACTGAGTTTTATTTCACACTGAAAAACATAAAGGACTTATTCGTCAACACAATATAAACTGTTATAGTAGATGACGTAATGACAAAATATAATTTACGACACGTAACTAACCCGGAAGTTGATTTACACATCCCGACATTATAAAGGTAGATCCAACAGGTATTCAGTTTTTAAATCGTTTCTAATTCTACTTAAATGTCTCCGAAGCCATTGTTTTCAAGAAATAATGAGTGAAAACAATTAACTACTTTCAATTACTGCACTTGCGATCTCATCTCGAAGACATATATTTTCTGGAATAATTATTCTTGTTATAAAAGAAGATTAATTACGATCCAGACTATTAGAACGGAAGATATTAGAAAAAATCTGGTGCGATGCGCGCAACACACAACTTTCACTTATGAACTTAAATTAGAAAACGGCGTTTTTTACTTTCACTTACCTATATATGAAATATATAGTAAGTGGAAGTATTGCGATCGTGAAAATTTTCGACTTCCGGTTTTCAACGGAAATACACGTTTTGGGACCCCCTGAGTCGAAATAACCAAGTCCCGCGAAATGGTCTGTGTGTGTGTGTGTGTATGTGAACAGACTAGCTCAAAAACTATAAACCGTGGGAACCTGAAATTGGGTATTTAGTGTAGGTATATGCCCGCGATGTGACAGCAAAAATTTCATCAAAATTGCTCAAAGGGAGGGGGTACTTTATTTAATAACTTTTTACGTTTTTTTCGATTTTCTCAAAAACGGCTCTAACGATTTTGATTAAACTGAGTATTTGATCGATTTATATGCCCGAAATATGACTGTAAAAATTTCATCAAAATTGATTAACCGGAGGGGGGACTTTACTTAATAAATTTTGTATCATTTTCACGTGTTTTTTTTTATTTACTCAAAAACGGTTTTAACGATTTTGATCAAACTTGGTATTTGATGTATTTATATGCCCGAGATGTGACTGTAAAAATTTCATCAAAATTGATCTACGGGAGGGGGGACTTTACTAAATAAATTTTGTACCATTTTCACATGTTTTTTTATTTACTCAAAAACGGTTATAACGATTTTGATCAAACTTGGTATTTGATGTATTTATATGCCCGAGATATGACTGTAAAAATTTCATCAAAATCGATTAACCGGAGGGGGGACTTTACTTAATAAATTTTGTATAATTTTCACGTGTTTTTTTTTATTTACTCAAAAACGGTTTTAACGATTTTGATCAAACTTGGTATTTGATATATTTATATGCCCGAGATGTGACTGTAAAAATTTCATCAAAATTGATCTACGGGAGGGGGGACTTTACTTAATAAATTTTGTACCATTTTCACATGTTTTTTTATTTACTCAAAAACGGTTTTAACGATTTTGATCAAACTTGGTATTTGATGTATTTATATGCCCGAGATATGACTGTAAAAATTTCATCAAAATTGATCTACGGGAGGGGGGACTTTACTTAATAAACTTTGTATCATTTTCACGGGTTTTTTTATTTACTCAAAAACGGCTTTAACGATTAACAAAAATAAGATATGAATGTAGAAAAATGTGTGACTTTGGGAAATGATAATTAGCAAAACACGTCAATTTCTAATCTAAGTACGTTGATAAGTGAAAGTTGTGTGTTGCGCGCACGCACCAGATTTTTAATAATATTCAAACGCCATTTCCCAACTTCATTAAGTTTTTGACATTTATTAATTATTTTTCATTGTCTCAATAAGTTATATAGTATTACTAGCTGTATATCCCGGTTTCACCCGGGGAATTTCCACTCGTCTCCAATGTAAAGCGAGATCATTTTGTAACAAGAGAGACGATTTTCATGACAATAAAGAATATACCCAGAGATTGGCTGAATATTGACAGGTGTTCCGCACCTAGTATGAAAGAACCACTGAGCGAAATTTGGAGAGCCACTGACAAACGGTATGTATTTCTATAAAGAACCAACAGAATAGATTATAGCTGTATATCCCGGTTTCACAAGGGGCATTTCATTTTTCTAAAGAAACGGTCGATATCGTAAGAAACATTGTGAATCGAGATCATTATAATTTTTATAACAATAAAGAATATCAGCTGAATATCGGCTAAAGTTATGCAATTTTCATATGGACAGGTATTCGCACCTGGTCTGAAAGAACCACTGAGCGAAATTTGGAGAATTTAGGACAAAAGATATGGATTTCTATAAAGAACAAACAAACAGAATTTCATCTTTATTTATATAGATTATTTGTATTGCAAAACTTGAAAGTTCTCAGTACTTTTCCATTCATTATTGCTAATTTCTTTTCTTAAGGTACTTTACTTCATCAACAGTCGAAGTTTTTTTACTGCATGCTCTTTTTTTTGGCGAGTTGCTTTATGTAAATATATCGTGAAGGTCAATTGGTTTATGGCTCGTGGTTTGTCTTTAATGCCTTTCTATAATCGTTTCTGCCGTTTTCGAGGAAAAAAATGTAAACTTTAGACAAAATTTATTAAATAAAGTGCCCTAAGTTTCGCTAATTTAAATGAAATCCAGGGTTATTTATTACCTTAATCAACAAATAAAGACTTGATTGGATGGAAATTGAATGGTTACAGAAAATGACAAATAAATATTTTTTTGTGTAGTTTTTAAAGGCATGGTGTTTCAGGCAATAAAGTCAAAATCGTTTATAACGAACTTCAAGGGACTGGAGGTTTTTGTACGTTATAGCCGATGTTCTCTTTAAGCGGTATTATCGGTTATAACGAACAGTTCGCTGTAAACGGGGTTAAACTGGTTCCTTTCGTCACTTCGTCTTAATTTTGGGTCTGTTAAATATTGAGCATTATCGATACATATTTTCATCTTACGTAATTCAAGTACATAATTAGTATTAGGTCGATTTAAGTGCATAATAACTAATAACAATTAAAGTACATAATAAGGTATTGAATAAACAATACTCATAATGCAAAATGTCAAAATCTTGGTATTCTAAAAATATAGACATTTTAAATGTTATAAAAAATTAAAAAATATATAATGAAAGAAGGGTGAAAATACATATTATAAAATCCAAAATTACATATAAATAAGTAAGTTAAATAAAAAAAATCTTTCATTCTTGTCTGTCTCCTTCCTCGTAGTTTGGCAAAAAAAAATTTCTATTAAAGTGGAGACAACCGAGAAAGATTTTTGTCAATTACTGGAATTTCATATACAGTTGAACGAGATGTTTCTTCACGGGCAATCGTATTCGCGGCAAACTATCCCAAACTGTTCCTCAATCGTACATATATTTTTGTCATGGCATGTATATAAAGACAAGAGAGAACTGAATTGAGACACTGTCGAGTGCATTGATATAAAGTAAACAAAACTTTTTTTCTTCCTTTCGTAGAACTTAGTCTTAAAATGTACTGAAGAAATTTTAACTACTACTGTTCCAGGAAAATGTTCGCTCTAATCCACCTGTTCACTATAACCGATGTCCGTTGTAAGCGATATTAATGTTTTTTTCTGTACGTTATTTCATGGGGCCGATTATTTTGTTTGTTATATCCGATTGTAAGTTATAGCCGGTGTCGTTATAAACGATTTTGACTGTAGTCACAATCATACAAAATTTGCTCTATAAAGCGAAAGTTGGTGAACGATTATTTGTATAATATATATTACTAATATAATGGAGATGGTGTATACTTCCGGGGTATAGATGTATAGAAGTAGGTAACATTATTCTTACCCCCCTCCCCCCTAACCATTTACACTGTATAAAACAATTTTTGTTTTCATTAGTGTTAGTAAATTGAGCTGAAGGTCCGAGTTCGAATGTGACTTGGCAGGATATAATATTTTATCACAGATCGTATCGGTGCTCGGGAAACCCTCCTGGGGTTAAACTAGCCTCTAAATACGGGGTACCCTCAATTGAAAAATTGAAAGGAAAAAACTTGGCGGTTTAGCGTGGTCATGGTCAAATCACCTCCTTGTATGACCTGTGACCAAGAAACAGTACGTCCTTTCACAGCACTTGAACCTAAGACCCCTCAGGGGTTGTTGTAGTATAGTTTAGTAATACAAAAAGGTTAATTCTTCGTAAGAATTATTACGGATAGGTAATAGGGGGCTCATTATTAACTTTGTATCGGTTTATGCGGTTTCTATATGTAACACTTTATTCATACGCCAAAAACCCCTATCCATTGATAAGTTGTTTTATGTTCAGTTATTAACTAATTATGAATGAAGGTAGTCCGTAGGTCAGACTGTTGTTAATGTTTATAAATTTTATTAAGGATGGATGTATTGTCGATCCCGCTCGAACTTTGTTTACTTTGAACTTTTTACCCTTTTATTCGATTTTGACCTAGATCGATGGAAGAAATCAAAACTGATTTTTTGACCGGTAAAGAAGGCTCTAGAACTGGTCCGAGAATGTTCGAGTGTTTCAAGGCCACCATATCGATTGCTTAATTAAGTGCTAAATGGAATAATAGGATTTCAGAGTTTTCTGTTCTGCGAAAAGAATTTAATTGAAATGTAAATGCCGTCTTGATAATAGGTCATTCACAGTTGGCCTATGTGCTTTTATTTGTGTATATGGGTGATTCTCAAACTACGGGCAATTTTTACATATTATTTTCGAACTTTTTTAGCTAGGTTAAAAAAACAAAAAAAAATGTACATGTATTTGGGCCTATCCACAGCAAATATAGCATAATAGCAGTTCATGATCATTGCTTGAAATTCAGATACTTCAATCTATAATTTCATTGCCTCGGCCACGAATCACTTACGTGCGTCAATGACTAATTGTAAAAGTGCCTTAATTGCATTTATTGTTTAGTTTATTCCACATTTAATGCAGAATCGGATGATACCATAAGAATTGTCATAATAATTTTTCATTACGGGAAAAAAATTCTGAAACATGAAATCATATTTATATATTTTGAAAGGCATCGACAAATAATTTAAGCAAAGATCTGTCCCCGATTTACCTTATCAATATATGGGTGATTCTCAGATTATTGGCAATTTTCATAAAAACATTTACGGCACAATTTATGCCATTACCGAGCTAATTTTCGGGCGTGGGAATGACACGATTTTTCAACTTGGTAATTACTTTCCGTGTATCTAGTACTTCTGTGAAGATAGCCATCGATATACATATAAACGAGCCATCGAGGAGGGAGAGAAGTCCTTTCAGTATGATGGAGCGAGAGTTAATCTGGGCAGCGAAGGAAACCGTTACTTTAGTGTCACTGTTAAGTTACATTTAACCGTACCTTTTCCGTTGTAATTTTACGTCCTTAAAGTTGTTAATCATACATTGATTTTATTAGATGTCCCCTTATGCCACTAAGGCTAATCGGATGATGCTACAGTGAGAGTCCTAAATTTTGCCTATCCAGGTATAATTGGGATAGGGATCTTTAACGAGGGCCTGACATCGTACAGGCTCAGGACCTCCATTTTACGTCCTATCCGAGGGACGGCATAGCTAAGGATTTTTTACTCCCTTTAAAAAATCCTAGGGCCACCACGAGGCGCGAACCCGCGAATAGCTTAACTAAGAACAATAACGAACTATGAAACAACGAGTAACTAAGAGCGATAACTTTTTTTATTGCTAATTGCAAGGTTTTATTTTTAGTAGACCTACAAAGAGATTGACTTCTACAACATAATTGATTTGATTATTCAACTTCTTCGTGCACACTTTAAGTTTGGGAAACATTCTGATATGGATGTTGAATCATAACATGATATATGTATGTGAAGCATCTGTTACTGTCCCCCCATTACAGCTTCACTTAAATTATTTATGTCCTACGTATCGGCACACCAGCCATTTTCAAGATTAGATTTCCTGTTAATTTTGCCTATCCAGGTATAATTGGACGTAGCTATGCAATAGGGAACCTACTACAAAAATCAAATTTTTCAGGAGAGCTTCTTTTGCAAAGCCAAAATGTTCAAAATAATCTCTACTTTCCTTACATTTAATTAAAAATACCAAAAAATTAATATTTTTTTGGAAAAAATCAAAAATGGTGGTTGGTTCCTTATTGCTTTATTGCACTAACTAGAAAGATGTAATGAAATGGGTTCTTGGTTCCACATTACTTAGCTTACTTGACTATTAAAACAAGGAAATGATAGGCTGTAATAATATGGATTTATCATTCGATACATTTATTTTATTGAAAAAATAACATAATATTTATAAAATAACCTTAATTACAGTATAAAACCTGAAAATGTATTGTGGAACTTAAAAACTACTCTAAAGGAACAAGAAATATATTTTAGCAAATAGATAACATCACTACAGAAGAGATGGGCAAAAAGAAGTTGAACTACAAATTACAAAACTACTGACACAGTAGTTGGGAAGTTGTTGAAACTATAAGTACTTTTGTAATTTGTAGTTGATGGACCACAACTACAACTACTGTAGTTTCAAAAAAGTAGTTGCATTTTTAGAACTTGAACTAGTAGTTGCAACTGTAATTATGGGCCTGAAACTACAACTACTTTTATTGATAACGAGTAATTATCGATATGTAGTATTATCGATAAGGAGTATATCAAATGAAATTCAGCTAATATATAAAACATGGGATTGATCTAGAACCAAAGGTTTAAAAAAAATTAATGACTGCCGGAAATCATGGAAAAAATTTGTATTACGTATATGTATTGTTCTATTTTTAAAACAGATTATCAACCATAATGGAGCCCATTTATCTATGGAGTATTTATCTAAACACAAAATAAAAATAGCAAAAACATGTGATTTAATTAGACGTTGCTTAGCAAATGTAGTTGCCGCTCTAAAACTACATTTACAACTACTTATTGTATTTGCCATTTCCAACTACTTTTTCCCAACTACTGAAGTTGTAGTTTTAAATTACAACTACTTAGCTGGTAGTTGAAAAATAGTAGTTGCGCGCTTCCAACTACAAACTAGATGTAGTTAATTACAAATGTAGTTAACTACTGCCCAACTCTGCAATACAGTACTTCTGTACATTGAATTTAAAAGTTGGTTCCTTATTGCAAACCCTAGCAAGGGAGATAGCAGGTGTTGTAGTAGGTTCTTCACGTTATATTTCAGTTTAAATAAAAGATACGATTCGGTTCGTTTTTGCTAAACAAAATATAGAGTCTCAACATTAGTAACAAACAAAAATCAGAAAATTACGATTTTGGTGGTTGGTTCCCTATTGCATAACTACGTCCAATTAGGATAGGGATCTTTAACGAGTACCTGACATCGTACAGGCTCGGGACCGCCATTTTACGTTCTATCCGAGGGAGGCCACAGCTAAGGATTTTTTCTCTTTCAAAAATCCTTGGGCCACCTCGGGACTCGATCCCGCGACCTCTTGCATTGTGGGTTGCTATGTTAACCACTACAACACATTGACCCTGATTTTATTAGAGTAACAGTTCTTTTTGAATTTATTATACTTCATATCTTTTAATTAGTTTTTATGGAATATCAATTCTACCACCAGCTTTGATGTTTCACTTTCACACCTTCTGAGACTGATATTTAGTATATTATACTATAATATACTAGCATTTCCCGTCGCGGCTTCGCCCGCGAGCCTTTAAAATCAACTCTGTGACCATTATCTTGGTATTGATCTAATATAATATGTTAACTGATGTTAAGGAGATTTAGTAGAATCTGAGCTTCCGGTAGGTGGAATGTTGGAGGGGGAAGCTGCCGGCTCGGTAGAAGAGAGGGAGAGGCGCAATGGAGAGAGTTCACTAAAACTGCCGAAACAAAAAATGACTTACTCGTCGGGAACGCTTCATTTTCGGCTGTAAAACATGGTTTTCGACGCCCAATAGGGCCTTTCGAGTTAAACTCTTCGTATCAAATTCTTTAAAATGAGTCCTAATTAGATATATTTTCTCGAAGTTCGAAAATAGATGTTCGTTAGAGTTAAATGACAATTTGGCCATTTAAGCCCCTTAGGGGTTACATTTTTGATATTCCTTTCTTAGTGGTTACCTACATCGCTTTTAAAATCTAAATTCCGAAATTCAAGTTTCTGTCATTAGTAGTTTTTGCTCTGCGTTGATTCTGTCAGTCAGGACAAAGCCTCTTATATATATGGAGAAGAGATCGAAATAAACACGCACCATCCCTGGCTGGTAATGGGATAATGGGAATCATCAATCTGTAATAATGGGAATAATAATAAATGGGGAATAATAATAATAATAATAACATCAATAATAATAATGGGAATCACAGTGTGTATAATTTGATTACCACTAATATTTAAATAATCAGTAGCCATATTTTATGTGAATGTCTATTTTAATACTATTTTAACGTTAAATCGATATTCAAATAAAAAACATATGGTTTAAAATCTCAACAATAGATTTCCGTTAGAGTTAAACGACAATTTCGCCATTTAAGCCCCCTAGGGGTTACATTTTTGAAATTCCTTTCTTAGTGGTTACCTACATCGCGTTTAAAGTCTAAATTCCGAACTTCAAGTTTCTATCATTAGTAGTTTTTGCTCTGCGTTGATTCTGTCAGTCAGGACAAAGCCTCTTATATATATAGTATATTATAATATATTATAGTATTAGAGTATATTATAGATCTACTCACGACTCGGGGTCTCGGCATTGATGACCAGCCTGCTGACGGCCGACATGTAGTTGTCCCCGATATTGCAGCCGGGGCTGGACTCGACCGACACGATCTGCAGGTAGGGGTCCGCCTCGCTCTCCCGCAGCACGCCCTGGAGGAACTCCTTGTCCAGTTCCAGCCCGCTGATCAGCGGCTCCTCCAGCATCTCCGAGACTGAAATCATATAACATAATAACATCAATCTTCTTAATTAAAAATAATAATATTTTTCTTTAAAATGAAACTTTCATTGGTACGGCTGATCATCAATATATATTATAAAGCAAAGTGTACAATGTGCGTGCTGAAAAGGCTCAAAAACGACTCACCTTACGTTTAAGAAAGTTATGTCAGCGTGTTGCTATATAACCTATAACGGAGAAGAAGGTTTCCGTTTTTCTCTTAAAAGTGTAAAATTGAAGAGAAAAAGACTCAAATTTCAAGCCTCTCGCACCATTTAATTAGCCTCTCTGAGATTGAGATACGAGTTTATGAATGAAAAATTTAGTTCGAGCTCCAGGCTACCAGGAAGCGCTAGGGTGCTTTTCACTCGATGTTTATTGTTCATTCATTCCGTTCAATTTGTAAAGGTTATGTATTTGTTCAGCTGTTATTTTTAAATTAATAAAAAATCAAGCGAAAATAATTAGTTTCTCCTTTTCTTTCAAAATGAAATAATGATTTTACATATCAATTTGAAAACCGACTGGATACCTACAAAATTAATTTTCTCATAAGAAGGTTAATTGATTAACAAATTATATTTAATCAATATATAATATATACCTACTTAAGTAAATTTAATGCAATATGAGTGAACATTTTTGAGTAGTACAGTGAGCGAATAAAAACAGACATAAAACAAAAAAGGAGAGCTGAATTGACTGATTATAAATCGAAAATAAAGGGTTTGAAGTGTTCTTATTGTACGTAATTATGAAAAATGGTTTTATTACTATGTATGATGAGCATTCCAGTTGACAAAATGACTAACTCCAATTACAGTATTTTTTCAATAAGATTTTATCACCCCTCATAGTTCAGGATAAAAAGAAATATGATGAAAAAATTGTGACCTCATGATATTTTGGTTTTCACTTTGTAATAGTAGGTGCAGTGTCCGGCCAAATTACGGGGGGGGGATATCTTAAGGGAGTTTGAACTGGAAGAAAGGTCTTAAAAAAAAAGTTTCTATGAATCTTCGGTAGTTTCTAAACCTCTGGATCTAATAGGACCATCACAGTAGTCGGCGCTTAAGTTGTAATCGAAATGTAGTTTTTTAAATAATAGATTTTTCAACCATAATCTAATAACGTATTATCTGCTGACTGCTTGGAATGGGCTTATAGAATTCAGAATCACAGAAACTATCGAAAACGATGCATGACTCGACAAAGTTGCAGCAAAATTAATTGTTCATTCACCATTTTCAACCCCCTTTAAAGTATATACGGTTTCTTATTTGGGCGGACTCTGCAGATATCGAATCTTAATATTGATACCATGTTAAAAGTTTCAAGAAAGTGCTAATTTTGTTATATATTTCCTTTAATTTTAATTTTTTTCTGTTATTAAAACTACCACACAACTACTGGAGCGAAGCCGGGCACCTTAGCTAGTATGTTATATAGATAACTAGCTAGGGTGCCCGGCTTCGCTCCGGTAGTTGCGTGGTAGTTTTAATACCAAAAAAACTTTAAAATTAAAGGAAATATAGAACAAAATTAGCACCTTCTTGAAAGATCGGTTTTTAACTTGGTATCAATATTCTGCAGACTTGAGATGTGCTGAGTCCGCCCAAATAAGGAACCCTATATAATTTACAGGGGGTTGCAAATGGTAAATGAACAATTAATTTAGCTGCAACTTTGTCGAGTTGTGCATCGTTTTTGATGGTTTCTGTGATTCTAAATCCTATAAGCCCATTCCAAGTAGTCATAAGATGATAGGTTATTAGATTTTAGTTGAAAAACCTTGTATCTCAGTTAAAAAAAATTGTATTTCGAGTAAAACATAAGCGTCGACTACAATGATGGTACTATTTGATCCAGAAGTATAGAAACTACCGAAGATTCATAGAAACTTTTTTTAAGACCTTTCTTCCATTTAAACCTCCCTTAAGATACCCCCCCCCCCCCCCGTAATTTGAGTGGACTCTGCAGATCTGGAATCTTACTACTATTACAAAGTGAAAACAAATTCTTTTTCATAATTACATAAAATACACTTCAACCTTTTTATTTTCGATTTATATTCAGTCAATTTATCTCTTATATCTTTAATGTCTGGTTTTATTCGCTCACTGCACTATTAAGAAATGTTCACTCATATTGCATTAAATTTACTTAAGTATATATTTTATATTGATTAAATGTAATGTGTTGATCAATTAGCCTTCTTATGAGAAAATTATTTTTTTAAGGAATCCAGTCGGTTTTCTAATAGACTGCAGAGATGTAGAATCATTATTTTATTTTGAAAGAAAATGATAAACTAATTACTATCGCTTAATATTTTAGTAATTTAAAAAGAACAGCTGAAAAAATACATAACCTTTACCATTTCAACTGGATGAATGAACAATAAACATTGAGTAAAACGCACCCTAGCGCTGCCTGGTAGTTTGGAGCTCGAACTAAATTTTTCATTCATAAACTCGTATCTCAATCACAGAGAGGCTAATTAAATGGTTCGAGAGGCTTAAAATTCCAGTCCTTTTCTCTTCAATTTTACACCCTTAAGAGAAAAACGGAAACCTTCTTCTCCGTTAGGGGTTTCTATGGCTAAACCACGACAAAACTTCCTTAATCCTAAGTGGAGTCGTTTTTGAGCCTTTTCGGCACGCACATTGTACACTTTGCTTTATAAAATATATTGATTAAGATTAAGATAGCATAACCATATTCATAAAATCGAGCTTTTAAGTGGGTGAAACGATCTACGATTCCGGTATCACACCTGATCCAAAAATAAAAATCATTGTTGAAAATATAATACTGTAATTTGAAACAGTTTTTTGTTGGAGCAAACGTTTCTAGTACACGTTCGTGAATTTTCTTGGTATGTCGGGAACCTTCTAGACTGTTCGAATTCAGACTAAATATAAGGAGCGATGGACTGGAGAGTTAGTCTGGTTGTGAAGATCGAATCATATGGTTACTTTTGTGTAACTGTCTTTATCAGACTTTATCACTGTCAGGTTACATATTCCAACATTCACGGGTGTCCGTCTAATACGTAAGTACCAGGATGGCTTGGCCCAAAATGTTAAAAAAAAACACAAGAGTAGACAAGTCACTTTTTTTGTAATACAATTAATAATCTTCTGATAACTTCGCCCTCTCACAAAATATGAAAAAAAAATCCGTATAGATTAAAAGGTGATCAAGGAGAAAATAAAACAAAAAGCGAATATAAAATTGATTTTTTATTCCATTTATTAGATTTAGATGCCTATAGGCCGGCAACCAGTGGTGATATAAATCTAGGAAGGGTTTCATTTTAAAGCTGTTGAATTGGGCTTTAATATGGTATGCCACAAGAGAGGGGTTACATTTTCAATAAATTGAAAATTTAAAATAAATTTTGAGATTTGATTTTCTCAAAAAGTGGCAATTCTATTTAGACTAAGTCATTGCAAACTATTTTTGCTAATTTTATAAAAAAAATTGCCATTTTTTGGGAAATTTAAATTTAATTTGTAACCCATATCTTGTGGCATACGATATTAAAGCCCAATTCAACAGCTTTAAAATGAGACCGCTCCTAGATTTATATCACCACTGGTTGCCGGCCTATAGGCATCTAAAGGTGCAAAAACCTGAAATTTTTTCATAAAAATTTAAATCTTTAAAAATTAATAACTTAAAAAATAGTTGTGCTATATACCTGAAATTTGGTATTTTTTCACAAGTCTATGATATATGGCTGCATACCAAAAATAATGAAAATCTGATACATCAAATCTGAAAATCATGTTGATTTGACATGAAATGACCCTATGGTCAAAATTTTGGAACCTCTCAATTTTTTCTTTAAGTCCCAGTAAAAAATTATGAACCGAAATTAGGTTAAATTTATATTTATTTATTAAATATATTTGAAACATCTTCCATCAAAATCCATCCCTTTTGGTAGCCGGAAAACTAATCTATATATAATGGTATTATGCGTAGTGTAACAATATATATGTATAGTTGTCAGCTAAAATCTGTGTAAATGTTTGTTTCTAACGTGTTCTGTTATCACTAGTGTCGATCATGTTTGCCTAACATGTGATGATAAATGTTTACTTTGGAATTTTTTATATAATAGAATGTCTTCTGTAAAAAATCACAAAGTGCTTTTAAAAATTCATAATAAATAAATACATATATTTATTTTTTCTAAAAATATTAAATTAGAATTAATTTTGAACCGGTTTGATCTAGTTTAAACAAAGATTTAAAAATGACAAAACAGCTGTTCTGATAACATAACCTTACTACTACTACTCACTAGAGAATATCGAGTTATCCAAACCGGAATATCCAGGAAATTGATCGCTTTCACCGTTCTTGATTTGATTCTCGTTCCTTCGACCAGGTCTTATCAACATGGCTGAAATAGACGATATATTCTTCTTCATTCTCGACCAAGAAAATCGATCCATATTTAAAAATAAAAAATAAAACTATAAATAAATCTAAATAAAATATTATGGCACCACACTGAAATATCCCGAACGATACTGAACTCCTTTTGAAGGACGGAGCTCTTGTAGAAGAAACCTGCTCATAGCCTCCCCTACTTCAGATACGAGAGGGCATTTCTATCTTCTCATTTTCTCCATCTTATTCCCTGCGCGAGTTTAATATATCAACTGAGCAATTATTAGGAATTCTTTAGTGATTAATCAATATTTTTGTTAAATAAATAAACACAGGTTTGATATCATAAATATTTATTCACTAGAAAAATATTAAAAAAAAAAATCGTAAAAATAAATCATGGATTTTCCTTCCCTCTTATAAGGAACTAAAACAAACTATGCTATTCTACTTTTTTCCGATTTGAACCTTTCAATATACTAGTAATTTAAAAAATAAGGATACATTTTTGTGTAATAGGCACGATCATTTGAATCTGTTAATAAAATAATTAAACTATTTAGATGCATAAAAGAGTCGGATACTAATTTCACTTTTAACGAATTTATGTTGTTGTGTTCAGTCTTGAACGAGCAAGGTTCAAATTAAATTAAAGAGGACAAGGCACTTGCAACAAATGAAAAAAAAAAATTAATTTCTACCAGTTGAAAACAAAATTCTCAATCTGATCATTTCGATTTCTCTAGATCTGTTAAACTATGATAATAATTCCCTTAATAATAAAAACTCTAGTTAAATAATAAAAATAGAATCTCCTACGAATCCCATTCAAAATTAAAACAAACTAGAAAAAATAATAGATACTAGATAGAATTCATTGTTTTAGATAGAATATTCTCGTGTGCATCTTTATGATTTATTAATTTTTTTAGACAATAACGGATTAAGTAACGAGGAATAAAAAAAAAAAAAAAAAAATACAAAGATTACACATGTTTATAGTTGTATTTTAATTCTTCTCTATAAGTTTATTTCTCATATTTTTTGTATTCATTATTGTTCTTTTTTTTTTTTTTTTTTTTTTATCGAAGTTATTATTTAAAGCTTAATTCTCAAAGGTAATAAATTAACAGAATGTAACAAATTATTAACAGAAAAAAAAAAGTTGAAAAAGTACATATAAAAAGATAAATATTAATATTTATATTTATGAATCTTTTACAAAATTGAGGTTTTTTTTTCATTTCTTTATTTGTTTGTAAGTCATTAATAAAAAAATTACGGTTTTTTTATCTCGGTTTAATTTTTTTTTATGTTTGAAGCCGATCTAAATTTTGTTTAAATAAAAAAAAAAACGTAATGAATCAAGATAATTCTAAAAAAATGGGACATTAATGTATATTTTATGTTCTACAATTATGCAGAATATCATTTATAGCATTCTCGGATTCATAATATCTTAAAGTTTTAATGCTTCAAGAAAAAGAAATATTTAGTTTTAAAAAAAACATTTTATAAAAAAAATTAAACCGACTTCGAAACCTAGGAACCAGTAAAACTAAATTCACTGAAAAGTATGAAATAATTACCTTATGATTTTTATGAATACACAGCAAAATTGAAAATGGTATAAAAAGTGGAAAAATGTAATAAGAGGAATAATTTTATTTTGATTTGTACAAATACACACTAATTGTTAATGAAAATTATTAAATTAAAATATTAAATACTATGTTCACTAAAACATAATCTTTTCGGAGGCGGCGCAAAATAGAAATGACATGTTACGTCATGACGTCATGAAAAGATTTTCATAATGCCTAGTGTTAAAAATTTTAAATTTTGCGCCTCCTCCGAAAAGATTATGTTTTAGTGAACATAGTATTTAATATTTTAATTTAATAATTTTCATTAACAATTAGTATGTATTTGTACAAATCAAAATAAAATTATTCCTCTTATTACATTTTTCCACTTTTTATACCATTTTCAATTTTGCTGTGTATTCATAAAAATCATAAGGTAATTATTTCATACTTTTCAGTGAATTTAGTTTTACTGGTTCCTAGGTTTCGAAGTCGGTTTAATTTTTTTTATAAAATGTTTTTTATTTCATACTTTTTAGTTGGAGAAGATAAAAAAGTAAAAAACGGTACGTTGGTTTAAAAAAAAAATTCGAAATCTTTTTACGCTCTACCACATTCGTCTTTCCCGGGCCTTTTTATTATTATATATTATTACAATAAATAGTCTCAGATAGACATATAGTATGCTGTATATTAGCAACCCAATGTAGTTGGGTAGCATCTCTTTTATGATGAATAAAGTCTTTTTCTCTATATTTAAACAGTCACCTTTTTAATTTTATGAATACACACAAAAGTGGGAAAGCACTGCGTGTATTATACAATTTTCAACATACTACGTTTTATGATCAAAAAGGGATTTTATTTTTTTAAAGATCAATGTTCCATTGGGAAGGGAACACATAAAATGTTTATCCACAATGACAATATTTTTCCTTTGCTAAATATTGTCGTCAGTACTTGTCATTTACATACATCATCGGTTTTCCGAGATGTGTTGAGTTAAATATATATAAATAAATAAATCCGGCCATTCCAAGATGAAGTCACTGAACAGTCGAGATTGTGGCCGGTTTTGGACAAGATATCGATGAGGATGGCAATATAACCTATATTACTCGTAAATTGGAAAGTAACTTTGGAATTATGATTGCTTGAATATTCTTTTGAGAACTATGGCGATATTATGCACTACTCCGGTTGGGACCGTTAATATTGCTTTATTTAAATCGATCGCTGGAAAATTAGTGATTAAACACCATCATTGGATAGACGTCCCAACAAAAAAGGGGCAGCCATAAAATTGATCGATATGAAAAAGACTGCCTCGCTAGGATTATGTTCGTAATTCCTTTCGATGAATTTTTGACTAAATTTATTACCGAACTACTATGAATTATATCCTTCGTAATAAAATATTATTCAGAAAATAAATTGCTAAACACTGTTGCTTCAATTCTAGTGGCGTAGCATTTATGATATCAATCATTTTCATGGCTGCCAAATTTTTGCTGAGGGGACTTTCATACAATGAAGTTGTTTTCTGGGAGATATCAAGTTTTATTTTACTGATGCAGCACCTTTTATTGATGAATGAACATCCGCAAAAGCCTCAATAGTTACAGAAACAAAATTAAAAACCGAGCACAAGTTCTACGACAAGATATTAAACAGTGACCGAGTGTATCCGGAAGAAGACAGAGGTATATTGTTAAGTCAACTGAAAATGAGCTTTTCCAGGAATTATTGTTTTCATTTTTAATGTGCTTAGCGAGTGGCTACGATTTTAAATTTAAGCGAACCTTCGGGAACTTGACGAAGTCTTAAATTCTGCATTAAAAGGGTTATCAATACTCAATCAAGGAATTCCACGAATTTTGTGGTCTTATGATTATGGTGTCCAACCGTCCATTAGATCTAAATTAAGAAGGTTTACTGCTATCGATGAATATCTAGCTGTCTAATATTTATGCTAATGCTACAGAAAACGACAGCGATATTGTATCTATTCTGCTGATATTTAAATCTATTGTTGAAAAATTAGTTAAGGTTATGTATAGGTTTGTTCCAACAAGCACTTAAAACACATCGATAACCAATAGACTGCTCATGTTCTCCCCCCACTCTTTTGATTCCGAATTTGATTGGTTGGTTTTCCCATTTGGTTCATCCAGCAGTAAAACAATATTGAGATTTGTTATTTATCAATTAGTTTTAATAGCTTGTTGGAGCATACCTTATGTTACATATGCCATATGTTTTTCCAATAAGTAAAGATTTTGAGCGACAATTAAATAATTATTATCATGTTTTTTCCCTATAACTTCTTAAATAAATTAAGAACCCAAAAAAGGTTTCTATGGGACCACCTTGGGAAAATACTCTACAAGATGCAAAAGGTTTCGTTCCAATTGGTCCATCCATCTCTGAGTAATCGGTGAACATACATAGAAAAAAAAAAAAAAAAGGCACAAAAAAAAAAAAAGTCACATACGTATCGAATAGAGTAACCTCCTCTTTCGTTCGAAGTCGGTTAAAAACAAGTTAGTAGATCTTCATGGTAGATTTGAGATGTTTAAAATTGTATTCAAAATTGTAAATTAATACTTAACACATTATAACTAACCGCAAACTCATTTCCTTCTGACTATTGTTCAACGTTGTCATTAATATTATTGCTTTTAATTTTTAAAACAAAAGGAACACGATTACTCCAAAAATTGGACGTCTTTGTGGTTCATTTTTATGAGCTATAAAATAGTTAAGTTTTTTTTTGTTAGAATATTGCAACACTTATGAGGGTTTAAATAATTTTATTAAATTAAATTAACACTCACAATGGCAGAAAAACATTAAAAATTAAAATAATCATCAAGGTTATAAAAATTATCAACTTGTAACGCCACAGTAACACAAAAGTATATGACTCGATCTTCAGAGCAAGACTTAAGCTCCAGTCCATCGCTCCTTATATTTAGTCTGAATTAGAACGGTCTAGAAGATTCCAGACAATCGTAGATTATTCACGAACATGTATTAGAACAGTTTGTTCCAACTATTCCAACGACAAGTCTAGAATTCTTTTCGATCATATGTTTTTTGTATCACATATATTTTAATTGTTTTATAAAAAAAAAAAATGAATTAAGAATAACTGTATTACCTCGCCTTGTAGACCATCGTGATGTGAACATTTTCCGACTGTTTTCGATAAGTTCACCTTATCATTCGTACTGATAGTGGGATACTGATGATTGCATGATTTAATATCACTGGCATTTTTTTCCTTTTTTTAAAAGGTTTAAAATATTGTTAGAAAATTAATTGAAACCGCTTTATCAGAGTAGGTTTTGTTGTCTTCTGCACTTGGATATTATCAGCGGGGTATTTCAAGTAGCATCTAATCTCAAAAATAAGATATCGATAATTATAACCAATCGATATTTATTTCGATTGATACCCGCTTTGCTCTGAATTTGGAGGAACAATATAGGCCTTGTGAGTGGGTTTTAAACAAGAATTGATTGAAAGAGCCAAAGCGTCTAAATTTTCAAGGTATTGTGCTTAAGTGTTTAAACAGCTGACTTGTCTGGTGCAAATACCCATATTGGCCTCAGTGAGATTGGTCTAATATTTAAGCTAAGGGACGAATTATTAAATTTAAATCTTAAGCCATTTAATAGCTAATCACCCTGGGGTCACCTGTGGTATAGTGGTTAGCATGGCAACCTACAATACTAAAGGTCGCAGGTTCGCGCCCAACAGTGGCCATAGGATTTTTTAATGGAAGTAAAAAATCCTTAGCCATGCCGTCCCTCGGATAGGACGTAAAATGGAGGTCCCGAGTCTGTACGATGTCAGGTACTCGTTAAAGAACCCTATCCTAATTATACCTGGATGGGCAAAATTTAGGACTCCCGCTGTAGCATCGCCCGATTAGCCTTAGTGGCATAAAGTGACGTCATACAAACTAAAAAACTAACAATACTTATCACCTTGCACTCAAGATGAGTGCACCCTATGTAATTTAAAAGTTAAAGAAGATAATGATAACATAATTTTCTAGCAGTGTGCCCAATACTTGCCCTCTATTGTCTTGCAGATTTTGGAGAAAGAGTTTTAATCATTTGAATTCATGTTCGAAGTTAATTCTAAAAATTTGCCTCTTGTAATTGAATACTCCAAAACTAGTTGGAATTATAGAAAACTAATCAATGATGAGTTCTCCTGGGAGCTTAATTTAATTTTGAAATTATTTTTTATTTTATTTTCTAGATTTTAATATCTGGAATATAATTAAGATGACTTTGATTTTAGAATGTTATATTTTTTTGTAATTTATCAAATTTTCTTTGTTTTTCGGATCTTCGAAGAAAGAGTTTTATCATTTGAATTCATGCTTGAACTACTTAATTCTAAAAATTAGCCTCTTTCAATTGAATACTCCAAAACTGCTTGGAATTATAGAAAACTGATCCCAGTAATGAGTTCTCCTGGGAGCTTAATTTAATTTTAAAATTATATTTTATTTTATTTTCTAGATTTTAGTATCTGGAATATAATTAAGATGACTGTGATTTTAGAATACTATATTTTTTTTTGTAATTTATCAAATTTTCTTTGTTTATGTTGTTCCAAAATTATCAATTTTTTATCAAGTTACTAAAATCCGGCAGACGGTTTCCTTTCCATATTTAGTTTATTTATTTTTTTTATAAAATTTGTATAATTTTTTATACTATTTTTTCAAATCTATTATTATATTTACTTAGCGATATACAAGTTTTATAGGTTCTGGAATTACATAGTTTATTTTTCACTCTCGTCCGAAAGTTGGCGGGTACCGATTAGACTTTTTTATGATAAATTTTCATTTTAAATCAGGTAGTTCGGAGGATGGTTAGTTAAAAAAAATAGTTTTAGCGCCATCAAATGGAGGATTTATTCAACCATAACTTTTATATTGGCTGATTTATTGGTAATACACGGGTATACTGTTTCATATTACGAAAAACAGTAAAATAACACCTAAAAGGTTTAAAACTTTTTCATGAATATGTAATATTAGCTAAACCTAATAAAGTATTTTATACAAAAAAGTTATAGAGGAATAAGTCCTACGTTTGATGGCATCCAAGTTGAATTTTTCAAACAATCACTTCCCCGAACATACCAAAGTAAAATAAATCGTTTTCTTAAAAAAGTATTTAAAATTTATCTAACTATGATTAGTTCTAAAATGGGAATGGGTATATGTGTCTTGTGTCATTCAATGTAGGACTTAACACCCTATACCTTACTCTTAATAGGAACGGGTTTTCGATATTGTTAGTAATTTACGAGATATAACTGTCCAACCTAAAATCACGAATTTAGGATTGTCATACTAGCATGAAAATGATACCATTAAAACAATAAAACCTCTTAGCTTTAACCCGACTGAGAATAGTACATAACAAGAATCAGCCACGGAAATCTAATGAAAGCAGAGCCCCACTCAATATGCGATGCTTGCGTTGTGATGTCTATCATGTGTTGGAAGAATGCTTGATTTATCAGAAACGAGGAGAAGAACATAAAGTGCTACAACAAATGTATAAACTTCTAGGAAATCCTTGTATCATATGAAAATCATTTGATTTCTTAAGGGCCACAAAATTGATTAATTTTATAATAAAATTTTTATTTAAAAATGATAAAATAGTATTTTCTAATAAATAATTTAATATATTATTTGATTAATTATTCAGTTGTTTGTTTGTCTAACGTCACTTTATGCCACTAAGGCTAATATAGTGGGAGTCTTAAATTTTGCCAATCCAGGTTTATTAGGATAAAGACCCCTATCCTGGGGTCCCTAATCCCCTAAAAGAGTACCTGACATCGTACAGGCACGGGACCTCCATTTTACGTCCCATCCGAGGGACAGCATGGCCAAAGATTTTTTACTCCCATTAAAAAACCTGAGCCGCCGCGGGGCGCGAACCTGCGACCTTTAGTATTGTAGGTTGCCATGCTATCCATTATACCACAGGTAACCCCTTAATTATTCAATAATAAATAAATTAATTCATTTAAATCGAAAACCGAACCAGTATTATTTCTATAAAATCAACAATCTCCAATAAAACTCTAATCCTTCCTAATGTTCAATCATCGCTTAATAACCTAAATTATCAAGAAGGTACCTTAAGAGTTGGACGATAATGACCTAAATGGTCAAATTGGGCTGAAACAAGGAAAAAAATATAAAACCTCTTGTAGCAATTATTGCATTATAATTCGACTCGAGGAAATCACTCTGGAATATGAAGCTGATTGTTGTTTACTGCAATGATTCTGTAATTGCCAGAGGCGGATCTCTTATTTCTGCTTATTACATAGCAAACGTTTTCATTAATAAGAACAAGAAGCTAGGCTTTATCACTGTCAGGTTATATGTTCCAACACTCACGGGTGTCCGTCTAATACGTAAGTACCAGGATGGCTTGAGCCAAAACGTAAACAAGAAAACAAAAGACTATACAAGTCACTTTTTTTTTTTTTAATACTCATAATATAAGCCTTTGATAACTTCACTCCTTCGCCCTCTCACAAAACATAAAAAAATCCGCATAGATTAAAAGGTGATCAAGGAGAAGACAAAACAAAAAGAGGATATACTCGTAATTGCTGATCTTTATTTCTTTTATTATCATTATTATTATTATTTTTTATTAAACAAATTTCAGTTTATTGTTGAAGAATTTATAAATTGTTTTTATTAAAAAAGTAAATAGTTTATTAAAAAAGCTTTGTACCTTATATGTATATTTATATATATTACAATACTAGGAGGTCTAGTATTATTTAAACACCATATTGTAACGTGAAACAAAAAAAAAAAAAAAAAAAACTTATGATTGAAAAAGAGTTCTAGACATTTTGTTGGGACTAACTGTTCTAATACAATTTCGTGAATTCGTGAACATTTGTCGGCAACCTTTTAGATTGTTCTAATGCAGAATGAATATAAGGAGCGATGGACTGGAGAGTTAGCCTGGTTCTGAAGATGGAATCATGTTGTTACTTTTTTGTTACTGTGTCTTAAGGAGTGATACTTTTGTGATAACATTGTTGATAAGTTGAATTTTTATTGTTTGTATGACATTGTGAATCATTAAGTATTTTCGGCAAATAAAAATTATTTAAACCCACATTAGAGTTACAATACAAATATGTTATTATATACTTTCATAAAATTGAAGTAATTAATTTTATTTATTTATTTGGTTTTTTTGTTGCCTCTACCCTGCAGGGTCATTGGCAACATCTGTATTATAGACTTTGTTGTAGTACTTTGTTTGTTTTAAATATTGTATTGTTTTTTTTACTATTGTTTCATCATCTTTAAGATTTTCTTTTAAAGATGGTCCCAATTTTTTCCTTAGTTTTTCATATGCTTTGCAATTCTGTAGAAGGTGCTCTACTGTTATTTCTACTTTGCATAATTTGCATGTGGGGGGTTCGAGACCTTCGAGGAAGCATGCATGGGAGAACATACAGTGGCCTATTCTTAGTCGGCAAAGGGCAGTTTCCTCTCTACGCGATTTTCTGTTGGAGGTGGTCCATTCTCTCGGGTTCTTCTTTATGTCGTTTAGTTTTGATTCTTTTTGGTTCCATTTGGTCTGCCATATTTTATGGATTTCAAGTTTTGTTGTTTTAAAAAGGTCATCTAGAGGAATTTTATTTATAATTGTCACATCGTTGGCATCTGGAATTCGCGCTTGACGTGCTGCCTGATCTGCTAGCTCATTTCCTGTGATTCCGCAGTGTGAGGGGGACCATATGAAAATGACATCCGTTCCTTTCTCCCTTAATTGCCACCAAATGTTTCTTATTTCTGTTATTAAAGCAGATTTGGGCTTAGTATTTTCTATGGCCAGTAATGCGCTCATTGAGTCTGATACTACCGCCCACTTCCCGGCATCACATAACTCAATATGTTCGAGTGCTTCCTTTATTGCTAACGCCTCCCCAGTGAATATGGAGCATATGTTTGGTAATTTATATAATTTCCGGCCATTTGGGCGAATTATGAAAGAGCAGCCCACTTCATTCTGAGCTTTGGATGCGTCTGTAAAGACGATTTTGTACCCCGCATATTTCTCCAGTGTTTCAAGAAATAGCTGTTGAGATTCGGCTGGAGTTATTGATCCTTTTTTATGGGCGGCTAATGATGTTTCTATATGCGGTTTGGCATGTATCCATCTAGGAAATGCTGTATCTGGCATTTCCGAAATATTTTCTAATTTTAATGGTGGGTTTCCGATTTTTTCTAGAAATTCTTTGAGTAATTTTTCCTCCTTTCCTTCCCTTTCTTCTCTACTGAATAGTAGTTTGTTCAATGGGTGTCTCGAGTTGGTTTTAAGTTTTAACCCGTATTTCACTGAAAGGAAAAGTCTCCTTAAATCAAGCGGGGGTTCGCCCACTTCTGCATAGAGGCTTTCAGCAGGGGATGTGGGAAATGCTCCAGTGCAGATTCTTAAGGCGGTGTTATGTACGACATCTAGCATCTTTTGCGTTGGTTTGGAAGCAGAATTATAGATACTGAGTACTACAATTAATGTTAGTGTTGATTATAATGGGATGATTTGCCTTACCAGTAAATAAGTGGTTAAGTTGGAGTTGGCCCGAATGGGTTGGTTACGTTGCTTTTGCTGGATCATTATATACTTATTTCTTCGAAGTAAATAAGTTTTCAAGTCAGGCGTTCATTTGAAATGTAGTTATTATAAATTGCGTAAAAAATCTGCTTTAATCGATTGGAGAAAAATTATTTAGCTCTAATATCTCATTACTGATGAGTTCTATTTAGTTGGTTAAATGCTCGTAATTAGTTGCAACTACTTTTGTAGGTGGACGAAATTTAAACAATTGATAATGCATTATTATTGCATTGATGATACTAATACTGTTGAAACTTTTAAAAGTTTTTAAAATTGAAGAAATTCGAATTAACCACTTACTTACTCACTGACATGCCAGAAGTAGCTGCTTAAGTGTTTGTCACTTGAGTGAGTCATAATTTCAGTTTTTATTGTTTGTCTGACATTTTGAATTATTATTTTCTTCCAATAAAAATTTTTTAAACCCACAATATTTGCTTATTACTACTATTAATAGTAGATAGCAAATTTTTACTTTCACTTACCTATATATGAAATATATAGTAAGTGGAAGTATTGCGATCGTGAAAATTTTCGACTTCCGGTTTTCAACGGAAATACACGTTTTGGGGTCCCCTGAGTCAAAATAACCAGACCCGCGAAATAGTGTGTGTGTGTGTGTGTGTGTGTGTGTGTGTGTGTGTGTGTGTGTCTGTGTGTGTGTGTGTGTGTGTGTGTCTGTGTGTGGGTGTGAACAGACTAGCTCAAAAACTATAAACCGTGGGAACCTTAAATTGGATATTTAGTGTAGATATATGCCCGCAATGTGACAGCAAAAATTTCATCAAAATTTCCCAAAGGGAGGGGGTACTTTATTTAATAACTTTTTAAGTTTTTTTCGATTCTCTCAAGAACGTCTCAAACGATTTTGATTTAACTGAGTATTTGATCTATTTATATGCCTGAAATATGACTATAAAAATTTCATCAAAATTGATCAACCGGAGGGGGGACTTTACTTAATAAATTTTGTATCATTTTCATATGTTTTTTTTATTTACTCAAAAAACGGTTTTAACGATTTTGATCAAACTTGGTATTTGATATATTTATATGCCAAAGATGTGATAACCAAAATTCCATCACAATTGATCAACCGGAGGGGGGACTTTACTTAATAAATTTTGTATCATTTTCACGTGTTTTTTTTATTTACTCAAAAACGGTTTTAACGATTTTGATCAAACTTGGTATTTGATGTATTTATATGCCCGAGATATGACTTTAAAAATTTCATCAAAATTGATCTACGGGAGGGGGGACTTTACTTAATAAATTTTGTATCATTTTCACGTGTTTTTTTTATTTACTCAAAAACGGTTTTAACGATTTTGATCAAACTGGGTATTTGATGTATGCATAAGCCAAAGATGTGATAGCCAACATTTCGCCAAAATTGACCAATCGGAGGGGGGACTTTACTTAATAAATTTTGTATCATTTTCACTGGTTTCTTTATTCAAAAACGGCTTTAACTATTTTGATCAAACTGGGTATTTGATGTATTTATACGCCAAAGATGTGATAGCTAACATTTCATCAAAATTGGTCTAACGAAGGGGACCACAACAACGCATTAATTTCTAATCTAAGTAAGTTGGTAAGTGAAAGTTGTGTGTTGCGCGCACGCACCAGATTTTTTATTTATATTTTAAGTCATAATTGCGCTGTAGCGCATCTAGAAAATTTGTGGATAATGCAAAGTTTATCTTCGATTTGCTTGATTTAACTGATGTGCTCGAGCATAGCCCTCGGCTATTGTCTTTTTAATCTTCGTTGGACGGGTAACTGGGAAGAAAGAGAAGAAACAAGTGGGTTTGGATGGTAGTGAGTTGAACAGTGAAAGGTATTGTATTTGTCGTGAATGTATGTTTTGCTTTAGTGTTGGAATGTCCAAGTCTTTGTGTATTGTGTTGTTAGAAAAGTACATTGGAGAGTTTACAATTTTTTGAAGAATTTTTGATTGTGCGATCTGAATTTTTTTGCGGAACCCCAAAGTTCTGCTCCGTAGGTCCAAATAGGTTTTCATATCGTGTTGTATATTAGTCTTTTGTTTCGTAAGTTAAGTTTTGATCTGTAGCCTAGAAGGTGTAACAGTTGTTTATATCTTCTGGTCAGTTCTTGTCTTTAAGATAGCAAATTTACAAAAAAAAAAAACAGAATCTATGTATATTTAAATTTATAAAAATATATATTTTTTTTATTATTATTTAATTAAATGGAAAATGGGTAAGGAAAAAGGTAGATCATGGAAGCCCCTACTTGGGCCGAAGTAAAGATCATAGCTAGTAGGAACCGAGACGCCTGGCGCCGTTGGCTGCAAACACCCTCATCCCGGATACAATAAAGTTGGCGGAGAATGAGAGAGAGGGGGGGGGGATTTCAAGACTAATGGAAGAGGCTCCTTGGCACGTGTATATCAAACCTCTATTTACAGATTCCCAACAACAACCAATACCGACCAGAACATTCGGACCAAACAAACGTTCCAGAAGTATTGTATAAAACAACTAGCTACAAATATGTAAGTTCAAATTATTGTGCGTTCGTCTCAAAAATGCATGTTTAAATCATATAAGATTTTTTAATGAAGGAGTCTCTTCCGCGTTTGAAGTTTATTTGTTTCCCAACGTTTCGAGCTATTGGCTCATCCTCTATGGTTATCTACATGTTCGAGGGTGAGATTTTCTATGTTTTTTGTTACGAGTATAAGGATTGCCTCTTCTATTTTTCTGTTTTTTGTATTTTGTACTGTACTTAGAATTTTAGTGTTATCGAAATCGAAGGTATGGTAACACTAAAATTCTAAGCACAGTACGAAATACAAAAATCAGAAAAATAGAAGAGGCAATCCATATAACAAAAAACATAGAAAACACAATAAACTACAAAACAGACACAAAACACCTTAACAACCACTACGCACATATAATAAAAAAATTGAAACACATATGAAAAAAATAATAGAAACAAAACCAAAACATCAACAAACATAGAGAACAGGATGAGGGAGACTGCTATGTATTGTGGATGCTGCCATGATAGGAAAAGTAAATTGAATTAATAATTTAATATAATAAATATAATTTAATATAATAAATATTTAAAGTACTGTATATTGTCAACCAGGTGGTCAGTTTTACCTGAAGGCGGCTTGGTCTTGGAAATACCGCCTTGTAAGTTATATAAGAGAGGTAAAGGGTTCTGGTAGAGAGGAGTCGAGGAGGGAGTTCGGAGGAAAGAGAGTTCGGAGGTGGACAGAGGTCGGGGAGTGTGCCAAGAGGGCGAGAGTGGAACGAGAAGGGCAAAGGACCAGTAGATAGAAGCGGCAGAGTCCAGATAGCTAGACAGGCCGAGATGGGATGCTGTGCTGAGTCTGAGAGAGCGTCAGAGATGGCAGGGACTGATCCAGCAGATAGCCCAGAGACAACACCAGAGAGTGCCCACCAGATAAGGTTAATATATATACAGTACTAGTTGTAATATTGTGTGGTCAGTATTTATTAAATAATTTCAAGTTGCCAGTCAGCATCCATTAACTAATTAGTGTCAGTAAAGTATCTTTATATGATATATTAAAGGGGGTATAAATGATTTGCATTATTGGTCAATAAAATTAAAGATGTAGTTCAATTTAGATTTGTTTTTTTATTATCATTTACCCTATGCCACAGGTTTCTTAAAATAAAATAAATTTGTAAACACTTCACCGTTGGAAAAGTATCCAATTTACATTAAGGCGTATTAACTACATTAATTACATATATTAATTAGATATATGCCGTTTCTGGTAACCCACACCCGCCTTAGAAAAGCGGGAGACCAGGAACGTAGCAAGACTAAACATTGCGAATACCAAAGTCCACATATTAGCACCAGTAAAAATGTGACAGTGAAATAAAAAGACTATAAAATGTGAAATATGCCATAAAATGTAATAAGTAATAAAGATAGACATAGGTATTCACTGTTTAAAAAAATATAAGATGACAAATTGCTAAGGTGAAAAAAGAAGTTACTTAGAATAAGGTAATTGTAATACCTATATAAAAAAAAAAAATTGTAAAACATGCATGGATATTATAATTAAGCGTAAAAGATTAATGTAATGTATGTAGATAACCCCAAAGGATGAGCCAATAGCTCGAAACGGAAACAAATAAACTTCAAACGCGGAAGAGACTCCTTCATTAAAAAATCCTATATCTTAAAGCACTCTTCCTCACTAAGTGAAGAAAAAGAACATAGCATATTTAAATCATTTTTTATGTTTCACCTCGTATATTTATTTATAAAATTCGGCAATAAATCTATGTTCCATTTTATTAATAGGAATGGTTGTATCTGACCTAAAATACTTAGGTAAAACAGTGAAGATGCCTTTACACCCTACGAACCTCTCGTTCGAACAGGTTCTCCCACGAACCTTGCCGTACCGGTTAACGTTAAGCGAACCAATATGGCTGACGCACCCGACGCTAGCTTATGATGAATAAAAAATTTCCATTATCAATATATTTTATATTATCTGAAATATAAAAAAATAGTAGACGAATTACAACGGCGAACTAGTATCACAACTCCTGTCACTTGGGAAAAACCCAAATCAAAAGTGACACTAGCGCTACCCCCGAACATAGGCGACCAGATGAAGTACCTAGAACACCCGAACAGTCGACGTGAAAACTGTTCGAGGGTGGTGTTCGAAGGTAAAGTTCGTAGAGTGTAAAGGCACCTTAACGTTCATATGGGTCCCGAGCCAGGGACCTATGCTACAAAAGAGGAACTTTCCGGTCCTGGCAAAAGAATCTTAACTCCATCGGGTCGTTAGCAAGCCCTCGAAAAGGAGATTGAAGCTGCGTGGCCGTGGGGTACATCCGTTAGGAAATGCCGAAGAGAGGAGGTCGTACCGAACCCAGCTAAGGATCGGTCATACTAGACTCTCCTACCTCATCACAGAGGAAACACCATTGATACGTAAACACTGAAATACCACAACCTCCATAAAGAGATAAAACATATCTCTCAGGATTGCCCGTATTGGTCATCAAAACTCATATCTATGGACTAAAGACTGAATTAGCAGCAGTTCTTAGGGATGATAATAAGAAAATAGAATTAGTTCTCAAAATTTTTAAAATCAATCAACCTAATATCAGAAATATGACATATCAGATCACAAAAAAATCTGTATATCCAGGGGGGGGGGATAGCATTGATTAAAAAAATAATATTCATAAGAAAATAATAATAATAAAATAAAACAGGAAAAAAAGTTCACTTGGCGTTGATGTCCAGTTCGGTTTTACGCCATGAAGCTCCAAAAAACAAAAAGGAATGGTTGTATATAGACCATATTATAATATAGTTTCTTGATTCTTCGAATAAAGCAGGCGAAAGATATACAAGGAAGTGAAGAGAAGAAACTTTCATTGCTCGTTGTAAAAAATAACGTTTTTTAAGTCAGACCAATTCTGAATTGAACCAGCGATAAAACATTTTTACTTTATTTTCTAACAAATAAGTAAAGGGGAAAATGCGATCATAGTGACAAAGACATGCTCTTCACGGATTTTTATTTCCATTGGGAAGTAGATTTTACTTAATATTGCATGTAAAGAATGCACCGCGAATGTATGTGGCGAATGCCAGCGGCAGTGCGAACACCAAGGCGAGACCCTCGCAGACCGATGACCCTGCAGAATGAACTCCTACATTCAAACTCCTGGGGTTCAAGGGCAGTGGGCAAATACCAAGACCTGAAGGAGTAAGGGCGTTCCCCGTTCGCACTTTACTCGTCGGGTGGCTATATATATATATATATATATATATATATATATATATATATATATATATATATATATATATATATATATATATATATATATATATTTTATTTTTAAGAAAAAAGATTGGTCTTGGGGGGAGTCGATTAAGATTAATATAAGTTTAATTATTTCTTGTGGGTATCCACTCGATTTAATTTTATAAAGAGTATTAATATTTTATTTGTGAAGAGAATTGACTATTATTGGCCGGGAGTCGAACCTGGGTCTCCCGCGTGACATGCACGGAATGCTATCTACTGATACCTTTATAAAGCAAATTTTTAAGACTTCTTCCAGTTTTAAATTTAAAAAGGTGGTAATTATTGATTCAAATTAGATTTTGATTTCCGACTTCCAATCGCTATACCCATTAAAAAGAAATTCAATTCTTCACGGAAAAACTTATTTTCTGTTGATTTAGGGGCCTTAACAAAGGAAACTTGAAATTGGGTATTTGGTATATGTATATGACCGCGATGTGACAGGAAAAATTTCATCAAAATTGGTGAAACGGAGGTGGCACTTTATTTAGTAAATTTTGTCTTATTTTCAAGTGTTCAATTTACTTACTCAATAACGGGCGTGACGATTTTGATCAAACTAGGTATTTGATGTATTTATATGCCAGCGATGCGATAGCTATAATTTCGCCAAATTTGGTCAAATGGAGAGATTTCTGATTGCAATAGAACGCAATTTTAGAGGAACAGTAATCTTTCTCGGTTTCCACAATGGCATACAGAAAAACTTTACTACGAGACGTAAATACAACTTTTATCGATTCACCTTCACGATGTATTTACAAAAAGCAACTCGCAGTAAAAAACAAGCAACCAGTATAAAAAACTCGACTGTTGATGAAATCAGGCCCCTTAAAAATGGAATAAGCGATAATGAATCGAAAATTACTGAGAATTTTGAAGTTTTGCACCACACATACATTTTAACTTATGGAGATGTACAAATATAAGCATATAAAAGTGGGGAAGTGTGGCGTTTACATATTAACGAAACACGTCGATTTTGTAAGTTCGTAAGATAAAGTTGTGTTGCTGGAGGAATTCGTTCTGGCGCGTGAGCCTCCACCTGACTGCCAGACCTGCGGGTGTCCACTTAAAGTTAAACACATTTTAAGGACTGCAACTATATAATAAAATATAACTATTGATAATAGATATAATAAAATATAAATATTGATATTAATTTAATCATTATCGTGGATGACCACTCTTGTTTTTAAATTATTTTAAATAATTTATTTTTGAAGAGCAAAGATTTGGCTCCGCCGGGATTCGAACCCGGGTCTTCCGCGTGACATGCGCGGGATGCTTATCCATAACACCACGGAGTCGCCTCCAAACGGTGCCAAATCCTTCCTCTTCACTGACATTAAATTAATATAAAATAATTTAAAAATTGACGAAAGTCAAGAGATGCCGAAAAGTTGGACAAAGATTGTCCACCTCCCGTAAATACTCGCAAAACTTGCGAGATCGTGGGAGAGGTGTCAGTGAAGAGGAAGGATTTAACAAAAATTAAATAAAATATAACAGAAATTGTTTGTAGGCGAAGATGACCCAAGTGGTTGCTGCCTATATTAAAAAAAAAAAGTTGTGTTGCGCGCATCTCACCAGATTTTTTTTTTTTTTTTGTGGAATTTCCAAATATTGTGAGTTTTTCTGTAGTTTTATCGTTAGCCTAGCCAACTACTCCTAACACGCCAGGTGGCCCTAGGACTTTTTAAAAGAAGTAAACGGATGTGAGCCACTGTTCGGAAGTTCTGCCCCCAAAACTCAATATGAACTCATAAATCCATTAGTCAATTATCGCAAAGAATCTAAGGGGAAGCCGTTGCGGTGCAGTGTGGGCAAACTGACGCAAGCGCATTAACAAGGATCAAACAATTATCTCAAATTTCTATAAAGCAGAGTCGTATCTTATTATAATATTACTCATTAAAATAAAGGGTCTTAAGGAAGTCTGTTAATTCAGCCGCATAGGGCACTGCCGCACAGTGGGGCAAAATGGCAAAAAAGTGGCTACGGGGCGCGAACCAGCGACCTTTAGTATTGCAGGTTGCCATGCTAACCACTACAACACAGGTGACCCCCTTCAGTTATTTCGTTCTCAAAAATTACTCTCATTTAATAACCGGATTGCGGAAAAAAGTGGCAATTAATTTTAGTTTGTTTGTTTGTTTATTTAGGTTTTTAGGCGTGCTACGTCTAGGTCATCAACGCCTTGAGACATTTTTGGATAAGAGAGGTTCAACACTATATTTTAAAAATAAATAAAATAATAATATTAAAAGATAATAATTATAAAATATTAATTATACATTTAGAATATATTCATATGATGAAAACATAAATAAATAGATATTAAGATAAGGACAAATAATAATAAAAAGAGACAGTAAAGTAGGGAGGTAACACAATGTGGAGATATCTATAATGGATCTGTAGAGGTAGGAATCGAATATAGGATGCGCTAGTAGTTTTGCAAAATGTCGGAAAGAACGGTGTTAGACATAGTTGATGTGATAGAGATAATTGGTAATTTTAAAAGACCATTAATTGAAGGGCAGGCTATCCTTGATGCAAACCACATAATTACATGTGGAATAATATCTAAAAATAAAAAAACAGTTATTTTACAAGCCTCGTGCCTTTAAACTAGCAATCTTAAAGGACTGCCCCATCAAATTAAAGTGAAAATCAAATTTATTAATAATAATACGCAATTTTCTTGTCATTGTAGATGTAAAGCTGGTAGTTCTGGTAAATGCAAACACATCATTGTAACTTTACTCGACGTTTTTCGGTTAGTAATAACATTAATTACCTATTCACACAATCATTGTTATGACAGCTTAGATTCTTTGTCATATTATTTATTTATTTGTCAAAACTTTCAGGCTTCGCATGAAAACATGGAACAATTAAGCACAACGGATGTAATAGAAAAATGGGGAAAATTAAAAAAGAAAAACAAATCTATGACACTATGCTCTCAATGTTATTTGCATAAAACTAGCATTTTGGAATAATAAAATGTCAAATACTAATATTTACCTGGATAAATATAGTCTCTTTCTTTAAAATAAAGACTATATATCGTCATATGTTTCGAAACAGGCTTATCTATTCTTAATTTTACAATCCACTCTTTAAGAAGCTTTTTATTTTTTGGAAATAAAAGGGAATGACACGTCTTTTGATTTTCTAATTGAACACTGAGTGACCGAGCAATACCTATTAGATATTTTTCAAATGATTTTTTGCTCAATCGGGTTTTAATTATGGAAAAATAAATTCAAGACGCCAAAAAACCCTATGAATCCCAGGTAATGGCCCGGCTTTTATCCCCGTTTCTCTAGTTCCTGTAGCACCGTCGCAGAAGCAGCACCGTCGCTTGCGCCCGCCTATAGCTAATTACATTTCGGTTATTAATTAGCATTTTTTAATGAATTTTATTACTTTTTCTATTTCAGATTCGTTATCGCCTATTGCAATTCTAACATCGGATGGTATTTTGAGGTTGTTCAATACTTGTTTATAGTAATAGCATTCCTCGAAAATATGTCTAACGGTTAGACTATTATTACATTTGGAGCACAACGGCAGTGTATCTCTTGTAATGAGGTGCGCATGAGTCAGTCGGGTATGTCCTATTCTAAGGAGAGTAATAGCCACCTCTTCACAGCGCTTACTGCGATTTAGTCAATTTTAGTGGCCACTCAACAATGGTTCATTTTTTGGACAATAATAGAAAAACAATGATATTTACGGTCTTCGTCCGAACATCGGTAGAAGTTGAAATAATTGAAAGAAAGATTTTTAAATAAAAATAAATAATGAAAACTTTTTTTTCTTAAAATTTATTGAAAAAATCGTTTTATTCCCGTTCATAACATTTTTAATCATAATTTGCAACTGATATAACGCAAAAAAAAATTCTCATGTCGGTTTAAGCGGCCTGACAGCTAGACAGGTCGCTTAAACCGACAACGCTTCATGGCAAGTGTCGGACACGCAGTAATCCTTCCCTGTCAGTTAGGGTTCTCCGCCCTCCAAATAAAATGTTTGTTACACAGCAGGACATGTGCTACAAATTTTATTCGATGTATTTTCGTATATAATTTGAAGTAGGATTTCTATTTTATTTCACCTGGACAAATGACTGACATGGAAAACCCACATCACACTAATCACAAAGCAACTAAACAAACGATATGACTGTTATCAAGATTTTTTGACAGGCACTCTAAATTATCCCTAACTAACAGACTTACAATATACAACGTGCTTATTAAACCCATTTGGACATACGGGATAGAGATATGGGGCATTGCAAAGCCCTCAAATATCCAAAGGATCCAATCCTTTCTATCAAAAGTGTTAAGGAGGATAGTAGATGCACCGTACTAAGTGACTAATGACTTAATACACAAGGACCATTAGTATCCAAACAGTAATCGATACAGCCACACTATTCTAAAAAAACTTCCATCAAAGACTAACTTTCAACACGAACCCACTAGCAGAAACACTTTAATCCACACAATCCACCCCGACGATTGTTGAGGCGGAGGCCTTGAGACTTATTACAATAACTAACGTCAATGGATCCCACATACGTGTAGAGCACAGATTTCCTCATTGCAAAAATTTACAGATTCCAATTTAAAAATCTGGTGCGATGCGCCAACACCCAACTTTCACTTACCAACTAACTTAGATTAGAAATTGAAATGTTTTTTTAATTGCCATTTATAAAAATAATATAAAAAAGATGAATTGATTTTGATTAAAAATGATTAATTTAATCAAAATCATTAAAGCCGTTTTTGAGACATTCGAAGAAAATGGAAAAATTGGAAAAAAACTTATGAAATAAAGAACCCCCTGCGTTTGACCAATTTCATTGAAATTTCGGCTGTCACATCGTGAACATATACATACACCAAATATCCAGTCTGATCAAAATCATTACAGTCGTTGTTGAGTAAATAAAAAAACACTTGAATATAAGAAAAAGTTTATTAAATAAAGTACCACCTCCGTTTCACCAATTTTGATGAATTTTCGGCTGTCGCATCGCGGGCATATACATACATCAACTACCCAGTTTCATCAAAATCATTAAAGCCGTTTTTGTGTAAATAAAAAAAAACACGTGAAAGTGAGACAAAATAGCCCCCTCCAATTGATCTATTTTGGCACATACACACATCAAATATCAAGTTTAATCAAAATCGTTAGAGCCGTTTTTGAGAAAATCGAAAAAAAAAACGTAAAAATTAGACTAAATTCTTTAAATAAAGTACCCCCTCCGTTTGGCCAATTTTAATGAAATTTTCGCTGTCACATTGCGGGCATACTCATACACCAAATACCCAATTTAAGGCTCGTACGATTTATAGTTTTTGAGCTAGTCCGTTCAAACGCACACACACACACACACAGAAACACAGACCATTTCGCGGGACTTAACCAAGTCCAAATAACCATTTGGACTCAGTGGACCCCAAAACATGTATCTCCGTTGAAAACCGGAAGTCGAAATTTTTCACGATCGCAATACTTCCACTTACTATATATTTCATATGTAGGTTAGTGAAAGTAAGAACAGGTGAAATAAATAAATAAAATAAAGAATATAATTTTTTTTTATCAATAAACCTATTTTGAATATGAATTTGAACTAAATTTTTTTTTCATATTTTAGGGAACTCTTGCTACTGTATTAGAGGTTTTTTCTTTATTTAACATTAGTTATTGTTGCTCTCTCTTTCTCTCTCTCTTGCTATTCGGTTTGTTAGTTTGTTTAACGTCCCTTTATGCTACTAAGGTTAATCGGACGATGCTACAGTGGGAGTCCTAAATTTTGCCTATCCAGGTATAATTAGGATTGGGATCTTTAGCGAGTATCTGATATCTTACAGGTTCGGGACCTCCATTTTACGTCCTATTCGAGTGACGGCACAGCCAAGGATTTTTTATTCCTATAAAAAAATCCTAGGGCCACCATGGGACGCGAACCCGCGACCTTTAGTATAGCAGGTTGCCATGCTTACCACTACACCGCAGGTGACCCCTTGCTGTTCGGTAATTCCACGCAATATTGAAATTAGATCTCCAAAAAGAAAAAAAAAAAAAACTAATATATGGCGCATTTTGATGAATAGATAAGTAGTAATAAGTGTCGAATAAAAAAAAAAAAAATAATGAAATTATTATATAGTTAATAATTGTATAGCAATAAATAAACATCGAAAGGATCAGTGACTTTGGTTTAAACACGGTTTATTGTTCACAATTTTGTTATTGTGTTGTTCATTTAATGATGTTCATTTAATAATTATTATGCTACTTATAAACGTTGTAAATATGAATAAAATATAACTGTAAGTATTATAAAGTTTATTTGAAAAAAAAAATAATATAAAAAGGTAAAAGAAGTTTCAGAATCCAAGCAAAAATTTTAAAATGTGCCTTCTTGGGCCTTAATTGACGCAAACTTATTCATAACAGAGTTGAAATCTATAAAGCATGAATAGCACACGTTGATTTGGAAAAAATCGATAAGTAAATTATTCTTTATTACGTTTAGGAGATCTTAAATAATCGTAAATAAGCTTCAACTTTCTTAAATGATCGTTCACAAAATTCCTCAAACAATTTTACAATTTATCCTTCGGTATCTTCAAGGCGGTATTTTTCATTATTTTTGTTTAAACTTCATAATAAACTATGAAATCTTTAATATCTTCAAAGAATTCTTCGCATTAAAATCTTCTAGTTACTTCTCTGCAAGTCCGAAACATTTCATATTTAGAGTATTCAAAATATTTTCATTAGTGGTTTTGTAACGAATGTATTAATCAAAATTGAAGAGGAAGCCAAAACGGTCATCGAGCTCATTCATATTGGTGAAACATTCACTTAACTCAGGAATTAGTTTATCTAATATTTCTTTTCTTTTCGTATTTTCCGTATTTTGTTTGTTATCAGAAGCGAAATCTTTTTCTGCTAACCTATAGTTCGTATAAAACGTATTTCACTGTAGTTCAAAACAATCGTTTATTACGTATCCAATTACTATTATTGTATTACTCGATAAAATGAAGAAAATTGGCTAATAAAACTATATATTTTGCCTGAAAATGATTTTTTCTTAAATAAAAATAAGATTTTTTTTTCATTTTTTGCGCCCTTCAATTACGGTACCGTTTCCCTCCCCCACCCGATGGTACGCCACTGCCTATAATGCTACTTCTGTGATGAATAACCTAGGAGTTTCCCATCAGTGATTAAATCCTTTTCTTTAGGTTTATCATCAGGTCCGTTGAAAATAATAATCTATGGATAATATACATGTACATAATATTTAAAATTGAAAAAAAAAAAAAAAAAAAAAAAAACAATGAAGGGTCTTAGGTGCAATATTGTTTAAGGAAGTAGTGTTTCTCGGTCAGCGGTAATGCAAAGAGGTGATTTGACCGTGATCATGCTCAACCGCCAGATTATTTCCCCTTCGTAACCACATTTTAGAGGCTGGGTTTACCACAAGAGGTTCTCTCGGCCACCGAGGCGATCGGTGACAAATTATTAAAGAGATATGCTGCGCCAAGCTAGATTCGAACTCGGAACATTGGCACTGAACTTCAATGCCTTGCTAATGAGTGGGATAGCTCCCTTAAAATTTTATTAACTTGATATTACTTATTAACAGAAAAGAATAAATTATTACAAATAATTAGACAGTTAATGGATAATTAATTTACGCTATACATACAATGATAAATGAAGGTCGAAAGTCGGATGCTGGAAGATGAACTGTTGAGGACGTTGTTGAACGTAGCACTGGGGAAGATGATAAGAACGCAATTGTGTGTGCTAAGATAAGGTGGGTGCTCGTCATAATGAATCATGAACTGCTAGGATATGCAGATGATAAAGCTGTCCTTGAAAGCGGTCATGAGTACATTGAGCGATTCGCCGTTACTTCGAATAAAGAATTAGCGTGAATGTTTATGAATCGATGAATGAAAACTTTAACTTAAGATTAACAGAAACTGGTTCTGGTTTGTTTTACTACTAAATATAACGAAACCGCGATTTTTCCAAGGAGCATTTTTACCAAATGCAACCTATAAAATATAGATTCCGCCGTTTTCAAATTAATATATTTTTATAAAATAAATGCAATGATATAGCAGGTAGCTTAGCAAAAGTTGTTTCTTGCTCATATGAACGGTATTTCTACAGCAAGCCTTAGAACTGAATTTGCTATGTATAAATGTACAAATGACAGGAGTATGTCACGAGGTAAGACACGAGGATGACAGCACACAGTGGTGCATCCATCTGGCATTCATATAATTATACTTTTAGACTAGGAGGTCCCTCATCCAACTCCCCTTTAGCCTTCGCGTAAGTACGTCAGGATTACCACGTCTTGTTTTATCTTGTACAAAATTGTTGGTATGCCGTAAAACCGTTTGTAATTCATACGCATATAATTTTTCACAGTCGAAAAGCTTAAATCATTGTGAAGGGTCCCGTTTGAAACGTAAGGTGGTTAGCTCGCAATTAATCTTAAATATTGAGATTGAAAAGTTTGAAACAAAAACATCTGAAACACAATGAATTTATACACAACACAATGTGTGAATAATAAAATTATTACAGCATCAGAAATAAAAAAATTCTTATTCCTATTTCTTATTGAGTATAATAATTTGTATATATATATTTTCAAGGGTAGAAACGTTATTCAAGAGGGGTAAAATGTACTACTTATTTTCTGTCTACAATTTTTGCCGAATTTTAATAAGTTTTTTTAACTTACCCATGTTTTAACCAGGCTATGGAGGAGCTAGGGGTGCCCAGGAAGCTGGTAAGAATGTGCGAGGTCACCATGGAGGGCGTTCGATGTTTTGTCAGAGTCCAGGCTGGCCTGTCTGACCCTCTCATCCCAGGCAATGGTGTAAGGCAAGGAGATGCATTGGCCTGTTTGTTATTTAATATTGGTCTCGAGAAAGCGGTGCGCGACTCCTCCATCCAAATAGGCGGGACTATCTTCAATAGATCGACACAGCTACTGGGATATGCCGATGACTTAGACATCATAGGGAGATCTTATCGGGACATGGTAGACGCATTCCTCTCGCTCGATGGTGCTGCCCAACGCATCGGACTAAGAGTCAACTCCTCAAAAACAAAATATATGGTTACCGGCCAATACTCTAAAGAGGGAGAACAAGTAAAAATCGGCCCCTATCAATTCGAAAAGGTGAACGAGTTCACGTACCTTGGGTGCCTGGTCAATAGCGACAACGACGTCTCCCGGGAAGTCAGATGCCGGATAACGAAGTCGAGTCAATGCTTCTTTGGACTTCGACATCGTCTGTGAAGCCGACACCTGTCCAGGGCGACAAAGGTGCTCCTCTACAAGACGCTTATCCGACCAGTAATGACCTACGGATCGGAAACATGGACTATTAAGAAGACAGACGAGTTGGCTCTACAAGTCCACGAACGAAGGATACTCCGCTCCATCTACGGAGGTGTCGTCCGGGATGGCGAGTGGCGCCGCCGGACAAACCAGGAATTATACACCTTATACCAAGAGCCTGATATCTCCCAATTCGTTCGTCTCGGTAGACTGCGATGGGCGGGTCATTTGGCGAGGATGGACGAGCATGCGATCCCCAAGAAGGTGTTCCTGGGCAAGATCTTCGGAACGAGGAAGAAAGGAAGACCCAGATTAAGATGGCAGGACGGAGTGGCACATGACGCTCGGACCCTACTCGGAGTTCGCAACTGGAGGGCGGCTGCACTGGACAGGGACACTTGGCGAAGGCTGATCCAGGAGGCCAAGACTCAGAGATGAGTTGTCGGGCCGCTGATGTATGTATGTATTTTTAACTTAGATTTTTGAGACTGTAAAATCGGAAAATTATACATCAAACAATATAAAAAGTTTTATGTGCATTTTTGAAAGAATGGGTTTATCGAAAATCTGGTTATTAATAAATTTTCCTATTCCTACATTTATTTTCAGACAATTTTTCTATCGCTTTATTTTTTTTTTGTTTCGGTTTAATCTATTTTCTTTGTTATTATAAATTTTATATATGTCGTGAAACGATGTTTTCGAAAAACGCCTCAAAAACTAATAACGTCATAGAGACAGATAAGGTCAAATGAAGTTTGGAGAGAGTTTGTTTCAGTAAAATATTTACGAATCATGGACATTTTAAACTAAAAATAATCTTTTCAATAATCGAATCGATGTGAAAGTGTGTAATAGTAAGCTAATGTGAATAAACCTGAACAAAAAATTCTTCTTACATTAACAGAGATTCTTCTTACATTTACACCGAAAATCGATAGCTCAGGGGATGGAGGAATAAAACGAATCAACCTTGTGAGGAAGTTTGACGTACGGGATTGGATGAGGAATTCCAGAACTGCTTGGCACGGGCAATAAAGGATTTATTGAAAGAGCCGATTTCTTTCCGAACAACTCACAAATCTGTGGGTTGAGATCTAGTATTCTAGTATAGATCTAGTAACAGATAGATGGTAGTAGGATCGAGGAATGATTTTCATTCGAAATCAGGCAAAAAAAGCTTTAAAAAAAATATAAAACAAATAATGATGACAAGGGATGGTATTTTGATGTATTTACATATTTTCTTCCGAGACTAAGAAATGCACGTATGTGCGTTCTAAATGGTTTTCACAATGATATAAACCATTTTTATTTTCAAGATGGTGGAAGAGAGTTGACCGTAGATATAATGAACAGGAATTGGTTGCACTAAATAATAAGCACAAATATGTGATATCTTCATATTTTATTCTAGCCCAAATTTTATACGTTTCGACCCAAATTTTAGGTCATCATCTGGGCTCTTCTCACTGCTGCAGGGAGCCGAGTGATAATAAAATATGTAAATATCACATATCTGTGCTTATTATTTTGACCGCACCCCCAACCAATTCCTGTTCATTTTTATTTTCCCTATTTTGCGGTTTTTAAATATTTTTACATATATTTCGATAAAAAAAAATTTTTGTCCGTATTTTACAACTTTTAGGGACTTTACTCTAATCCACCCTCCTTCACATTTAGCACCCGTAATCGAACTGGGGAATGATTAGAGATGAAACTAGGAAATGACGGGCGCTTTGGGGGAAAGAGTCTCGAAATCTTTGATCTGAAGCTGTTTGAGATAAAATTATACGAATAGACTAAATGTATGTATGAATCGGAATATGAATAGATTCTTTCCACCCTTGGGATCTCTAAAATACATCTTTTGATTAAAAAGTCCTGGGAACAGGAAAAAATACCCGAAGTGTGGTAAGAATCTATTCTTAATATTCCGATTCACAAAAAGGGATCCAAGACGAATTGCAATAACTATCGCGGAATCTCACTACTTCCGGTCTGTTATAAAATATTAACGTTAATCCTGACTAGTCAAATCAATGAATACGCTGAGTAAATCGTCGGAGACTATCAATGTGATTTCCTATGAAACCGTTCAACCGTAGACCAAATATTCTCCCTCCGTCACATATTAGAAAAAAAGAATAAGAATGCAACGGTAAAATACTTCAGCTTTTCTTCGATTTCAAAAAGTCATATGATTCGAATAACCACCAAAAGTAAAAATCTGGTGCGATGCGCGCAACACAAAACTTTCACTTACCAACTTTCTAATACAGTAAACCCTCATTATTACGAACTCGGATATAACGAACACCTCGATATAGCGAACCAAAATACTATCCCCCAAAATTACCGTTATATTTCTGCTGAACCCCTCGTTATAGCGAAATCCCTTGGTTAGTGCGAACTACGAACTAAATTTGATGCCTGAGAATTCTTCTGTTATAACGAACTGCTAGAATTTTTTTTTTTTTTTTTTACTGTATTACGTAGAAGGAGTGCGGGAAGACGAAGTAGCTCCAGTTTCTAGAATCGAGGTGTTTTTTTACTCTTAACTAATCTCTCTCTCTAATTCCATTGCCTTTTTTCTCAAAACTAGCTCAGTTCTGTTTCGACTTCTCTATTATTCGAATCAGTGTACTGTAGTCGTTTATAGTGTTTTTTTAAAATAAACAAGGAGTTCGTTGGTAAACGTGTGTCACAAACGTAAATCCTTATCAATCGAGGAAAAATTAAAAACTCTCCAGGATATTGAATCGAGAATTCTAAGTAAGAAAACGATCGCAAAAAAATATTCCAAAATGAACATTGTCAACCATTATAAAAAAAAAAAGATAATATAGATTAAACCGCAGCCCAAGGATTAACTTCAGCATCAAATAAACGACTGCGCTCTGCCGCTCATGAATATTTGAAAAAAAAATTGATAAATTGCTTTAAACAAATGAGATCTCAAATACCAATCTTAGACCGTCTTATTAAAGCTAAGGCTAAAGAACTCTCAAGTGAAATAAATAATTGAATCTCATTGTTTAATTAATATGTAGTTTATCTAAAAATTAATTACATACATGCGATTTAATTTAAGTAGTTCTAATATGATCAATCTTCTAAATATGATCAAATTAGTGCGGCCATTGACTAAAAAAGATATATAAAAAAAAAGAACCCTCGGTTATAACGAATCTCGTTATAGCGAACTATGAAAATCAAACCCCCTACCAGTTCGCTATATCGAGGGTTTACTATATTAGAAATTGATGTGTTTTGTTAAATGCCATTCTTCAAAGTCACACATTTTTCCACATAAATTTACTTATTTTTTTATGTGTTTGCTCTCTAAAGTACACTATTTTTTTTATTATTAAATAAAAGTTTTCACTTGTGATAATGCAAGCATAATACTCCATCGCAACTGATTTTATAATTCTCTATGTAGTTAATTAACTTAATTTAGTAACCAAGAAACAAATAATTTCCATTAAATGAACAGAACGTCATTAATTATAAACCATGGTTTGCCATTAAAGTCGTACTGTGCATACGTGGGCTCCGTTTTATGAGATGACGAAATATATTTTTCTTTTTTTCTCCTGTATATGTTTACTTGATATTTTTTATATTTCATATTTAGCCATATCTTATTTTTAGGCGTTACGAAATACAGCTAATTTCTTCATACAAACAAAAACAAAGATACTTGATAGGAAAACAAAAAAGTTTAAGGAAAATCGTTTGAGCCGTTTTTCAAAAAATCGAAAAAACTGAAGTACCCTCCGTTTGACCAATTTTGATGAATTTTTTGCTGTCACATCGCGTGTATATACATACACCAAATACCCAATCTCAGGTTTATAGTACGGTTTATAGTTTTGAAGCTAGTCTGTTCACACACACACAGGCCATTTCGCGGGACTTGGTCATTTGGACTCAGGGGACCCCAAAACGCATATTTCCTTTGAAAACCGGAAGTCGAAATTTTTCACGATCGCAATACCTTCCCTTACTATATATTTCATATATAGCTAAGTGAAAGTAAAAATTTGTATTACCAAAACGTTCATTAAAATAAGAATCAGTAGTTTTTTTTTTATTTGGATAAATTTAAGGTACGCTCTGTTTTGAAACAAGGTCATTCTCAATCACCATTTTTATTTAATTTAGCACAGGAATATGCTATTAGGGAGGGGACACGTGCCGGAAAGGGTCAGAATTTGGGGGGAATATACCCGTGCTCGGATAAACCGATGATTTGATTTTGCTTTATGAGGACGCGGAAACGGAAATTATTTTCCTGTGACCAGAGTCGTATTTCGTATTGCCTTTTCTTCAATCGGAATGTTTAAGGAAACTAAAAGCCATATCAAATGAAAATAAAACTCATAATGAAAAAGTGAATAGTAGGTATACAAGTTGATAAAATAAGACCTTACTCTCAAGTACTAATGAATTCCGATCTGCCTCAAATAAAACATGGCCAAACCATTGGTATCTTGGCTTTATGCCTATTGATCAATGTTTACGACTATCGATTTACGATAGTGTTCGTTGCTAACCTAGACTCTTTACTCAATTTACAGTCCACGACAATATTTGACTACATCGTAGTAACGTTATGTGCGACAGATTCGAAATATTTTCAGGTCTATGAAAGTAATTTTAAACCAAGACTTATAAAGGAAAAACGAACGTACAGTCAACCGACCCCAAAACTTTTATGTATGTTGAAAACCGTAAGTCAAAATTATTCAAGGTTGCAATTATTTGCGAAGTTCCTAAAAGAATCATAACGCCATCAGAGGATGATTGCTCTTAAGTAAGACTATAAAATATAACAAAAGCAATAAGGTTTGTTCAAGCAAGAGGTTTAACCGAGTTTAGGAGTCATGCGCAGAACGCTATCTGCTTCTAGTTAGACTAACAGCCCATTGTTTCAACAAGTGGCAGCCAATTTTTAAATGAAAGACGTTCGAAAAGAAATCCAGTCATTCGAACTTACAGTAAAATGTCTACAAAAGTCCTCAATAATTCTTATGTTCTCACAAAAGAAATCATTTATACTGATCTTAATATTCTATTTTTCGCTGATTTGGCCCCATCAATATCCCTATCCATTCATAATAAACTACCTACTCGCCCCAATCCTCGAATTTCCTACCTCGCTTCCTCTTTTATTCTTGAAATTTATCTTGGATTTTGAAAAGAAGATGGCATCGGGACTTTATAATTTGAAAATATCAATTGAGTGTTATGTGATTAGCTATCACTTTTACTTAAAGTTTCATTTTTTATACTGTTGTTTATACAGTAAATTATTATAGTACAAATGACCTTTTTTAACCTACTTCGAAAGAGGGGGTTAATCATTTCGGTAAGAATGTGGCCTTATTTTTATTTTTTTATCACTTATAATTATACTATTATAATTATATATGATATAAAATTATTATATCAACTTACAGTTTCAACAATTTATATTGCTAAATAGGTTAAAATACAGAACGAGTTGAAGACCTTGAGTATTTCGCGACGCTAATCCAAACAGTAAAAATGAAAGTCATTTTAAATATTTGTTTAATTCATTCCTAATGGAATGAAATGATGCAATACTTAGAACATGAAAACGATTTGATTCGGTTAGTCCTAACAACAAAGTCAAAAATAACTGCAATTGGCGAGGTTGGTACGAGAAGGATTATTTGGACTTTTTTAATTCGGATCGCTGGGCGCTTTATATTCAATTTTTTGAGCTATTCTATCATCAGTAATATTAATTGAGTTACAGAATTTTTGTTTTTTGTTTTACAGTTTTATTGCCAATTTTCCCTAAAATCATATTTTATTTTATTTCTTTAGAGTAAAACTATGTTGGTACATTGAAAGGTACTAAGTTATTAGTTCGGGCACATAGTGTTTGTACAGAGAACTTTGACAAAAAAATCATTTTTACTTTCACTTACCTATATATGAAATATATAGTAAGTGGAAGTATTGCGATCGTGAAAATTTTCGACTTCCGGTTTTCAACGGAAATACACGTTTTGGGGTCCCCTGAGTAGAAATAACCAAGTCCCGCGAAATGGTCTGTGTGTGTGTGTGTGTGTGTGTGTGTGTGTGTGTGTGTGTGTGTGTGTGTGTGTGTGTGTGTGTGTGTGTGTGTGTGTGTGTGTGTGTGTGTGAACAGACTAGCTCAAAAACTATTAACCGTGCGAACCTGAAATTGGGTATTTAGTGTATGTATATGCCCGCGATGTGACAGCAAAAATTTCATCAAAATTGGTCAAAGGGTGGGGGTACTTTATTTAATAACTTTTTACGTTTTTTTTCGATTTTCTCAAAAACGGCTCTAACGATTTTGATTAAACTAAGTATTTGATGTATTTAATATGCCCGAGATATGACTGTAAAAATTTCATCAAAATTGATCAACCGGAGGGGGGACTTTACTTAATAAATTTTGCATCATTTTCATGTGTTTTTTTTATTTACTCAAAAACGGCTTTAAAGATTTTGATCAAACTGGGTATTTGTTATATGTGTATGCCAAAGATATGACAGCAAACATTTCATCAAAATTGGTCAAACGGAGGGGGCACTTTATTTCATAACTTTTTTTCCAATTTTTACCTTTTTTTAGATTATCTCAAAAACGGCTTTAATGATTTTGATCAAATTTGTCATGTTTAATGAAAATTAGCTGTTCAATAATATCAGGTAAGTTTTATCAGTATTAAAATTTCTGAGGAGGCTTAAATGGGCAAGGGCCCTTTTTTGTTTTCCTATAAAGTACCTTTGTTTTAGTTTATATTGAGAAATTAACTGTCTCTCATCACGCCTTAAAATAGGAAATGGCTAAATATGATATATGAAAAAAATCAAGTAAACAACTACAGGAGAAAAAAAGAAAAATATTCCGTCAACTCATACTCGTAAAACACCTTGAGCTCACGCATGCGCCGTACGCCTTTAATGACAAACCAATGCGTTACAATAAAAGATGTTCTGTTCATTTAATGAGAATTATTTGTTTCATGAGAACTAAATGAAATATTCAACAAGTACATAGAGAATTATAAAATCAGACGACTTGGAGTATTATGCTTGCATTGCCGAATTATCACAAGTAAAAACTTTTATTTAATAATAAAAGAAATCAGTGTTGTTTTTTTTGAGCAAATGAAAACAAAAATAAGAAATGAATGTAGAAAAATGTACAACTTTGAGAAGTGGCAATTAACAAAACACATTAATTTCTAATCTAAGTTGGTAAGTGAAAGTTGTGTGTTGAACGCACGCACCAGATTTTTTATTTATATAATTAATATAAATTGGGTAAAGCAAAGTTGTAGTTATGAGTTTAGAAAAATCAAACGGATTTTCTCAAAATGTGTTAAAAAAATTAAGTGGCTTAGATATTTGAAACCTCTAGCAAGAAAGCAAATAGTAAATTTACTATAAAACATTTAGACAACTTTGATAAGAGCAAATGTATGAGGATTAATTTTCACATAACTGATAAGGTATTTAAATACTGCTAGTGATTTCAATGATCATTAATTACAGTTGTGTTTCAACAAGCACTCAAAACAAGTTGATCATAGTAACAGACTATGATTTTCCCCAGGGTTGGTTTTGGATAAATACAATGCTGGCTGGATAGTATCTCAATTCTTGATATATGGAAAAAGTAAATAATCGACTCAAAAGATTGGGAAAGAACATGTGCAACGTTTTTTCAGTACTTGTGCAAACATACTTATAGTTCGAAACTACATTTGCTTATGCTACGGCAAATGAAACTAAGAAATGTTAAGCGAGTTGTATTTTCCGACATACTTCAGCCATAACGAATTTGATTGCTACATATGAGAGAGTATAAAATTTGCTTTTAAATGGTGTAATATGTAGTGTTCTGAGTAAGTTGAAAATTGGCTGATATTGAAACTTTTGAAAATTTCTAAAGTATTTAGGTTTCAATACTTAATATATGGGACACACATTAAATTTTTAAATTCTCAAAATGTCTTCTTTTAAATTACATTTAATTGGAGTTTATTTAAAAAAATATAGATTCTCTCATTTTCATTTGCAATTATAAATGGCTAAACATAAAGTATGAAAGAATTTGATAATTAACACGGTGGGAAAAAGAAGGCATGTTTTCCCAGATTTAAAATAACTTTTGAAAAAAAACTTCAAAAACTTGTAATACATATGTATACATTACGTAAGAACGTTGTTTGACGTTCCTTTATGCTACAAAAGCTAATTTGACGATGATACAATGGGTGTATTAAATTTTGCTTATCCAGTTCTAATTAGTATAGGGATTTTTAATGAGTATCTGACGTCGTACAGGCTCGGGACCCCCATTTTACCCCATTCCTATAGAAGGACCGAATAAAAAAGGATTTTTATTCCCTTAAAAAAAATCTAGGGCCATCGCGGAACGCAAACCCGCGACCTTTAGTATTTTAGGTTGCTATGCTAACCACTACAACACTGGTGACCCCACGCATTGAATATTCGTCAATTTGAACTTTTTTTTTTCAACTTTATATAGTCTGGCTTTGAAGTTTTAATTTTGAATCAGTTAAATCAAACATTATTTCAATCAATATTTTTTTTTTTTTTTTTTTTTATATTTTTAATTTTTCATTTTTAAATCACTAAGTATTTTTATAAATTAAATTATTTTTTATTTATATAATTAATATAAATTGGGTAAAGCAAAGTTGTAGTTCATGAGTTTAGAAAAATCAAACGGATTTCCTCAAAATGTGTTTAAAAAATTAAGTAGCTTAGATATTTGAAACCTTCGAGCAAGAAAGCAAATAGTAAATTTACTATAAAACATTTAGACAACTTTGACAAATGCAAATGTATGGGGATTAATTTTCACATAACTGATAAGGAAATACTGCAGCCTCGTAATTAAAGCAGAATACTCCTTATTTAATAGGTTTAGTTGCATTAACTGTAATAGGGCAATCACCAGGACAATTTCCGTATAAATCTCATTTATTGTTTAATTGACGACATTTCGACCCTATCGCCATTTTCCAGTCTCAATCTGATGAATAATTTAATTTATCCAACATTATAAAATTGCTTTCAATTAACGCTATTAAAAACTATTTCTAACCATTTATTTAACCATGATTACACCAATAGTTTTAATAAGGTTATTTGAAAACAATTTTATAATGCTGGATAAATTAAATTGTTCGTCAGATTGAGACTGGAGAATGGCGGTATGGCCGAAACGTCGTATATGTAACAATAAATGAGATTTATATGAACATTGTCCATTACAATTGATGAAACTAAACCTATAGAATAATTACAATGTCCCAGGAGGTTAAGGAACCAATTATATATCGGAAATAATTAAGCAGAATATTCCTTTTGTCAATTTAGTGTGCGATAGACTAAACCTTGGAAAGTAAAGATAGTAATTTATTCGGGCTAAATATCGAAATGAGCTGTTTAAGAAATACAACGAAAATTAAGATTTAGCAGGAGAAGATGTATCAGAATTAAATCCGCTCTTCTAATCTGTATTTTATAATTATTTCTTAACAAATCGATCGCCGGTAGGTAGGGCTAGTGACGCAATTCAAACTTTTAAAGTGTTCAGTTTTTTTTCGATATTAGCAAAGAAAGTGCCACAACTATATTAGTAAGGTAGTTTACCTCATTGTCATCCGCAGGAGGGGGGGAGGACAGAAGGAATCTGACCCCCCCCCCCCCCCCTAGAAAGTATGAGAAACAAAATCTACAAATTACATAAATTCGTATTTATTAAATGTTTCGTATTTCATTATATGAAAGGATAATTTTTTATTACATTGTTATTGGCTTCTAATAGTTAAGCAAACTGATAAAATAATATATATCTGCATCGAAAATTTTTTATTATTATTAAATTATTTAATTAATATATAACAGCTAGACTCCACAAGAGATTCAAATTATAAAGAATGAAGAAAGAAAAAAAAAAAAAGAAAAAGCCTAGATTTCCTAAAATGTAAAGAAATGAATAACCTGTTTCCTTTTATCCAATTCAGTCATCGTCAGCACAAAAGACAAAAAACTCGCATTTGTGGAAATAAAATACAAAATATTAGCATCCTAAAAAATATATTCAAAACAGAATATTGTTAACTCTTAAGGTGCCTTTACACCTTACGAACCTCACCTTCGAACAAGTTCTCCTTCGAACCTTGCCGTACCGACGTGAAGCGAACAGCCATTTATACTTCACGTGATGTTAAGCGAACCAATATGGCTGACGCACCCAAAGCTAGCTTATGATAAAGAAAAAATCTCCATTATCAATATATTTTATATTATCTGAAAAATAAAAAAATAGGAGACGATTCACAAATTACACTAGTATCACAAACAACTCCTGTCACTTAGGAAAAACCCAAATCAAAAGTGACACTAGCGCTACCCCCGAACCCAGGCGAACAGATGAAGTACCTAGAACACCCGAACAGTCGACGTGAAGGCTTCACGAAGGTTGTTCGAGGGTGGTGTTCGAAGGTAAAGTTCGTAAGGTGTAAAGGCACCTTTACATGGTCAGAATACCTGACCCACCCCTTTCATAAGCCCTAAACTCTCCAACCACACTCCACCCCCTGTCAAAAGAATTTTATCAGCCTGTCCCACGAGAATAAAATTTTACCCTGCAGACGTCCTAGGTTGACCGTAAATATAAATGAAGCTGAAATGGTTCGGGGGGTGCGGTCAAGATAAATAATACACATAGGTGGGTTTTATATCTTTCATCGCGACCCAAATTTTAGTTATGCAAATTAACAATTTTATTATAAATAATGGTAGGGTTTGTTATACGTGATAAGAGTTAGTTTGACAATATGAAAATGGGTGAAGGAAACGTAAAATGTAGGGAAAGAATAGAATCTGGAAAGATCGAGAACTAACCTCTTTGGCTGGAGGTGTAAAGGTGCAAAAAGGAAACAGATAGGGGGGGGGGGTAAGACGTTTTTGAGCCAGTGACGCCATTTTCGACGATATTGATAAATACTCTATCGATTTTTATCTCATTTTTCGTCAATTTTTTTTTTTTTTTTTGGTCTTATTCCATTATTATCTCTTTTTTGTCTCATTATTATCACATTATATCAATAATTGTTTATTTCGTCGGTATAACGCCAAAGTCCATATTTTCATAAAACTGTAGTAAAAGTTTGAGTTTTGCAAAATAGGTTTACTTAAAATATTTTTACTGGTATCACATTCAAAACACAAAAGTGTAACATGAAACAAAACACAAAACATAAAGTTTAGAATTGTTCTAGACTTGTTGTTGGAACGAACTAACAGTTGGAACAATTGTGTACGTAATGACTAAGATGTTTGAGTACGAGTAATTATAAGGAGCGATGGACTGTAGAGTTAGACTTATTCTGAAGCTCAAGTCTAACTCATATCATTATATGATATGGAGTCATATGATTATTTCTTTGTTACAAAGTGACAATTTTTACACCACAGCCTTCGCAGACACCAAAGCTATAGTTAGGATTGACAACTACCACCACAGATTCATCAGAGAGGCTATAGAAATTATAAAACAACCAAACAATTCAAACAAAGAAAACGGATACAGACTTAGCAAAAATTTGTACCCTGCACTAAACAACATTAGACAACACAACATAGCTCAGAGAGCTGAGAGCCCACCTCGCCTACCCCCTCCACCTGACCACGCCTCCTCGGCGAACACAGACTTCGCCCCCCGACGGAAGATTATAAGTTACTGATCCCCTTCTCCACTCTCATTCTTGTATTGGCCCTAAAGAAGCCCACAGCAAGATGGATGAAAGCTTGGCAGTTTGGAAAAAGCTGTTACATGGTCAAACCCTAAAAAAGAAATGCATCCAATGGATTCAGACCATGGAAGCCTAAAACAACATTATGTTTTAAGTTTTTAAAATGGCTTGAAGAATAGTATACTACAATTTTGTTCGAAACTTCGGCACTTATAAATATGTAAAACCTACATATCCGAGTTATTTATCTTAATTGCCTCATCCTCAATTATTTCCACTTCATATGTTAGCAACACTGTTCCCTTTTTTATTGATAAAATGCCGGATTATGTCAAGAACATATTATTAATTAGTGAAGACAAGCTTGCCGAAATGGCGGACGAAATCGTTGAAATGAACCCTTCTCATTCTGTTTATTCCGTTAAGCCGCAATACGACATGGAAAAGCGGATAGAAGAATTGGAAAAGGAAGTAGAGTCACTTCGTGTTAGACTCCGAAGCCGCTTGTTAATCAATTGTTTTTGTATAATTGATATCTATTATATTGTTGTATATTTGTATTAATAAAACGTTATTTTTAGCATGAGATTAACTCCAATTTGTTACAAGATTATAAATTGATTAACAATCCATTGTTACATCTCTAGATAGAAAATCCATAACAAATCACTATACAAAATAATATGTCCTCTAAAAACACATGATTGGCAACCAGCTTACACATATTCGTTACTTTAGCATGGTGATAACGAAATATTTAATGGATTATACAAAAAGGAGTTTCAAGAATATCTTTCTGTGTAATTTACTTTATTGTAAACATTTAATGGATTTTACAAAAAGGGGTTTCAAGAATATATTTGTCATCGCAATGAATAAGTGGTTAAGTCGAATTTCAATACTTTTACTATTAATTTTAAACAGTATTAACAGAGTTTGAACAGTATTAACGTTGTTACACTTTTGTGGGTTCAAAGAATTTTTAATAAGGAAATAAAATAAAAATTATAATTTGCACTATCTGACAAACAATAAAACTCAAATAAACTTCCCTACCTTTATTACTGTTTATAATCTATAAATTAATCTTTTCTAATTCAATCTCTAAAAACATTGAATGTTTAAATCTTTCTTTCGATTAATTTTAATGTTCAACATTGCGACCTGTGTCACTATCCTTAAAAAGAAAAATAAATAAATAAAATTATTTTATCAATAAATGGTTTTTTATGTTGTAAAAATACGCAAAAATAGTCAGTTTATTTTTAAAAATATGTTTACTGAAAAAGAAAAGTACAGACTGGGGTTCAGTAAAAAGAGAGCAGCTTTTTTTAGATTGGTGAGTATTTCGCTTAGAAGAGGTTTGGGGAAAAACAAAGGAATTTGGCACGACTAACTGCGAAATAAGAATGTGTGTACTGTATGTGATCGCTAGACCTCCTTGATTAAATTATATAATATATTTAAACAAAACTAATTTCCTTATATCACTCCTGCTCTGAATGTACCTTTTGGGAAAACTACATACACTTAGGTTTAGTTTTAAAAAAAACTTTAGATCCGGTAACAAATGAAAATAATAAAATATTGCTTAATCCTGACAAAGGTGGTATATATTAATATTCAAAGTTTGATGATTAATCAGTTTGGGAAATAAAGGTTAAAACGGGGTCACCTGTTGTATAGTGGCAACCTACAATACTAAAGGTCGTAGGTTCGCGCCCAGCGGTGGCCATAGGATTTTTTAATGGGAGTAAAAAATCCTTAGCCGTGCTTTCCCTCGAATAGGGCGTAAAATGGAGGTCCCAAGTGGAGTCCGATTAGCCTTAGTGGTATAAAGTGGCATAATATAAAGTGGTATAAAGTGGGCCGGGGATAGCCGAGCGTGTTCGAGCGCGGCCCGCTTTAACACGCTCGAGCCGAACGGTGGCGGTTCGAATCCGCCCTGGGATGGTTGACTTTTATTTCGTGGAGGCCCCACGGAATAAATCTCAACCTACCCACCATGGTTAGGATAGGTTGGTTACACCTGTAGAGTAACCCCCCGTATGCCACACATGGCCAGGTAGGGGTACCGACAAAAAAAAAAAAAAAAAAAAAAAAAAAAAAAAAAAAAAAAAAAAAAAAAAAAAAAAAGTGGCATTAAATAAACAACAACAACGACAACTAATAATGTCAACGTATGATATTTAAAAGATTAAACTGAATTAATTAAGTAAATGTATTATATGAGGCGTTTGGTTTCAAAACCGGTTACATCCATTTTTCCAAACAATTTTACTTTCACTTACCTATATACGAAATATATAGTAAGTGGAAGTATTGCGATCGTGAAAATTTTCGACTTCCGGTTTTCAACGGAAATACACGTTTTGGGGTCCCCTGAGTCAAAATAACAAAGTCCCGCGAAATGGTCTGTGTGTGTGTGTGTCTGTGTGTGTGTGTGTGTGTGTGTGAACAGACTAGCTCAAAAACTATAAACCGTGCGAACCTGAAATTGGGTATTTAGAGTATGTATAAGCCCGCGATGTGACAGCAAAAATTTCATCAAATTTGCTCAAAGGGAGGGGGTACTTTATTTAATAAATTTTTAAGTTTTTTTCGATTTTCTCAAAAACGGCTTTAAAGATTTTGATTAAACTGAGTATTTGATCTATTTATATGCCCGAGATATGACTGTAAAAATTTTATCAAAATTGATCAACCGGAGGGGGGGCTTTACTTAATAAACTTTGTATCATTTTTAGGTGTTTTTTTTTATTTACTCAAAAACGGTTTTAACGATTTTGATCAAACTGGGTATTTGATGTATGTATATGCCAAAGATGCGATAGCCAACATTACATCAAAATTGATCAACCGGAGGTGGGACTTTACTTAATAAATTTTGTATCATTTTCACGTGTTTTTTTTTATTTACTCAAAAACGGTATTAACGATTTTGATCAAACTGGGTATTTGATGTATGTATATGCCAAAGATGCGATAGCCAACATTACATCAAAATTGATCAACCGGAGGTGGGACTTTACTTAATAAATTTTGTATCATTTTCACGTTTTTTTTTTTATTTACTCAAAAACGGTTTTAACGATTTTGATCAAAGTTGGTATTTGATGTATTTATATGCCCGAGATATGACTGTAAAAATTTCATCAAAATTGATCTACGGGAGGGGGGACTTCACTTAATAAATTTTGTATCATTTTCACGGGGTTTTTTTATTTACTCAAAAACGGCTTTAACGATTAACAAAAATAAGATATGAATGTAGAAAAATGTGTGACTTTGGGAAATGATATTTAGCAAAACACGTCAATTTCTAATCTAAGTAAGTTGGTAAGTGAAAGTTGTGTGTTGCGCGCACGCACCAGATTTTTTTTTCAAGTTATTCATGTTAAAAAAATGTGTTGGATGCGTTTGTTTCAAAAACGTCTAGATACTTCGAAAATCAGTACTAAAATATTCTATTTCTTATCAAAAGCGCTTCCAATTGATCCTTTTTTGATCAGTCCTGAAACATTGTTGAAAATGGATGTAGCCGGTTTTGACACCAAACGCCTCATATCTTCTCTTTATAATTTTATAGCATAAATAATTTATTAATTTATAAATTCATTGGAGAATTAACAACGCAAAAAAAAGCTAAAAGCGTTAATATACCTAGTGAACTAATACCACTTCATATTATATAACAATCCTTCCGATTTGCTATTAATATTTACCTTAATCCTGATTAGAGGAATCACTAAGTACGCCGAGGGTTCAACCGTTTGAAACCGTCAAACAAATATCCTCTCCCCGTCAAATATTAGAGAAAACAATAGAATTTAAAGGTACCTTTCATGAGCTTTTTATCTATTTCAGAAAGGTAATGACTCGATTAAGCGCCAAAAATTGATTAATATTCTTGTCGAGCAGAAGCATCAGATAAAACAAGGCAAACCTTCACCCCTGTTTTCTTTAATTTAACACTATCATACCATATATCAAGCTATTAGGGAGGTGAATGGCTTGAATCAGGGTGCTTATATGCGTGCTCGGTTATACCGATTGTTAAGTGTTGGTGATGAAAAGGAAACTATAAAACTAAATCCTAAAACAATTGATGAAAGCCGGTAAAGAACTTGGATTAGAAATCAATTCGGCTAAAAAAATATATATATAAGGTTAGTTGCAGGAAAGGGGACACAGTGGTAATGGGGCCTATTCACACTATCGGTTTCGCTCCCGCTCCGCTCCCAATCTACCCCATTCACACTATCGCTCCACTCCCGGTTCGCTCTCCTGAAGTCTTATCAAATTCACATTATATCGTTTTACACCGTTCACGATTGAAGCCATTAATAATCGAAGTCGGGTGTATTTGGATTTTAATTAATAATTAACTTTCAGTTATCAAAGTATTTACATATAAATATTTATTCATCAATTTTACGGAAAAAAAAATTCAACTTTTCGTTTGTAGAAATAGCTTTTAAGTGTACTTTTCTTGATGAAGAAGTTAATATTATCAAAACATATAATAAGAACAATATATTTCAACACTATGATAATTATTAATAATAATTATAAATTAATTTAATTAATGGTGGAGAAATAATTTAATTTTTACTTTCACTTACCTATATATGAAATATATAGTAAGTGGAAGTATTGCGATCGTGAAAATTTTCGACTTCCGGTTTTCAACGGAAATACACGTTTTGGGGTCCCCTGAGTCAAAATAACCAAGTCCCGCGAAATGGTCTGTGTGTGTGTGTGTGTGTGTGTGTGTGTGTGTGTGTGTGTGTGTGTGTGTGTGTGTGTGTGTGTGTGTGTGTGTGTGTGTGTGTGTGTGTGTGTGAACAGACTAGCTCAAAAACTATAAACCGTGCGAACCTGAAATTGGGTATTTAGAGTATGTATATGCCCGCGATGTGACAGCAAAAATTTCATCAAATTTGCTCAAAGGGAGGGGGTACTTTATTTAATAACTTTTTAAGTTTTTTTCGATTTTCTCAAAAACGGCTCAAACGATTTTGATTAAACTGAGTATTTAATCTATTTACATGCCCGTGATATGACTGTAAAAATTTCATCAAAATTGATCAACCGGAGGGGGGACTTTACTTAATAAATTTTGTATCATTTTCACGTGTTCTTTTTTTATTTACTCAAAAACGGTTTTAACGATTTTGATCAAACTTGGTATTTAGTGTATTTATATGCCTGAGATGTGACTGTAAAAATTTCATCAAAATTGATCTACAGGAGGGGGGACTTTACTTAATAAATTTTGTATCATTTTCACGGGGTTTTTTTATTTACTCAAAAACGGCTTTAACGATCAACAAAAATAAGATATGAATGTAGAAAAATGTGTGACTTTGGGAAATGATATTTAGCAAAACACGTCAATTTCTAATCTAAGTAAGTTGGTAAGTGAAAGTTGTGTGTTGCGCGCACGCACCAGATTTTTTTCTGAATTTATTCGAATACGCTTGAAATGATTTTAAAAAAAAAATATCACCAAAAAGAAAATAAAACACGAAATCTTATTGTGAATCGGTTTGTACACGAGAAAAATTCATTTTATGTTTGATATATGTTTTGCAATGAATTAATGTAAAAAATGGTCACCGATTTATTGACTACATACTCATTGCTATTATAAAATAACGTTCAGTTCGAAACGAATAAAAATGCCAGCTCTTTAACAAAAAGTATATTAAAGAAAAATAATTAAAATATAAATCAGGAAAAGAAAAAAAAAACTGTCGGTAAATGCTGAAACGAGTTCCATCTATCTCAAATAAAATTTTGTCAAGACCGATCTGGATGGAGCGGGAGCGGATCGATATTTTGAATGGGGTAGATCGAGAGCGGAGCGAGAGTGGAGCGGGAGCGGAGCGAGACCGGTCCTGTACCAATATTGTGAATACCCTCTTTTTATTCCTCTTTAGAATATTTCACCAGTGAAACCGGACCGAGGGTGGACCGATAGAGTGAATGGGTGAGATCGAGAGCGGACCGGGAGCGGAGCGAGACTGGACCGGATCCGATAGTGGAATATTCTCTTTCCATCTCTCTTTGGAATATTTTGCTAGACCAAGATCGAACCAGAAGCGGAGCGGGAGCGGACAGATAGTGTGAATCCGCCCTTGATTTAGTTGGGGTACGTCCGAGCACGTAGGTAAGTTTAGATATTTAAGTGTGTTGATAACTAGGAGAAACCAAATTGAAGAGGAAATCAAGGCTAGATTAAAAGCGGGAAATGCTTGCTACTTTTCAATCGCGAAATCGCTTAGATCTCGCTTCCTGTCCCGAAACCTAAAAATTAGGATTAGTTATGGCCGCTAACATTGAGCAATGAACAAAGGATGCGTGTTTTTGAAAATAAAATACTGCGTAGAATATTTGGACCGTAGAGAGACAATTATACCTACTGGAGAGTTTAGAGGTTTACACAATTCCGAACTAAGTGAATTGAACACGGTAAACATAATAGAGGTGATAACAGTGCGACAAATAAAAATGTTTAAAATTAGCATCTCTAAAATATTAATATAAGCAAGATGCCAATTGGGAAACGTCCGCGGAGTTTGGTCAGTCGGAGGTGGTAGGATTCAGTTGGACCACCGGTGCTCGGTGAATGGTGGTATGTTTGAGTGAATATCCTCATTGAAATAAAACATTCGAGTTCAATAATCCTTTATTATTTATTTTTTTATTTAGTGGTGTTGATAGTGTTGTTGGTCTACCCGAAGGATCGGACTTTAGGAAGTCTCATCAGCGAGTTTACTATTCTATACTATTGGGTTGTCCGGAAAATAATGCAGGATTTTCCTCGCGGAAAATAATGCAGATCGCCTTGAGGTGGTCATCGACGGTCGATTTGCTTACTTGAAGTTTTTCCGCAAGTTCTCGAACAGTTATTCTGGGGCTTTCTTCCATCGATGTTCGGAGAATATCGTCATCAAGAGAGGAAGGCCTTCCACGACCTTCTTTATCTTCGAGGCTGAAGTCTCCCTCCCGAAATGTTTTAAACCACCTTTGAACAGTGCACTCAGTTACAATTCCCTCGCCCTTAGTTGATTTTTCTAGCCGTCTGGGCTCCACTGCGGCCGAGTTTAAACTCGTAAAAGAAAATCGTACGAAATTCACGACGTGACATCGTAGGAAAGACTGGATTATTTCCAAGTAGCGAGATGCTATAGAGATAAACAAACATTTTCGTTTATAAGAGGATTAGCAACTGTTGACACTCGTACAAATAAATAATCCCCTAAAAGTAAGCAGGTTACTATATATAGAATGTTTTAAAAGAAAACTTGAAAACCTTCTTTATTTTCCGGACAACCCAATAGCATATCTGGAACTTGTTTGAAGGGAAGGTATGCATAATAAGGCGAATGATTCCGGTTTTTCATGTTTCATAATAAAATAGTTTGTTTTTGTTTTTTAATATTTTTAGAATAATATTTCTTTTTATGGCAGAATGAAAATACTCAAAGAAGTACTTATAATTAGACACTTTGAACATACATTCTAAAAAAAAAAAAGGCGAATCAATAAAAAATAAACCCTTAAAAGGTTACTTCAATACTGAAAGAATTTGCTTAAAACATTACATTTATATATTCACATTGACTTATCAATGATCATACAGGAAGTTATTTTGGGGCAAAAAAAATACATCGACTGGACAATAACTCCTCGTCGTACCAAAAAATAATGCTTGGTAGTATGCATTTGCTGCTTTTAAACTCCGATTTAGATTAGCATCGATAGTAATAATTATATTTTGCTTTGATCAATTTTGCTAAATATGAATGTTAGGGCCCAAAAAATAATTCCGATGAACATTTAGATATGCTCATAAATAAAAATTAAATGGAAAAATAACGCAAATTTTCACCTGGATCGGAACGATTTTTACTTTCACTTACCTATATATAAAATATATAGTAAGTGGAAGTATTGCGATCGTGAAAATTTCGAATTCCGGTTTTCAACGGAAATACACGTTTTGGGGTCCCCAGAGTCCAAATGACCAAGTCCCGCGAAATGGTCTGTGTGTGTGTGTGTGCCTGTGTGTGTGTGTGTGTGTGTGTATGTGAACTGACTAGCTCAAAAACTATAAACCGTGCGAAACTGAAATTCGGTATTTAGTGTACATACATGCCCGCGATGTGACAGCAAAAATTTTATTAAAATTGCTCAAACCGAGGGGGTACTTTATTTAAAAACTTTTTACGTTTTTTTCGATTTTCTCAAAAACGGCTCTAACGATTTTGATTAAACTGAGTATTTGATGTATTAATGTGCCTGAGATATGACTGTAAAAATTTCATCAAAATTGATTAACCGGAGGGGGGACTTTACTTAATAACTTTTGTATCATTTGCACGTGTTTTTTTTATTTACTCAAAATCGGCGTTAACGATTTTGATCAAACTGCGTATTTGATGCATGTATATACCCGAGATATGACTGTAAAAATTTCATAAAAATTGATTCACCGGAGGGGGGACTTTACTTAATAAATTTCGTATCATTTTCACGTGTTTTTTTATTTACTCAAAAACGGCTTTCTCGATTTTGATCAAACTGCGTATTTGATGTATGTGTATATCAAAGATGTGATAGCCAACATTTCATCAACGTTGATCAACCGGAGGGGGGACTTTATTTCATAACCTTTTTCCCAATTTTTCGATTACCTCAAAAACGGCTTTAATGATTTTCATCAAATTCGTCATGTTTACTGAAAATTAGGTGTTATTTAATATCAGGTAAGCGCTATTATTATTCAAATATTTTGAGGGGATTATAGAGCAAATGGAAACAAAAATAAAAAGTGAATGTGGAAAAATGAGTAACTTTGAGAATTGGCATTAATAAAACGCAATTTCTTATCTAAGTAAGTTGGTAAGTGAAAGTTGTGTGTTGCGCGCACGCACCAGATTTTTTGACTTGTAAACGCGTTGTGCTGGTATTAGTAAGAATTTTTAACCAGCCAGACGACCGAGTTTCGTGTTTAGGAACCTTTTTGAATCAAATGGCACAAGAATGAATCGTATGTTTTATGGGTGCGCTTTTGTGATTCTCGCGCACCGCTCGCGCGCTTCTGGTAGGCACTAGTAAGAGTTTTATCGCTGCCAGACGATTTTTCCCTTTCTATTGAAATAAAAACCTAACGATTAAGTCCTATTCCAGCCGTATGTTTTATGGGTGAATTTTTGTGAAAAAATTAATTATTCAAATAATTAATTTTAAGGCATTGGTAAGAATTTTATCGCTGCCAGACGGTCGGTTTCGCACTTAACTCTGTTGATTCTAACTATGCTGAAATTTGTAGTTGTATGTTCTACGGGTAAATTTTTTGCATCTGGCTCCTGTACTATTGGGGTACTCCCGCCAAGATTGGATAAATTGAGGAAATTTCCGAACCCTGTCGGACGGAGGAAAATCTATCGAAGAGGAAAGATTGAACGATCTGAAAATAAGAGTACGGTGTACAAAATTATATGAATAAATAAGGTTTTTTTTAGAATCTAACGTTTTTGTAAGTACCAAAAAAACAACAACAACAGATCAATTAAGCCGAGGGTATTAGAGTGCTATCCGCTTTACCGTTTTCGAGCTTAAATATCCAATATCTCAGATTTCTTATTATTTTACATTGCATTTATGTTGATGGGATCCCTAATACAATACTGCATTACTTCACTAATATCCTACAAATAAAATCAAACATTTTCAAAAAATAAAAAAAAAGCTAATGTCCCATCCGTGGCAAAACAATAGCTTCTTACCGGTAAATAAACACTACAAGCAAATCCAAGGCTTCTTATTATTTCTTATAAAGAAACTCTCTCCTATATAATAACTATAATAATAACTGTATGTATACAATTTTAGTTGACGTAGGTTTGAGATGCGGTCTATAGGGTAAACCATACAGTTATTGGCACCCCAACTTTAGCTTAAAGAAATAGGTAAACAAGTCCTAATTTTATTACAAGGTATACAGGAGTCTAATGTTTGAAGGGTCCTCTAAGTCATCTATGAAGTAAGACTTTAACAAACTAACCATAGGGAAGATTTCACAATTAAATCAACAGCGTGACAATAACTAGATTTGGCACTTTTAACAATAAATATTGCCATATTGTAAAACTATTGAACTTTTGACGCAAAAAAAACCTTTTGAGTCTTTATAGATAGATAATAAGGAGCTATAGGAAGTGTTTTTTTTTTGTTTTTTTAATTTATCCACAGAAATGTAGTCTTAAGGGTGCCAATAACTTAACGGTTTACCCTACTATGTTGTTTTTTTTTCGTACTGTAATTTACTTTTCCATAAAAATTCGTTACCCAGAAAAATTTGCTCCCCCCGAAAGTTTTAAATATAGAAGTTTCATTTCGTTAATGTTCCCATATAATTTCGTTACGATCTAAATGTAGTCATAACCATGTGTTTTTCTTCCTTGAAATTTAGTAAATTATTAAGTATCTTTGTTATTTGGAATCTTAAAAAAAATTATGTGGTCTAATAAAATATATGCTCATGAAAAAAAAAAATACAGGTATCTATATGAACTTATTATGAACGTCTTTAAAATGTTGGCTTAAGCTCAAGACAGCTTTGATCTGTTTTTCACTATAAAGAAAAAAACTAACATTTGCATTCAATGAATAGTCGTATAACTTATAAAATGGTTGAGATAGAGGATATGCTATTAACCAATGGCAACACTGCGTTTCGTAAATCATAACAGCTGTTGTTTTTTTCTTTTCTTTTGTTTCGTTTTTAAGATGAATGCGTTTCTTCATTCATATAAAATACATACGTAATCATTAATGGACCGATGATGAATGGTTTTTAACAGATGACACTAGCATGCAGAGTTGTGTTGCGGACTTACCCTTTGTAAGGCAGATAGTGAGGATGCGGATAAGTTTGCTTTGGATCGATAAGCCGACCAGACCGACTATAGATATTGAGTTTCCTTTCTCTTCCCTAGATATCTGTATCCAGTATCTATGGTATCTATGTGTATATAGAGAGAGATGGATACACGCTATCCAGACGGCATGTGGCGGACGGTAGAGCGAACTGACTGGTGAAATATAGTGCCAGGCCGTGACCTATATAGCCCCAGTGGAGGGGGATCGCAAGGCCGTTTGGTATCAGTCATTGCACTGTGACTTCGTTGGGGCCGAGGGTGTTTAGGAAATAGATATCTGCGTATAGATATCTATGGGGTATCTTATACAATGAGGGGAGGATTTTAAAAAGAAGAGATCAGAAAAAAAGAAGGGGAAATTAAAAAATCTGGTGTGATGAGCGCAACACATAACTTTCACTTACCAACTTACTTTGATTATAAATCGACGTAGTCATTTTAAGTACACTACTTTTTTTTTTTTTATTATTAACTAAAAGTTTTCACTTTTAGTAATTCGGCAACGCAAGCATAATACACCAAGTCGTGTGATTTTATAATTCTTTATGAAGTAATTGAAAACTTCATATAGTTACCATGAAACAAATAATTTCCATTAGATGGACAGAACCTCTTTAATTATAAAGCATTTGGCTGTAGTTAAAGGCGTACTGCGAATTCCTGAGCTCAGCGTGTTTTATGAGTTGACGGAATATCTTTCTTTTTTTCTCCTGTATTTGATTACTTGATTTTTTTTTATATTTCGTATCTAGACATTTCTTATTTTTATGCGAAACAAGAGAGGGATAATTTCCCTATATAATGAAAAATAAAGGTAGGGGAGAGCGGGGTTGGTTGGCAACAGTTTTCACTTTTTTGATTGTTGAGTCGTTCCTGTTAATATAATCCCAATAGGACTGATACTATTGTAAACTCCAAGTATTAGAGTACTTCAGGTATTTTTTTCAACACATAATATTTAATAATAAGATCATAGAAATTGAAGAATTCGTCAATCCAGAGTATGCCAGGTTGGCCTAGAAAGTCGAGTTGTTTAGCCATCTCATCCAAGTACAGCCTGACACACATTATTGTTATTAAAAGCTGCACTATAATGGTATAAAAATTTTGAATCGGTTTTTAACAGCTTTTAAAGGCAAATAGAATGACAATAGAAGAAGATAGAAGTTTAGACTGTCGTCACTTTCTGCATAGGAAATATTGCTCTCATCCTCTTCGCTGGAACCAAACACCTTGCTTTTGTGAATTGCTACTGCGCCAACAAACCCCAGTTGAAGAGAGCCAACTAACCCCACAGGAGAGATCATATGAAAGATGGCTGCCAGGACAGGGTAGAACAATCAAACAAGGAACTGGTTAGTCGAAAGGTTAGGTTTTTAAAGGAGTTTGGGACTATGTGAACAGAATCGGAGTAAAATTTTTCGCCATGCCATTAAACCAAATTTACTGAAAATATAACAATTTACTTACATGTTGTAAAATCAATCAATGAATCACACTCTTCTCTACACTATTAGCATCATATTGAAAACTCAGAACAAGACTCCCGCGGTCGAGCGGGTCACATGGTGGGGCCTTACACCATAGGTGTAACGGAAACTATGAGACAATGGCCAACCTACCCCCTATGCCAACCGACCCCGCTCTCCCCTACTTTATAAAAAAACCAAAAAGGCCCATTCCACATTTATGACCCCTCAGAACATTTTAGTAATGATAAAGCTTACCTGACATTAAAGAATACTTGATTCTCATAACGAGTTTAATCAAAAGCTATTTTTGAGAAATTCGAAATAAAACTTAAAAATGGGGAAAAAAAAATATGAAGTAAAGTGCTCCCTCCGTTTGATCAATTTTGAGGTAATTTTTGCTGCCATATACATACATCAAATATCCAGTTTCATCAAAATCGTTATAGCCATTTTTGAGAAAATAGAAAAAACGTAAAATTAGAACAAATTGATCATATAAAGTATTCCAACCAATATTGCACAGGGACCTCCAATTTACGTCCTCTCCGAGGGACGGCATAGCTAACAATTTTTTAATTTTAAAAACTCTAGGGCCGCCGCTGGACGCAAATCCGCGACATTTAGTAATGTAGGTTGCCATGCTAACCATAGGTGACTTTATTTTTTAAGTAAAGATAAATAATTATTTGTAAGTAAAGTTAAAAAATCTGGTGCGTGCGCGCAACACACAACTTTCACTTACCAACTTACTTAGATTAGAAATTAATGCGTTTTGTTAATTGCCACTTCTCAAATGAACAGAACGGCTTTAATCATGAACAATGGTCTGTCATTAAAGGCGTACTCCGCATGCCTGGGCTCAACGAGTTTTATGAGTTGACTGAATATTTTTATTTTTTTCTCCTCTCTATGTTTTCTTTATTTCTATCATATCTCATATTTAGCCATTTCTTATTTTTAGGCGTAACTAGAGACAGTTAATTTCTCCGTATAAACAAAAACAAAGATACTTTATAGGAAACAAACAAACAAAAAAAGGCCCCCCCCAAAAAAAGCCCCCCCAGAACATTTTAATAATGATAAAGCTTACCTGATATTAAAGAACACCTAATTTTCATTTAATATGCCGAATTTGATAAAAATCGCTAAAGCCGTTTTTGAGATCATCGAAAAAAAGGTAAAAATTGGAAAAAAAATTATGAAATAAAGTGCCCTCTCCGTTTGACCAATTTTGATGAAATGTTGGCTATCACATCTTTGGCATATACATAAATTTTTAGTCATATCTCGGGCATATAAATAGATCAAATACTCAGTTTAATCAAAATCGTAAGAGCCGTTTTTGAGAAAATCGAAAAAAACTTAAAAAGTTATTAAATAAAGTACCCCCTCCGTTTGAACAATTTCGATGAAATTTTTGCTGTCACATCGCGGGCATATACATACACTAAATACCCAATTTCAGGTTCGCACGGTTTAAAGTTTTTGAGCTAGTCTGTTCACACACAAACACACACACACACAGACCATTTCGCGGGACTTGGTTAATTGGACTCAGGGGACCCCAAAATGTGTATTTCCGTTGAAAACCGGAAGTCGAAATTTTTCACGATCGCAATACTTCCACTTACTATATATTTCATATATAGGTAAGTGAAAGTAAAAATGAAATAAATAAACATGTTTTGAAGGATTTTTCAATTTTCAATGTGCCTAAGGAATAGTAGTGCTCAGAAAAATACGTGCATGGCACATTTGGCCGTAGATAATGTTGAGGATGGCGCATATTAACTTTCCAGGGGAATACATTATATTCTGAGTAATAAAAGAAAACTTGGAATAGATTCCAGCTCAGTTCTAAGTCAACTACAATTTTATTAAATCTTCTTTATATTGTTTCATTTTTATGGAGAGGGGAGCCATAAAATCTCTCGAGATGGGGGAGGGGGCACCCATGTAATGGAATCCAGAGTTGTAAAACAGATATTCGTCGATCTTAAATACTGGGTTAGGTCATACGAAACCCAGTAAGATTTTTTTCTTTTTTTTTTTTTGCAAATGCTCACTGACAGATCAATTCTGGGGTTTCACCCAAAAATAGAACATCAATTAACGAATCATTATTTATTCTTTACTTTGAATAAAATAAGGACCTAAATTCATTTCATTCAAACTTTGGAAAACAGCAATAAAAACCTTGCAATATATTTATAGGGACATCATGAAGTATTTTACAAAAAAAACATTCCCTAATTTTGAGTAAAATTGTCAAAAATTACTTAGATTAATAGAAATAGAAACAATTGCCTAATTTTTTAAAAATATTGACCATTCCTAATTATCAGATTGAAAACTAAAAAAAAGCTCCCGAAATTTAACAATAGTGTTAGCGTTAGACATATTTTACTTAAAGACAACGAACTGAAATAGAAAAAGTTCATTACGGACTGTAAATTAATAAGCGAAATTTAATTATATAAATGTATTACTGCTATTTTCAATTTTTTTAATATTTTATTTTTACTCTTTCATTTTTAATGAGGAATAAGAATAACGATAAAGCGCATCCAAAGGTTCGATGCCCAAACCACGATTCGCCCCCTATTCCTTCATAAAAACCTATAAATAATCAGCCCATACAGTTTCCACCTTCGTCTCGGCCTTGTAACACTCGAACGGACGCTTACCTCGCGCAGGCTAACATCGATTATATTAAGTACTCCCAATTAAGCATTATGCAACTGTCAGAATTCCCCGGTTGATTCATCCTGCTTAAGTCCAAATATTCTTTAACATTTAAATTTCAAAGAAATTCAGGCGTTGTTCATCCCGTAATGTGTGTAGTTGTTGGAAGTATAATATATAATGGGTAACCACCCTTCCGGAGGGGTCTATTTTGCTATTAACATTATTTTGCTGCATGCTGATCAAGTCAAGTCAAGTGGTAGTTTCTATGCGTATTTTTATTATTCAATTTATATCCCTTTAACTACGAAGGTAAGCGGGGCATGAAAGGGGCCGCCGTTGCAAGTTAGTAGGCACACCGAGAGGTCCCTGTGAGGAGTACTTTTACGGCATTCAAGCTCTAGCATATTTTGTGAGCTTAATTAATCCTATATTAAGTTCTTCAACATCTCTTTTCGATCCGGACTTTGGTGCGGCACTGGTGGAGTTAAAAACTTTAAAAAAATTAAATAGCTTCACCATCACGAGTTCCCGGTTAGAGCTCCAAAAGCTCGTCCTCACTATATATTTTTTTCGCAATCACAACTATTTTACAACACAAGATTATGCCACAGTAGTTGCAAATAAACTAAAATTAGACAAAGGATATGTAGGCATGTATAGAAATGTTTGATATCAGGGAAAAGGTTATGTTAGTTACAAAAAGCTGAAAAGCAACCGTGTATCAAAGCAATATGGTTATGAAAAGAATAATCAAATTCCGTATGGGGAAATATTATAATTCCAAAAAACCAAAAACGAAAGCGCCAGCTAACCGACTCGTATATAACTCAACAGCTGTGAAGCGGAAAAACTTAGTGGGTCGTGTACGAGCCACTAGCAGTTAAAGGGTTAATAAAATGTGTTGATCTTTTTAAGACGTTTTTTAAATATTTTTCCTTATATATATATAGGGGGAGATAGGGCACAATGAAACACAAAAGTTTCTTTTACCCATAGCACCTCACCAGAGTCTTTATTTTCTTTATTTTTTCCATGTTAACTTAGGATCTAATCTAAGTAAGAAATGCTTTAAAAAATAACTTAGGCACAAAGTTTGTCCGCGAGAAGCTATTTTTGAAAAATAAATTTAATTTCATTGTACCCCAAGCCCGTTCAGTGAAACAGCTGAAAAAAATATCATCGTAATTAACAAAAACACTTTACAAGGCTTCCAGGCGGTTTTTCGTTCTCCTGCTTGATGACAGCCACGGAAATTCTTCAGGAAAGAGGAATGTTTGACTTTGGAAGAAAGTTGTCATAAATTAAGATTAAGTTTTTTTGATGCCCCGCTCTCAATTTCGCACCAGTGTGTAAGAAAATGCAAAAATACCGACTGCTAATTGCACAATGAAACACTCGTGGGACTCCGTGAAACGTTTCATTGTGCCCTGAACGTCCTTGTTTCAAGGAACCCCATACTAGCCATTTTGATGTCTAACTTTCTACGATTAAGGTGAAGAGGTGGGAAAGCCAAAGTGAGGCAAAATCTTAAGAGATACATGCATAATGAAATAAGTTATAGAAAATTTTTGACATTGTTTGGAGGCACCCTTACCCTTAGATAGGCACCCTTAGACCTTTTGGTTCGCCTAGTGCAACGACTGTTTAACTGTGTCCCCCTCTTGATATATATATATATTTATATATATATAACAAGGGGATAATATTGTACCATATAGGAAGAACTATTGTTCACGAAGACCAGATTGGGGGAGGGTTTTAGTCGTGAAAGCCTTATAATGCGAAACCCTTGTTTTTGGCACGCAATGATAAAATAGGATGGGCCCAACTGGGGACAGCAGTGGAAGATATGCTCATTTTCACCGCTACATATTTATTCACTTCCTCTTATTCGGATACCTTCTTAAGCCTTATTACTTCCCTCAACATACGAACATATTAACATAGGGAGTGCTATTTGTTATCTTGTTTTTCGTTTAATTTTAATTTTTGGTAGTATTCAAATAAAAGTTTTCCCTTAACTTCTACATACAATATATGTTTTAATCCATACACATCTAATATACCTATCGATCAGTTATCTTGTTTTTTTTTTTCTTTTTATTTCAATTGTAATATTTATAGAACATTTTCTTTTGTTAAAAATAGTCCGTGTTTTTTCTCCTAACCTCTTCAGTGTTGTAGACCAGGCTATATTGTTATCTATAATTTTTGGAAATATTTTATTTTCCTTTTTTACTTTCACTTACCTATATATGAAATATATAGTAAGTGGAAGTATTGCGATCGTGAAAAATTTCGACTTCCGGTTTTCAACGGAAATACACGTTTTGGGGTCCCCTGAGTCGAAATGACCAAGTCCCGCGAAATGGTCTGTGTGTGTGTGTGTGTGTGTGTGTCTGTGTGTGTGTGTGTGAACAGACTAGCTCAAAAACTATAAACCGTGCGATCATGAAATTGGGTATTTAGTGTAGGTATATGCCCGGGATGTGACAGCATAAATTTCATCAAAATTACTTAAAGGGAGGGGGTACTTTACTTAATACCTTTTTAGGTTTTTTTCGATTTTCTCAAAAACGGCTCTAACGATTTTGATTAAACTGAGTATTTGATCTACTAATATGCCCGAGATATGACTGTAAAAATTTCATCAAAATTGATTAACCGGAGGGGGGACTTTACTTAATAAATTTTGTAACATTTTCACGTGTTTTTTTTAATTTACTCTAAATCGGCTTTAACGATTTTGATCAAACTGGGTATTTAATGTATGTACATGCCCGAGATATGACTGTTAAAATTTCATCAAAATTGATCAACCGGAGGGGGGACTTTACTTAATAAATTTTGTATCATTTTCACGTGTTTTTTTTATTTACTGAAAAACGGCTTTAAAGATTTTGATCAAACTGGGTATTTGATGTATGTATATGCCCGAGATATGACTGTTAAAATTTCATCAAAATTGATTAACCGGAGGGGGGACTTTACTTAATAAATTTTGTATCATTTTCACGTGTTTTTTTTATTTACTCAAAAACGGCTCTAAAGATTTTGATCAAACTGGGTATTTGATGTATTTATATGCCCGAGATATGATTGTTAAAATTTCATCAAAATTCATTAACCGGAGGGGGCACTTTACTTAATAAATTTTGTATCATTTTCACGTGTTTTTTTTATTTACTCAAAAACGGCTTTAACGATTAATAAAAATAAGATATGAATGTAGAAAAATGTGTGAATTTGGGAAATGATATTTAGCAAAACACGTCAATTTCTAATCTAAGTAAGTTGGTAAGTGAAAGTTGTGTGTTGCGCGCACGCACCAGATTTTTAATATTTGTGATAGATAATTTAAACTGAGTTTTATGGTGAATTTGAACAATGGGTGTCATCGGGTTTCTAAATACAGCATATTACAGTGATGCGACTGGGAGAGAAACACTGGGATCTCCCTGAGTCTTGCTTTGCCTTACAAAAGTCAAAATCACGAATCGAAGTTTCCTAGGCAGTGAATGTGACACTGTAATTTCATTTCATTTTTGTGATTAGTTTTGACAGCAGTGATTGGAGTGTTCTATGGTAGACCAATAGTTCTTTTGATAAAATATCTTTGTACTTGTTCGACTAGGTCTATTTTGTCGTATCCCCATAGCTTATTATACTGTTATAACTAAGTCAGAAATTTGTAAATTTTGTTGTTTATACTTCTTATTTTTTATGGTCTTAGGGGTCACCTGTGGTGTAGTGGTTACCATAGCAGCCTACAATACTAACGGTCGCGGGTTCGAGTCTTTGAAGGTCATACCACCTTGATAACAATTCATCACTTAACTTACGAAACAAAAGACTAAATATAACACCAAACTAAAACCTATTTGGACCTACGGAGCAGACCTTTGGAATTCCGCGAAACAAGTACAGATAAACAAAATATAAATCACTCATTAAATTTTTTTTAGAAAATAGTAATTCTCCTTGGTGTACTTATGGACATCCCGACAGTAAAATAATACATTCATGACAAATACACTACATTTCACTGCTCAATTCAGAAACAGTCAAACCCACTTGTTTCTTCTTTTTCTTCCTCCCAGTTACTCGTCCAACGAAGATTAAAAAGACAACGGCCGAGGGATATGCTCCGATACAGCGATTAAATCAAGCAAATCACTGATAAAGTCTGGATATTCTAGAAATTTACTTGAAGTCCTCCAGCGGATGTGCAAATGACGTTAAATATGACTATAAATAAATAAATAAAAGTGATAATTACCTTTTAATTAATCCGAAATAAGTAATAAAATCGAAAATTGTCTTCCTTTCGCTTTACACTGAAAAATTAATAATGTTTAGAGTTCGAAGGAGCTTGATAATTCTACCTTGAGAACTTATGAATAATTAATATAAATATCATTTCGCATTGTTACATGAACACATAAATATACAATTAGCAAATAATAATAACAGGAACCTAACAGGAAATAAAATTAATTACACAAGTTTCAAGTTCGTACCTTCTATTTCTGTCTCCTGTGAAGCTAATGTTGAGGAATTGAGTAATTCTGATTTATATTGTATCACTAATCCTTCCATAGTAAACCTATGCGATGGTCGAGTATTTCTAAATTTCACAGATTCCATGACCTAAGGCATACTACATGCTTAGATTTTTGCAAATTAATATTACAAAATATTTCTTTACTGTGTGCAATATTCATGCAATTTGAACGGGAAAATTAAGTAGAACACAAAATGTAGAATGGAGAAGAGAATAAAAAGTAAAAAAAAAAAAAACTAAACCAACTTAATGCCCAATTAATAACTTATAGGTAACTAAGAATAAATATTCGACACCTGGAAGATGGCCGAAAAATTGTTCTTATTTCTAGAAAAAGTTAATCTTTATGCCAAAATTTAGTGTATTTTCTTATTATCTTTCATCGTTCTTTCGTTTTCACATTAATTCATTTATATTATTATCCTTTACAGTATTCTCCCTTCTTAAGCAGCATCTAAATTCTTAATAGCGATACTACATTCTTTATTGTTTTCTGTCTCCCATAAGTTTTATGTTACTATTGTATTATTTTATTTTTTACTCTTATATTTATCTTCTCACTTTTGCAAATGTTCTATGGGGGCTAAAATGACCCAAGTGGTCAAGGAGCCGATTTTGTTATAAATAAAAAGTAATAATAAAAAGTAAGTAATAAACAAAAATTAATAACTACCTTATAATTAATCCAAAATAATTAGCAAAATCAAAAATAGTCTTCCTTTCGCTTCAAACTAACACTCTTCACGATAGAAAAATTAATAATGTTTAGAGTTCGAAGGAGCTTGATAATTATACCTTGAGAACTTATGAATAATTAATATAAATATTATTTCGCATTGTTACATGAGCACAAAAATATACAATTAGCAAATAATAATAACAGGAACCTAACAGGAAATAAAATAAATTACACAAATTTCAAGTTCGTACCCTCTATTTCTGTCTCCTGTGGGGCTAATGTTGAGGAATTGAGTAATTCTGATTTCTATTGTATCACTAACCCTTCCATAGTAAACCTATGCGATGGTCGAGTATTTATAAATTTCACAGATTCCATGACCTAAGGCATACTACATGCTTAGATTTTTGCAAATTAATATTACAAAATATTTCTTTACTGGGTGCAATATTCATGCAATTTGAACGGGAAAATTAAGTAGAACACAAAAAATAGAATGGTGAGAAGAGAATATAAAAAGTAAAAAAAAAAAAAAAAACCAACTTAATGTCCAATTAAAAACTTATAGGCAACTAAGAATAAATATTCGACACCTCGAAGATGGCCGAAAAATCCCATCCCATCCCATCCCACATATATTATTTCACAAAGTGTGAAAATCGGTTTTTCATGAATCAGAAGGTCCTACCGTGTCCAAATGCCACGAATGTGGTATCGTTGGATTCAGAATTTCACGGAGCTTTTGCGAATTGCATTCTCAGTGTTAATTTTTTGGTCCAAAATAAAATATCGACCTAAACGTACTGATTCAACGGATCGAAACGAATCAAATTGGGTTTTCTAAATTGCGATACGAGCATTAAGACCTAGTTTAGTTCATATGAACTAAACTGGGGTTAGTGTTTTAAAGCCCTAATACCTACCATTTTTGAGATAACGCCTGGGTGAGGCCCCTCCGCCGCACGAGGTCAACTACTTATTGTATTACGTTACAGCAAATGTTAGGTCCTGTCGTGCTTAGGTTCTATAAATGTTGTTTCGTCTGATTCAGACTTAATTGTAGCGTTGGAAAATTGCACTCTCACAATTAGCACTTACAGTATACTCCCACTGAACCCGTTCCTGATTAACCGACTCTTCGGATAAACCGACGGACGCAGTAAAATATAAAAAAATCTTTTTAAAATCATTAAAAGCATTTATAACTTTGTCATATTCTCAATCACTGGTCAAAAATGTTGTTAAAATTTTATCAGGTTGCGGTTCGATAGATCTTAAATAAATTAAAATGTAGGCAAAAAGGCTTTTATCTTTAATTTTTTGACCGAACTCCAGTAAAAGAAATCTCTTCGACGTTAAATTGATTTTGAAACGAAATCCGTATCATCCATTCATTTCATTAAAAAAATTAAAAAAGAAATTAAGCAAAAATAGCTTCCTATATTTTGACGAGACCGACGAAATGACATTAAGGTGCGTTTAAACGAAAAAAATAAATAAAAGACTTAATAAATTTTGTATCATTTTCACGTGTTTTTTTTATTTACTCAAAAACGGCTTTGAAAAGGCAAAAAAAAGTTCATTTCATAGTTATGTTAAACTAGAAGTACAATCTGATTCAAATCTTCGTGCGAAGTGCTTCGCACGGGTCCACCTAGTTGTTCTTATTTCTAGAAAAAGGTAATCTTTATGCCAAAATTTAGTGTATTTTCTTATTATCTTTTATCGTTCTTTCGTTTTCACTTTAATTCATTTATATTATTATCCTTTACAGTATTCTCCCTTCTTAAGCAGCATCTAAATTCTTAATAGCGATACTACATTCTTTATTGTTTTCGGTCCCATAATTTTTATGTTACTATTTTATTATTTTATTTTTTACTCTTATATTTCTCTTCTCACTTTTGCAAATGTTCTATGGGGGCTAAAATGACCCAAGTGGTCAAGGAGCCGATTTTGTTATAAATAAAAAGTAAGTAATAAATAAAAAGTAATAACTACCTTATAATTAATCCAAAATAATTAGCAAAATCAAAAGTAGTCTTCCTTTCGCTTCAAACTACAACACTTCACGATAGAAAAATTAATAATGTTTAGAGTTCGAAGGAGCTTGATAATTCTACCTTGAGAACTTATGAATAATTAATATAAATATCATTTCGCATTGTTACATGAGCACATAAATATACAATTAGCAAATAATAATAACATGAACCTAACATGAAATAAAATTAATTACACAGGTTTCAAGTTCGTACCTTCTATTTCTGTCTCCTGTGGGGCTAATGTTGAGGAATTGAGTAATTCTGATTTCTATTGTATCACTAACCCTTCCATAGTAATCCCTACAATACAAAGAGAGCGGAGAACAAAGAACGTTTTTTTCGAACAAACATCTCAAGGTTCTCATGGCTCTAACGCAAGGGAGCTTTAGTGAGCATCGATAGTCAATAAAAAGTGCGAATCATTGCTGATTAAATAACGAGAGGTTTTATTTAAGTTAATTTAAAGAATAGTATTAAGCGTTTTGTCTTATCATGAAATAATCTTATTTTGTTCTTATCATGAAACAATAGTGGGAGCGGGGTAAGGCAGTGAATTGCTGCGCTTAAGTTACCGTGTTCGATACTTCCTTGGGTCAGGATATCTTTATTATTCTGCCACAGTTCGTCTCGTGGGCCGAGAGACCCTCCTGGGGCAAACCCAGCCTCTATAAAGTGGGTACCCTTAATTGAAAAATCAAGGGGAAAACCTGGCGGTTGAGCGAGATAAAGGTCAAATTATCTCCTCGCACGACCGCTGACCAAGAAACATTGCTTCCTTACTCTACCCTATAGTACTGTAGAAATATAGCACTGAACCCAAGACCCTTCATAGGTTGTAGTGTTACAGTTTTTATAGTTTTTTTTTATAACATGAAATAATATACGGTAAAATATACAGTTATTGACACTCAGTACAGTTATTGACACCACTACTTTAACTTAAAGAAATAAGTAAACAAGTTCTAATTTTATTTTAAGATATGCATGAATCTAATGTGTGAAGAGTCCTGTAAGTCATCTATGAAGTAAGACTTTAACAAACTAACCATAGGGAAGATTTCACAATTAAACCCACGGGGTGTCAATCACTAGTTTTTGCACTTTTTACAATAAATATTGCGATATGGTAAAACTATTGAACTTTTGACCCAAAAAAAAACCTCTCGAGTCTTTATAAAGATAGATAAAGAGAAGCTATAGGGAATTTCAATTTGATCCCTTCATTAAAAGTATTTTTTTAATTCCAGAACGGATATTTAGTCCTAGTAAAACCCAAAACTTATCAATGGTTTTATAGACTGGGATGCTTACAGGAAGCATTTAGATGAATCGATGTCCATTCCACTCTCTATAAAAGACGAAACCGAAATAGAAGAGGCAGTGGAATATTTCACGAAAAACATTCAAGAGGCTGCATGGCTTTCATCGTTCTCTAATCCTAAGCCAGCCAGAACTGAACATTTACGGAAATATCCTCAGTAAATAAGGGATTTAATCGGAGCAAAGAGAAGAGCGCGTAAGGTATGGCAGACTGACAGACGGCCTACAGACAAACGCATATACAATCGACTTAACAATCAGCTTAAAAGAGAAATCCTAAAAATCAACAGAACAAACTATGATGCGTACATTACTGGCCTCTCTACTGACGATGGAAGCTTGTGGAAGCATACCAAAAAGTTGTTAATCACTTAGAAAAGATGATGGGTCCTGGGCCGTGTCGGATAAGGAAAAACCCGAAATCTTCACCAATCATCTTACTTCTGTATTTACACCATTTACTGACTTCATAAATACAGAATATGACACCGTGGTGCTTAACACTTTAGACATTCCACAACAGTTGACACTCCCACCACCTTCATTCACTCCTTCTCAGGTCGCATTCCAAATCAAACACTTACCAAAAAGGAAAGCCCTGGTTACGACTTAATTACAGCTGAGGCACTCCAACAAATGCCTAGAAAAGCTCTTGTATTTCTCACGACAATTTTACAACTGTATATTAAGAACGTCTAAATTCCCGTATACAATGGAAATACTCTCTTATTAGAATGATACACAAACCAGGTAAAGACATATATAACCCGTCATCTTACAGACCAATCAGCCTACTCCCAATATGTTCTAAATTATTCGAAAAATTATTAAACAAGCGGCTGGTTGACATATTTACAAACCAAAAGGTAATACCTGACCACCGATTCGGCTTCTGCATTTACCATTCGACGACGCATCAATTACACAGAGTTACTGACTTCATTGCAGGAGCTTTAGAACAAAAACTATATGCGACTGGAGTATTTCTCGACGAGTATTTCTCTCTCTATATATATATATATATATATATATATATATATACATATATTACCGTACACTTATTTTCTGATCTTTCAATCATTCCTTTTCGATAGGTTTTTCGTCCGACAGGGTTCAGAAATGTCTTCAATTTATCCAATCTTGGCGGGAGTACCCCAAGGCTCAATACTAGCACCTTTACTCTACATCATAGACACGCACGACATACCTACTAACAACGAGACTTTGACGGCAACTTACGCCGACGATACAGCAATTATCACTAAACATCAGGACGCAACACAAGCTTCATTAACTTTACAACATCACCTAAACATATTGCATGACTGGTTCAAAAAATGGAAAATTAGACTGAATCATGATAAATCAAAACACATCACATTTAACCTAAGAAAACATACCTGCCCACCCGATTATATTGACAACAACCTCATACCGGAGACAGACCAAGTACACTATCTGGGACTTACGTCCGAAAGAAGGGTGACAAGGGGTCCTCATGTTAAAATGAAACATACGACGCTTAAAAAGAGACTGAAACTACTTTATCCACTCTTCTCAAAAACTTCAAAACTAAAACTAAAAGAGAAATTAAAAACATATACATACTTACTTAAACCAATATGGACATACTCATCACAGATATATGGAACAGCTAAAAAGACACACTTAAATAAAATTCAAAGATTTCAATCAAAACGTTTACGACTCATAACCAACCACACCCTACATACGGACCTCCACCAGCCAACAGTTGACCAGTACACAATGACACTCTACAAACGTTTTCACACTAACCTACATGGACATAACAATCGCCTGATAATGGACATGGCAACAGCTGATATCCTAATAAATACGAGGAGGAGATTAAAAAGGCGTTGGATGAGAGATCTCCTTACTTAAACAGCTCTAGTAATAGAATCAAGCCAGGAAGGGGGTGCTGCTGAGCACTTTTCTTTCCCATGCCAGACATGTCATTGTTTTCTAATCCGGCCACCACATTCGCTGATTGTCAGCTTTCTGCAGACTGCGAATAAAAAAAAAAAAAATAAAAGCCAAAAAAAAGTCCTAAGGGTGCCAATGTAACTGTACGGTTTACCCTACTATATATTTGATATATTTGTTATTGATATATTGGTCTGATTTCCTAGATTTTTTTTAGGTCGATGATCAAAAGATATTTCAACTTTCAAATTACATGATTGATATAAAATAGACAGCTTTCGAGAAATGCTCAATTAACGCAGTGTAAACATCTTTCGAAAAACATTTCAAATTTTTGTTCTATATTAACCTGACTTGGAGTATTACGGACAATTTTTAAAAAAAAAAGTAGCCCATTTCGCCCACCCGTTCTCGGTGGACTAATATGAAATAACCTCCATAACTAAATTAAAATAACTATACGAAACTTCTCACTTACCTTGCACAGTAAGGCCACAAAATTACGATCCCTTTGTACCAAGTTCAATGACCCTCCGGATCTGGCAAACATGTCCTTCAATGGTTCAAAGATAATATAATACATATATTTGAAGGGCAAGAGATTACTTGTCGTATTTGTGATTGTTATCCTGTTCCTCCTTACTCTTAAGTAACATAGCAAGAGATAACCGTTTGGGGGCTCAATGGCCTATAGGGGACAACTGGGCTATCAGAGTTGCGTATTTCTAGCCTGTTCCAGGGAAACCTCTAAATAAGGTAGTGTCCATAATAGGGAGGTATCCTTTAGAAAATTATTTTTTTTCTCTGTAACTATTACAAACCTGAATTCATCAAATTCTATTTCAGTCACTAGGAATTGGTAGTTAGTTGGTAATACGTACAGATCACACTTTCTCGAGATGTTATTTTTTTTTTTTAATTAATTGTTGCATGCTTTTATACAAACTGTGAATAGAAAAATGGAAAACAAAAACAAAAAACTTAGAACTTTTGAAAAAATAGTTATCGGCTTTTGTGAGTTAACTTAGAAATTCGAGGAAAATCGGCCATGAAAATAGAAACAGGAATGTGCGTTTAAACTAAAGCAAAGAAGAAAAAGAAAATGGCTGAATAATGACGTAGCATTGTTTATGTGGTGGAATCCATTTAACTGTGTTAAGAAATACTTAATTTGTTTTTGTTTTTTTAAGATCTGTATATGTGCTGATAAGAATAGCATACAATAAAATTTAATGACGCTGCTAGTAAAAATTACGTTTCTTGATCTTCAACGTTTGATCAAAAAAGATCATCTATATAAATCAAACTAAACTGTATGCGATCTTACGAATTTCTTCTTATTAAAAAACTAATGTACAGTTTGAATAGTACATGACGTTCACCATGGGGTCAGGAACCTCATGCAATATTGGGACATAATACTTTCAACTAATCAAGAGTCTCTTCAAATGGCATTGTTCTCTGTTTGATTTGGCTTTCCAATTTCATCTTTCATCGGATTATCTCTGAGAATTATTGAACGGATAACACATCTAACTGGAGTGTTTGTAGTTCATAAGTTGAGTGTTTTGCTGAAGACTGTTCAATAAATTGTTACTATTGGTAATGTTTCGTCGGTTTAATAACTGCTATTGAAATAATTTTTTCTCAGTATTTTTCCTCAGTTTCCGTTATGTAATGATTTTGTTTTGAGGTTATCGTAAGAATTAAGAAGCAGAAACTGGTTTCAAGCCGATTGCGCTGCTAGCAACTCTGGCCATACAAAAATGACCCAATACTCTCAGTTAGAAAATATATCCCGCTTATATGTGTGAAAATGAAATTCTAAAAGAGGATGGAACTTTTAGAAAAAACACAAAGCACACAACAAAAGGTGGAAAGACATCTATAAGCATGTATACATGTAGTGAAGGATGTGTAACATTTGAAAAAATCTGGTGCGTGCGCGCAACACTCAACTTTCACTTACCAACTTACTTAGATTAGAAATTAATGCGTTTTGTTAATTGCCACTTCTCAAATGAACAGAACTGCTTTAATTATGAACAATGGTCTGTCATTAAAGGAGTACTCTGCATGCGTGGGCTCAACGAGTTTTATGAGTTGACTGGATATTTTTATTTTTTTCTCCTCTATATGTTTACTTGGTTTTTATTATATCTCATATACAGCCATTTTTTATTTTTAGGCGTAACGAGAGACAGTTAATTGCTCCAAATATACACAAAAACAAAGGTACTTTATAGGAAACAAAAAAACAAACAAACAAAAAAGGCCCCTACCCCATTTAAGCCCCTTCAGAACATTTTAATAATGATAAAGCTTGCCTGATATTAAAGAACGGCTAATTTTCATTAAACACGACGAATTTGATGAAAATCGTTAAAACCGTTTTTGAGATAATCGAAAAAAAAGTAAAAATTGGAAAAAAGTTATGAAATAAAGTGTCCCCTCTGTTTGTCCAATTTTGATGAAATGTTGGATATCACATCTTTGGCATATACATACATCAAATACCCAGTTTGAACAAAATCGTTTAAGCCGTTTTTGAGAAAATAAAAAAAACGCGTGAAAATGATACAAAATTTATTAAGTAAAGTCCCCCCTCCGGTTGATCAATTTTGATGAAATTTTTACAGTCATATCACGGACATATAAATAGATCGAATACTCAGTTTAATCAAAATCGTTTGAGCCGTTTTTGAGAAAATCGAAAAATAAAAAGTTATTAAATAAAGTACCCCCTCCCTTTGAGCAATTTTGATGAAATTTTTGCTGTCACCTCGCGGGCATATACATACACTAAATACCCAATTTCAGGTTCGCACGGTTCATGGTTTTTAGCTAGTCTGTTCACAGACACATAGACACACACAGGGACTTGGTTGATTGGACTCAGGGGACCCCAAAACGTGTATTTCCGTTGAAAACCAGAAGTCGAAATTTTTCACGATCGCAATACTTCCTCTTACTATGTATTTCATATATAGGTAAGTGAAAGTAAAAAGTTATAAAATGATGAGCTCCCCGGGCATATACATACACTAAATACCCAATATCATGTTCGTACGGTTTATAGTTTTTGAGGTAGTCCGTTCACACAGACCATTTCGCGGGACTTGGTTATTTCGACTCAGGAGACCCCAAAACGTGTATTCCGTTGAAAACCGGAAGTCGAAATTTTTCACGATCGAAATACTTCCCCTAACTATATATTTCATATAAAGGTAAGTGAAATTAAAAAAAAACTGAATTAAATATGTTTTGAATTATCTGATTAAAAGTTAAAGCTTCAAAGTGATGTATCAAATGTATAAAGTTCCAAAAGTTGTCGTATACTCAACATTCTTACGTTATATATATTTGTATTACAATTGCTTGTTGATATGGATATGGCAAGTAATATGGATACACATATTGAGGTATGGATGTATTAATGTCATAAATGGTATATATTCGCAGGAATAAGTTTTTCATCGATGATTTTATGTATATTTCTAGAAATCAGTTAAACACTTCTTAATCTTAGATGTATGATACCTTTCTATACGTAGTAAAAATCATATTTTATAATAACATCGTAATTCTATTTATATTAGTAAATAAAACATTAACACTTTTTAACTTTAAAGTCGTATCTGATATGGTTTCATTGTTCGAAGAATTTATAAGTGTTCGAAAATGTACGTGAAACTACATTTAATCACATCGTCGTAATTTAAATGTATTTATTAATCCCAGTATTTATAGATATTTACAGATACAAGTTACACACTATTTATTCGTAGATGCATAAAAACGGTCCTATCGTTAAATGCAATAGATTTTGACGTTGATATTTTTGATCTCTATTACTTAAAACATATATAAAACCTAACGCAGTGAAAATACTATAGAATCAAAGACCTGAAAACCATTATATACGTAGAAATAAAATTTTAAAATTATTATCGTCGTAGTGAAGAAAGAGTTAAGAATCATTAAGGTGTTTGTGTATATATCCATAGAAGTTTGTTTTTTCGAAAACTATTTTGAACATGAGAATACAAGCCTTCTTTTTCCCATCGGATTAATTATAAAATTCTTTCATAATTTATGTTTAGGCATTTGTAATTGGAAATGACCATGATATGAGAGACTCTATATTATTTTAAATAAACTCCAAATAAAAATACTTAAGAAGAAGACATTTTGAGAATTTAACATTTAATTTCTGTTAAGTTGTCTAAATGTGTCGCCGATTCAGCCGGATCCAGATACCAGTCCTTTCATGGTAAGCTTCAGACCCATCAGAACTCACTCGATCAAATACCTAGTATTACCTAAATGATTAGAGCAGTTTTTGATTAAAAAAAAAAAAAAGTTATGAAATAAAGTACCCCCTCCTTTTGACCAATTTTGATGAAAGATTTGATGTCACATCGCGGGCATATGCATACACTAAATACAGTGGATATCGTTTATAACGACATCGGTTATAACGACGTACCGCTTATAACGAAATCTTAAGTCCCTGGTCGAAATTATAATAATTAAATAGAATACTAAAATTCTAAAACAGAAATTACTTTTAATAAGATAATTACGTTTCATTCATTATTTATTTTATACCTAATAAATATGATAAAAGCTATTTTCTGTGAAGTTGCTATTAGGCGTTTACATATTTATCAAAAGTCTAATGTAACTAAATTTTTTTTAAAATAAATATTTATCGAAATTTACATCTGTATTTACATATAATACATCAAGTAAATGTGCTAAAATAAAAGAAAATAATGTCTTGAATAAGCATGAAGAAACTATCCACTGATAGTACTCAACTAGTATCTAACTTAAAAGATCTCGAGGCCTTGGAGGATTATCTGGAATAGTCCTCTATTCCTCCTGGAGGCGAGAGTGGATATGAGTGGGTTCTGATGGGTCTGGTGTCTACTACGAAAGGACTGGTATCTGGATCGGGCCAAATCGGCGACATATGGACATAAGGTCTTTGTGGATTATTTAATGTGTTACAAAATAAGGAGCGTTACGGTTCATTCGAAGGATTTTGGATTGCAAGGATTCGAGAGGAGTTTGATGGTTTGGTGGAGCCCCAAAGCTCGATTCAGTCTTATTACTGGAGCCCCAAATCGGTCTTATTACTGTCATATAAAGGAGCCTTTTGTAGTACAGTGGATATCGTTTATAACGACATCGGTTATAACGACGTACCGCTTATAACGACGGAAATCTTAAGTCCCTGGTCCCTATGGTCATAGTTTAATGAATTTTTATCCGGCTATTACGACCACGGCTATTGCGACTGATCGGCTTTAGCGACCCATTTTGAGTCCCCCAAGGAACAAAAAGATCGGTTATAACGTCCGGCTTCCGGAAAGAACCCTTCAATCTCGGCTTGTGGGATATTTCTTTGGGGACAGGAAGACACATCTATCACCTTTTCTAGGAAACTTCCTCCCCTGATTGTTTGATTTTTATTCCTTCAAACGACTTCGAATCATTTGCGACCTAGTTCTCAAATAAGACACTTTTGCGTGGTGATATCTGGTTGTTTCTTTTGGATGTTAGTTGCGTTTTTGTTCTCCATACACTTGTGCTTGGTGATACCATGTCAAACAGAAGGGTGTTTCGTTAGAAGAAAACTTTTGCTGTCGGCAGGAAAATGGGGAGTCGAACAGAAGTCTTGCGGAGGAACTGAATGTCATTAAACTATTTCAACAATATGAAAAAATAGGGACATCATTCGGGGACTAGTTTAACAAAACAAGACAAAAAAATAAGGAGAGCTACGGGCGAAAAAGTCAACGGTGCTCTAATAACATGGTTTCGACCTCAACGCAGCCGAAATGTTCCAATATCAGGGACAATTTTACTCAAAAAAGCCAATAATTTTCTAAAATTGATTAATGAATCCACTTCAGAACCGTCTAGCTACTCGACAAGTAGTATTTCGCGAGGATGGATTCAAAGATTTTGTACTCGCCATAATACTATTTTTTAAGCGGTGATTGCCTAGCGTTCCCCAAGGGATAACCAGCGATTGGCTTCCGTCAGTATGGCAATCAATTCCGAAAATTACGATGATTCAGATATTTTTAACGCAGATGAAACTTTTTTACAAGGTACTGCCTGATCGGACACTACATTTTAAGGGGGGGGGAAATGTTCTAATGGAAAACTGTCCAAGGATAGAATAACGGTTTTGGTGGCAGCCAATATGACTGGAATTGAAACATATACTTTTTATAATAGGAAATTTGTAGTTGTAAGAAGGCTATCATTACAATCAGCTGTTAAAAATGGCCCTGACCTGATATAACGACCGGGGTCGTTATAAGCGATATGTCGGATGTAACGATGATCGCCTATAACGACGAAGTTTTTACGGTCCCTTCAATGTCGTTATAAACGATATCCACTGTACCAAATATCATTTTCGTACGGTTTATAGTTTTTGAGGTACTCCGTTCACGCAGGCCAATTCGCGGGACTTGGTTATTTCGGCTCAGGGGACCCAAAACGTGTATTCCGTTGAAAACCGGAAGTCGACATTTTTCACGGTCGAAATACTTCCCCTTACTATATATATCATACATAGGTAAGTGATAGTAAAAAGAAAATAAGAAAACAAAAATGAACTATAAAAACAGAACAAATAAATGGCACAGAACATTTCTCAATACAGTAATAATACCGGCAGCGCTTCAACATTCTTCAGGGTGAATATTCTTGATATGATAGAGGGTTGGAATTTAGATCAAGTCTGTCATGAAAATCATTCAAAGAATCTCTGGCTTGTCAATTGGCCATCAGGAGAGAACAGTTTTAGTGTCTTTAATTTTCCTTTTGTTTGGAATGTCTGAATGGATTTTATATTTACCTTTTTTGGCTGTTTCCCATGATTAATTATTACATATCCGGAATATTTTAATTATTTAATACTTTATAAAGAGTTAATGTGTTAGTAATAAATAAATTTGAATGTCTTTTAAACATGCTAAATAGAAGTCTGCAGCACTGATCAATTGTCCCTGTAAAGATTTACGTTAAAAAAATATTAATTGATTTTAAATAAATAAAACAATCGTAACAAAAAAAAAAAAAAATGGTAGCTCAGTGGAGACGGGCGGGTTCCTAAATGACTAGTGATTACAAATAAATACATTAAGTAATATAAATAACAGGGCGCCACGCTATTTTAGCGTAATAGCGAAAACCTAAAGGAATGAAAATAAAGAAAATATTTTAATTAATAGATAAGTGCAAAAAAAAAAAAGGAATAAAAAAACATTACCTTAAAAGCTCGTAAAGGGCTGTACATAAAATTCAATTTGCAATTTACACTTATAATAAATAACAAAACAAATTAACCTCAAATTAAAGCAACTTTTAATGAATATTATACATATTTACACTACGGTATTAAAAATAAAATTTACTCACAATTTCTGTAGCCAGGCCTGATCAAAATCTAACTCTATTTAGACAACTAGAAACAATTTAAACTCATAACTAGAGCTCGGATTCCCGTGCAATTGCATCTTTTTATTGGTAAGTCAGAATAAAGCGATTTCAAGTTACTTATCCGAATCAAGCCTAATGGGACGTTTTAATGAAGTTTTATACTGCACGAAATTGCACGTTTTGAAGTTTTATTGCAAGAAATTGCACGATTTTAGAATTTAAAGAAAAAAAAATTACAAATTTTAATTTTTTTAAATACACATCAAAAAATTAGTGAAAAAATAAATGGAAATTAGGAATAGGAATAGAAAATTGACGGAAAGGAAACAGGAAAAAATAAAGGGAACATGGGAGATGTAAACAAACACTAACCTCCAATTTTCAAGAACTAAGGGCTCAGTAGTCACAGGATGTTAACATTTTGTTTCTTAATTCTCATCGTTCTGTCAATATCAATCTAGCTTCTGTCGAGTGTATTGTTTCTTAAAATGCCAAAAATTGGAAGTATATCTTCGAAAATTGCTGGATGGATTGAAAAATATCCTGACTCAAAAGGAATGGTTTGCAAATCTTGTGATAAAAATATTGGATGTCGGAGGAAATCACAAATTGATGCCCATTGCAGCACAAGTAAGTACCTGATTATTTTTTAACCCTAGAACGTTAACAGGGATAGTGCGTGTCATCAGAGTCATTTAGAAATAAGCCTACGCACCGGATATTGCATCTAGTGATTCCATAATTCGAGTAGTATCTTTCCTTTTTAAGATCTCCCTATTTCCAATATAATTACCGCTCACATGCGAGTGTTTTACTCTTTATTCCACATCTTGTTACTATTCTAAGTAAACATTTTATATTCTCATTTTTGTTTTGTTTATTAACGGAAATATTTTCAAATATAGAATTGGAAGAAAAAGTGCAATCAATTATCAAATCAAAAACCATTTTGATGAATCCAACCATTCAATCTAATTTTGCATTTATTAGATCGAATTTAGCAGCTTTGCCGGTTGCTATTACAAAACTAGAAGAGAAAAATCTTTTTCTATATGGCCAAATAAAAATAGTTTAGGACGTTGGAAAATCATTGGAAACAATCAAGAGCGAAAAAGGAATTATAATTTACGAAAAATTTCGAAATATTTTTTTAAAAAAATTCTGGACGCAAACTATTAAAAAATTTTAATGATTGCCTGAACGAAAATTCAGTCACTGTTGAATTGAAGGAGATCCCTAGTTGCTGAGTCACTATAAATACTGTCCTCTAACGATTTTAGAAGTTGAGATATCTTTTTCTAAATTGAAAGAAAATTTTAGAAATTTATTTAGTTATAAACTTTAATTTAAAAGAAAAATGAAGTCTATTTACATTTCTAATGTATTCCATGAATTTTTCTTTAGGTTCTGCGCATGCGCTAGGCCTAATTATAACCCACGTAAGATCGCTCTGTTTTAAGTTACTATTTTAGTAGAGAAAAAGTGCAGTGTGAGTTTAAAAAACAGTGTACATAGTTTTATTAACTACTAAGCACGGTGAGGAACACAAACAGTGTGAGTAATCACTTGTTTATTACGTTAAAAGTGAACACTATAAACAACCGAGTGGCTAGTGGAGTAGGTAGGACAGCCATAATCTCTTCAGTAGCCGTTAGGCTTCTGACGGGAGTAGGTCCACGTTACTCAATTATACGTAAAATTACGTAATTATCAAAATACATCAAGGTGCTATTTTTTTGTTTTATTTCTTCAGTATATATCTCATTTATGACCTATGAGATATTTTCACCAAGTCATGTCTTCTAAAAGGTGTCGATCTGTCGGCTCCACGCCGCGTTCTTCTCCTCAAAAACAGAAGCCTCGCCGTAATCAACGAAAGACACCACCAGCAACCCCTGCTATTCGTTCACAACCTGAACCTCAACCGGGACCATCTAACACGATAGAAGAATCTCCTTTCTTCACTCCTAACCGCTACGAGGTCTTACAAAATGCTAATGAAGAAATGGAAACAGCCCATACACCTAATCATAAGTTAGAGGTTATACGAGGTTTACTGTGATTGCACTGTAACTTTCGATAATTGTGTATTATTTCTATTAGTTTCTTGTTTTGGTTTGTTTTTCTTTGTTTCTTGTTTTGTTCCAGTTCTGTTCTTTACTAGTTATGTTTAATTTTGTTTCATTATGGTGTTTAATTTTGTTTTTATAGTTCTAAGTAGTTTTGAAAAAATAGGTTAAGTAGACAAAGTGCATTAAACCTTTCTTGTGGTGCAATAAACTGAACATTAGTGTCTTCTAAGTGAACAGGACTTGAAGGTAAGATATTGTGGTACATTTAGTGATTATAAATTGACCATAACCAACTTGAACTTAAACTTCTATAATTTCCCAACCAATAGTGATAAGGTGCGTTGGGGGAAAAATTTTTTTCTTCATTGGTATCCTTATTTACCACAGGCTTCGTTAGGAAGCCCAGAAACCCTTGTACTAATTGCTGGTGGAAATTCTTAATTTTGTGTAGGTTATAATTTTTATAATTCTCATAATTGTTACGACATGCTCTGTGACAATTCAATAGGCCAGGAAGCCAGAACTCCAAAAGACCGAAAACCTACGGTTAAACGGGCTCGGAATGGTTCTCCTGGGTCTGAAAAGAAACTAGAAGCTGGTAGTCACTTTTGTGATGCACAGCGTATACAGGAGAATCTCCGGACCTACATCAACAAGTATGAGAAAAAGTCATTAGGTAGTGTTAGAGACTATATCAATAATAAGGTACAAGGCCTGGTAGAAATAGTTGAAACGCTAGAAGTCAGGGTGAAGGAAGAAAATTTTGGTACTGTGTCTTCTGTTATTAAGGATACTATTCACGAAGCGTTATCGTTAGAGAGGCTTCGTGACTTGCTTACAGATATCGTCGTGCCAAAAGTTATAGAGGCTCTTTCTACTCCAGGTGTGCAACATCAGCTGCAGCAACCTAAAGCAGGACCTTCCAAGGAGCTACAATCAAATACTCATCTGGATGAGGACCCATCTTCACTAGTAACTGAGCCCGAAACGTTTCAGGTGGTATCTAGTAAAAGGAAAAGGAAGAAAAATAAATCAGGAAATAAAAATAGAAACTCAGAAGAACCGAAAGAGGAGTTACTAGGACCTACCGTTGGTTCTCCTAATACCAAGTCACTAACCATAGCAGAGATTGTTAAATCTCTGCCAACAAAGCCCACTGTAACACCACGAGCCACATATATTACTATTAGCGGTGCCGGGAAGAAACCGGTTGATATAATCAATGGATTGCCTTCACCAACTGAAATAGGTGTGAAGGCTTCCATCGTCCGTGCAACCAAGGCTGGTTCTGTTTTGGTCCGCATGGATGCTGACTCTGATGCCACGAAGATGATTGGGTGGCAGGGACTACGGGATAAAGGGCTTCATGCCAAACTGGCTCTAAAGAAAAAACCCAGGCTGGAAGTGCAGGGTGTCCCCCTATCCTGGGATTCAGCCGCACTGGTCAGATTTCTGTGGGGAAGAATACCCGAGAAGTCGGGCCCCACTCCACTGGTCATCGAGGACCTTCGGCCACTTTTTTCATCAGTGGGAAGAAATGGGTTCACCAGGAATTGGGTGTTAGAAGTCCACCCAATGGTTCGGTTCCTTTTATTAGAAATGGGGAGTATAGATGGAGGATGGTGGGCAATAACATTTAAAGATTACCTCGACGCTCCTAGGGGTGGTCAATGCCAGGGATACGGCCATACCAAAGCCACGTGCAATGAAAATGCTGCTATATGCATATGGTGTGCGTCTCCTGGCCACATAATCAAAGACTGCCCCAAGAAAAAAGAGCTCTTAGGCCCTTCCTGTATAAACTGCGTGCGTGCAAATGCCCCAGTTAGTCAAAGGAAACATAAGGCGGGCAGCAGAGAGTGCCCTGTGCACATCAAGTGGGCTAAGGAGGTAGCCAAAAGGACCTTTTATGAATAAGCTTACCATCCTCCAGCTCAACATGGGCCGCCGGCATATTGTAGCAGATGAGCTGCGTGCTCTCTCTCAACACTACGATATCATGGCGGTCCAGGAACCGAGCTGCCGTGGGAACTTGGTCACGGGGTTTGGTCTCACATCGAGGGTTCTAGCTCTGAGCAGTAGAGAGAGGAGGCCCAGGGCTGCCATAGTGGTTAATAACCCGAACCTCGATGTGATGGATCTGAGCCAGTACACCACGGCGGATTGTGTCGCTTGTCATATCAGATGGCGTAACGTCTCGTTTACGCTGGTATCTTCTTACTTACCGGACGGCAATGATATTGAAACAGACATATCCGCCTTGGAAGTGATCACGACTTGCACTAGGAACGTGATCATTTGCTCAGATACCAACTCCTGGAACACGGTCTGGGGATCCAATCGGACAAATAGAAGGGGTGTTCAGCTCGGGGAGTTTATTTCTAGAAGTCAGTTAGTGGTAATGAACGACCCTTCTGCTGCCCCTACGTTCTCCAGTGCGATGGGGCAGAGCTGGATAGATGTGACGCTGGCATCCCCGACGCTAGCGTATCGTATCAGCGATTGGACCCTCAGATCTGAAACGAGTTCCGACCATCACATGATAGCTTTTAAGATAGAAGAAAATGTAGATAGTTTCCACGGCATATTCAAGGGTTACGTAACTCATAGAAACGATTGGAGAGCCTTCCGGTCAGCCTTGGAGAGTAGATTAATCGACGAAGAATGGGATGCGGCAGAGACGGACATGACTAATGACCTGGACTACATGGTGCACAGGATCACTAATGTTATCCGTGATGCCGCCGAAGAATCCCTCCAGCGTCGGAAGGCGAAATCTCGACCTGTCCCATGGTGGACGCCGGCCTTAACTGTCATGAAGAGAGAGGTCTACAAGGCACGGCGTTCGTACCAGAGGTGTAGTGATGAAAGGCGTCCTATACTTCGTGACGAGTACAAGTCTAAGGCCAGGGCATATCGAAATGAGGTGCGCTCACGAAAACGAAAGTCTTGGGATGAGTTTATTACTGAAGAGTCATCAAAGAATCCCTGGGGTATCCCTTACAGAGTGGCCATGGGTAAGTTCTCTCCGCAACAGGTCATAGCCGCATTGAAATGTGGAACTCACCAAGCAACCACTCTTGAGGAGACGGCGAAGATGTTTCTTGCAGTTACCTATCCCAGGGATGATCCATCCCAAGATAATGAAGAGGAGGAGTTCGTGAGGCGCACCACGGTATACCCACCTGGTACGGAATTGTGCCCACCATGGGACATATGGGATCTCCGTACTGCTGTGGATAGGCAAAAGACTGGTCGCGCTCCTGGATTGGACTCCATTGACGCAGCAATTCTTAAGAATAGTATCCCCTTTGTTGAAGAAAAGCTTTTGGCATTGTTCAATGAGTGCCTCGATAGGGGATACTTTCCTAAAATATGGAAAATTGCTGATGTTAGGCTTCTTTATAAGGGAGGAGACAAAGATAAGCAATTGGCCAAGTCTTACAGGCCTATATGTCTCCTCCCTATAATGAGCAAAGTGTTAGAGAATTTGCTGATGACAAGCCTGCAACCAGTCTTATCAAGGGCGAGCCATCCACGGCAGTACGGAAGCACTAAAGGCAAGGGAACCGCTGATGCACTGCTGAGAGTGCGCCGCGATGTCGAAGAAAAGGCGGAGAAATATGTCATGCTTCTCCTCTTTGATATCTCCTCCGCCTTTGACAGCGTTTGGTGGCCTAGCGTGCTCCAGCAGTTGCAAAAATATGAAGCTCCCAGCAACTTGTATGACCTTTTGAGAAGCTACCTCCAGGACCGAAGACTGAAGATAAAAGGTAGCTTCTTCGAAGTAGAAGAGAGTGTGGAAAGAGGTTGTCCGCAGGGGTCTGTCCTTGGTCCTGCTCTGTGGAAACTAGTGTTTGACGAGTTGCTGGGACTCCTGGAAGAGGAGCGGTTCCCGGCCACGGCTTATGTCGACGACCTAGCCGTCATTGTGGCTTCGAACAGCAGAGCCAGACTGAAACATGAAGCCGAACGATGCGCCAACATAGTAGCTCGATGGTGCGAGAAAAAGAAGTTAAGGATGGCGGCTGCCAAGACACAGTCCATTCTTTTGAGAGGCAAGACCGATAGGGCCCACCCTATTACTCTTAATATTGAGGGAGAAAGGATAAGTCCAAATGAGGTTGTAACCTACCTTGGAATCAAGTTTGGGAAAAAATTCAATTTAACACCTCATCTGGAATATATAAGAAATAGGGTGGCCTTAGCCCTTAATGGGCTTTGTCGCATTGGGGGCGCCTTTTGGGGTCTTAGGTTCCCAGCCACACTGACCATCTACAAAGGAGTGATTCTGGGTATTCTGAGATATGCGTCCCCAGCATGGAGTCAGCACCTCTCGCACCAACAGAACAAGAAGCTGGCGACGATTCAGCGGATGGCTCTGCTGCGGGTAACCAGGACGTACAGAACAGTGTCTCACGAGGCAGTGCAGCTCTTAGCAGGAGCAATCCCAATTGACCTCCTCTTGCGAGAAGATTGCTTCAGAAACAAAGTGAAGAGGGAAGGCATTGCGGATCTACCGGTAAACCTTCGAGTGAGGATAGGTGAAGACCCACGAAGATGGAGAAGTATTATTCGTGAGAACACGATACAAAATTGGAACCAACGATGGGTGACGACAATAAAAGGGGCTACCTTAAAGAAATACTTCCCCACCGTTCATTCCAGGCTAAAAGCCACATGGGTTGTCCCTGACTATTGGGTCTCACAGTTCCTCACGGGGCATGGGGGTTTCCGAGCCAAGCTCGTAGAACATGGTAAGGACATCGATCCCCTATGCCCAACTTGTAGGGAACCGGAGACCGCTGAGCACGTTTTACTGACCTGTACTGCCTATGAGACACTAAGAGCCAACCTGCTGAGAGAGACAGGGCTCTACATTCTGACTGCTAACGATCTCCCTCAGCTGATGGTGAAAGAGAACTACCCGTACTTCAAATCCTTTGTTTACGGGTGGAAGGAAGCAGTTGGCCAGGATCACTTCACCTTGGGACGGAGGGCTGGAGCTGCTCCGGGAAGACTGAGGAGAAGAATAGAATAATCCACCAATAAACACAAGAACACATCAGTGAACAGAAGTACATAACACAGAACTGGATGACACATCAGTGATTAAACTGCTATTTTATGCCACGTTGCGGCAGTGAGTTGATTCTCAGAATCTTCTCACTGCTGCAAATCCGTATTGCCTTAAGAGGCAAGGTAGGAAGAAGAATAAATAAATAAATAAATAAGCCCATACACCTAGAGAACCACGACCTCCTCCTATTTTTGTCAAAAATATTAAAAATTTCCATCTTCTATGTACCCACCTAAATAAAATTTGTCCAGGCGATTACTCGTGCCTAAATAGGACAAACGACACAAAAATATCACCCGACACTCCGGAAACTTATAAAAAAATTGTAAAATACTTATCCGAAACTAAAGCGGATTTCCACACCTACCAATTACGCCAAGAAAGGTCACTAAGGGTAGTGATAAGGAATTTACACCCTTCCACCCCAGTTGAGGTGATAAAAGAAGAATTGACGACGCAGGGATTCAAGGTACGTCAAATAGTTAATGTTCTAAAAGATAATAAAGAAGAGCCAGGAATAAAAAATAAAATCCCACTGACACTATTCTTCGTGGACATAGAGAAGTCACCTGGGGTTGAAAAAATATACGACGTAAACAGGATCTACCACACAATCGTGAAAGTAGAAAAGCCTTATACAAAAAAGGAAATAATCCAGTGCCACAATTGCCAGTCATACAGCCACACAAAAACTTATTGTCACCACATACCACGTTGCATGAAATGCGGTGGCCAACACAAATCAGATGAGTGCACTAAGCCTAAAGAAATTGCTGCGGTGTGTGCCCTATGCATGGAAAATCACCCGGCCAACTACAAAGGGTGTCAAATCTACAAGAAACTCAAGTCTCGCTATTACAGGAAACCCCAAGGTCAAGACGAAGAAAATAAAACTACAAGAGGACCCTCAAAGACAGTGGACTCGTCTGTTTCGTTTGCACAATTACTAGGAGGTGGAAGTGGAAACGATAATTGTGAGGCCCTGCCGCAACCACAACAACAAAGCACATCTCAACCCCAACCTGGACCTACTATTCCTCAAAATACTCCCTATCCTCAACAATCCTGTCAACACCCAATTTCTCACATCCCTCCTCCATCTAATGCTACAGACCTTACCTCCCTATTAGCATCCTTCCTATCCGACTTCAAATCTCTTGTTACTCCACTGATATCACTCCTCACGAATCTCGTATCCCATCTCATTCCTCCTTTGAGAAATCCCTAAATGTCTTCCAAAAAATCCTTATCCATTCTCCTTTGGAATGCGAATGGTGTTAAAAATCACACAAACGAACTAACTGCATTATTACATGACAAAAAAATTGATGTAGCACTCATTACAGAAACTCGACTAACCACTAAACAAAGTTTCAAAATACCGCAGTACCATACATACCGTACTGACCACCCTGACGGTAGGGCACATGCCGGTACTGCAGTCGTTGTTCACCAATCCCTTTCTCATCACCTTCTTCCTTTGCCTACCCAAGACTTCCTACAATCCACCGCAATAGTAGTCAAACGTTTTCCTTTCCGGTCACAATAGCATCAGGATATTGCCCTCCTAACAAATCTATATCCAATACCCAGTTCACTTCCCTCTTTGATTCCTTGGGGCATCACTTCATCCTGGGTGCAGACCTAAATGCCAAGCATCAACAGTGGGGTTCTAGAACCACGAATTCTCGTGGACGAACATTGCTATCTGCACTCAACTCCCACCGATATACACTTCTTTCACCCAACTCTCCCACCTACTGGCCTACAGATCCCAACCGCAACCCTGATATCCTGGATTTCTTCATCCACAGCGGCTTGGGTCCCCTCAATTGTTCCATCACACGTCTTGACGAACTTTCATCCGATCATAGTCCCTTAATTTTCCAAGTATCTCTGGCCCCTATCCCTAAACCCTCTCCCCCCTCCTTCATCAGAGGCCCGGTTAACTGGAAACTCTTTCATCAAATCCTTTCCGATAAAATTGACCTCAGAGTATCCCTAAAAACCCCAGAAGACCTAGATAATGCCGTACAATCTTTTACCACCACAGTCCAACAAGCGGTCTGGACTGCTTCCTCCCCAAATCACTCCTCTCGACCTCTTAACACCAATAATTTACCTCAATACCTCCAAGACCTAATTCAAATCAAGCGCCGTGCCCGATCATTATGGCAACAGTCCAGACATCCTTCCGACCGTCGTTCCTACAATCATTATTGTAAACAGCTAAAGAGAGAATTGGCTTCATTCAGATCCCTTTCCTTCAACACTTACCTTACATCCTTATCCGCTAAAGATAATTCCCTATGGAATATTACTAAAAAGATCCTTAAGACCCACTCCATTTCCCATCCCCTCAGGCTGGATGATGACTCCTGGGCAATTTCTGATGAGGAGGAAGCCGAAGAGTTCGCCAAACACCTGTCCTCTACATTCACGCCTCATCCGGAATCTTATCCTACCAACACCGCAATAGTCCAAGAATTCCTTTCTTCTCCAATCCCACTCGCTTTACCTCCTCAAGCAGTAAATCCCTCTGAGGTCAAATACCTTCTCCGTAAACTTACTCCTCGTAAATCTCCAGGATATGATCTCCTCACTCCACAAATTCTTAGACAACTCCCTCCCAAAGCTATCCTATTTCTCACATACATTTACAATTGCATCCTAAGAACCACCCACTTCCCAATACTGTGGAAACATTCCACCATTATCCTTTTCCTAAAACCGGGCAAGCCTCCCAACAATATGACATCCTACAGACCAATCAGCCTACTTCCCATTCTTTCAAAAATCTTTGAAAAGATCCTTCTAAAACGAATCCTTCCGATTATAGAATCCCAAAACATCCCCACCCATCAATTCGGATTCCGTTCAATGCATTCCACTGTCCAACAAGGGCTCCGAGTTGTTGACCACATTTCTGCAACCCTAGAATGCAAGCAATATTGCTCCGGCGCGTTTCTGGACATAGCGCAAGTTTTTGACCGGGTATGGCACGCCGGATTGCTCTTCAAGCTTAAATCCATTTTATCCCAGTCCTTATACTTAGTCCTCCGATCCTACCTGTCAAATCGATCCTTCCGAGTTCGCTGTGGCACAGAATATTCCGATTGTTATCCAGTAGAGGCCGGTGTTCCACAAGGCAGTGTCTTGGGTCCCGTCCTTTACATCCTTTTTACATCTGACATTCCTACTGATCCTGACACCCTCCTGGCAACATTCGCTGATGATACGGCCATCCTATCCTCCAACACAGACCCTGGAATAGCATCCTCTAACCTACAAAGGCTTCCTTTCCCCCTTTCCCTTTCCCTAATTGAACACTGGTGTAAAAACTGGCGCATCAAAGTAAACGAAGCAAAGTGCAAGCATATAACGTTCACCCTTCGACGCAGATGCTGCTCACCAGTTTATTTCAACTTCCCTTCACAGACACGGTACGGTATCTGGGCTTCATGTTAGACAGAAGACTGACGTGGAACCCACATACCAGACTAAAACGACAAGAGCTTAACCGACGATTTGGCCAACTTTATAGACTTCTGAACAGAAAATCACAACTTTCAATTGACAACAAACTACTTATCTACAAAACCATTTTGAAACCTATTTGGACCTACGGCATCGAACTTTGGGGAACAGCTAAACCTTCTAACATCAAACGCATCCAATCCTTCCAGTCCAAAATCCTCCGAACAATAGTCAATGCTCCTTTCTATGTATCCAACAAAACCCTACACCATGACCTTAATATCCCGTTCGTTCAAGAACTAATCCCGAAGAAATTCTCCAAATTTCACAGTAACCTTATCCATCATCCTAATCCTACTGCTCAATCCCTTTCTAGCTCCATTCATCCCTACAACCCTCCTCGAAGGTTAAAGCGGCAGTGGCCACGTGACCTTTTGTAAATATGTATAACCCGGAGTTCTGGCAATGGCCAGATTCTCCGCTCAAGTCAGGTGTGCTTGTGGCTTTTGCGCCCTCGCTCAGTCTCCACTGGCTTAAATACCAGTGATGCGGCTGAGAGAGAAGCGCGGGAACCTCTTGAGGCTTACTTTTCTCTCCTCCATGGTGGGAAAAGCCTGCCTCGGGGTTCTCCAGCAGGTTGTAAATAGTGTATGAATGAGCTTAAAATGCTTTTTTTTCTTCTAACTCGAGTTGTTTATTTTTATTTTATTTATTTATTTATTATTTTATTTTATTTTATTATTATATATATATATTTTTTTTTTTGTAAATAAGTGTGAATGCATTCTATCAGCAATATTACCAGTGTCTCATTATGTTACCAAAATCCATATTAAAACCAATATTTTAAAAATAAAAGTTTTTACTTCAATTTACTCTCCGCTACTTATTTGTTTCAAAATTAGCTATATATTGTTCACAGAAATAATTTAATGCATGATTTTCAAGCAATAAATTATTTTTGCATGTTTTTGCAAGTTTTAACGTTTTTATTGCACGGTTTTGCACGTTTTTAGGTTTTTATTGCACGTTTTCAAATTTTTCATCATCATCACATCACAGGCACTACAACCCGCTACGGGTCTTCGCCGCGTCAAGTCGTCGCCTCCATTCTTCTCTGTCTTGCGCCAGGGTCTGCCAAGCTCGGGTGTTCAGGAGCTACAGCGCGTCGGCTTCGACCTCATCTACCCATCTAAGTCTTGGCCGTCCTCTCTTTCTTCTTCCATCCACATATCCGAATAGTAGTCTCTTGATTGGGGAGCCACCGTCCATTCTTGCAACATGCCCAGCCCATCGAAATCTTGAGAGCCTTATAAAGTGCACCACATCCGGTTCCCGGTAAATTTGGAACAACTCTGCATTGTGTCTCATCCTGTACTGGATGCCATCTTTTATAGGACCAAACATTCTTCTCAGGATTTTTCTCTCAAAAACCTGCAGGCAGATGGCGTCTGCACGTGTTAAGGGCCATGTTTCTGATGCGTATGTCAGCACAGGTCTGATCAGCAATTTGTACAGGGCAATCTTGGTGTTCCTTGCCAGTAAACGACTCCTTAATATTTTATCCAGGCCAAAATAACACCTGTTCGCAGTCGTTATCCGTCTCTGCACCTCTTGGCTAGGCAAATTGTCCGTGCTAACTAGGGACCCTAGATACACAAAACTGGGAACGCTTTCAAACGTATATCCCCCAAAGGTGACAGTATGTGGTGGTGGTCTAAGAGGGTTGGCAACCATGTATTTAGTTTTAACTTGGTTAATTTGGAGCCCCATGTTCTGACCTGCTGCCAATATTGCCAAGAAGGCCTGTTCCAAGTCCCTCTGTGATCTTGCTATAATGTCAACATCATCTGCATATGCTAAAATTTGTACAGACTTAGTGAGGATCGTACCAGTTCTTTGCACTTCAGAGTCCCTTATCACCTTTTCTAGTGCAAGGTTGAATAGGAGGCATGATAGGCCATCACCTTGTCTCAGGCCCCTAGTGGTCGTAAATGTCTCTGACAGGTCTCCCTGTACTCTCACCTGACACCTCGATCCTGCCATCAGCAGCTCCGTTTCAAATTTTTACTGCACGGAATTCCGAGCTTTACTCATAACTATACAAAAACAAAACAGCAAGGTTGAAACAAAAACATTAAAAGAAAAATATCTCCAGTCTGTTCCCTTAATTCCTCACCTGTCTTCTCTCTCGTAGCTTAGGTTGCCAGCAGCCACTCGGCCAGTGGTTTCTCGTCACCGGAATTTCTTCCATGAACTTAACTATTCTTCAATTCGCTGATATTTATCGATATAGACCACAACCACTTAACCCACTAAAAACTGTCTCATTTTATCCTCACTCCTCAAACGCTCAAATCACTCCTCTTCATCTGCCCTCTTTTCTTTCTTTCTTCGTTGTAATAAATAGTTTTAAATTAATTACTTGTGGCTCCGCCTCTTCTTTTTAAATAAAACGTAATTATTTTCATAGCTAAAACAAATATTATATCAACAAAAACTAATACAATGCTTTGAAAACAACACATATTTTACTTCTATACAAGAATATATTAAGCCCTCTTCGATCATTAATTAATGATTTTTATTAAATAAACATTTTTTTTTGTTTATTTTTCGCTACAATGTGTTAGTAAGAAATAAATTTGAATTTATTTTAAGCAGGCTAAAAAGAAGTCTGTAGCACTGATCAATGTCCCTGCAAAATCCAAAATCAATTATATCGGTAAAAAAATAGTCAATAGTTGTCTTAATTGTTAATGTATCGAATAGGCTTTTGAATTTTTATATTTGGCACACTTGTGAAGCTTTATAGCAGTGAGTTTAGCTGAGTTGTCAGCAAATGAAGCCAATGGGGTTCTGGCTATTGAGGGATGTCCCAATATCAGATGTAGTATATAGAACAATATGAGACCCAAGACGACGTCCTGTGACTATAAAAGTTTTTTGCCGTTTAGTAGGCCTAAATGCCCTTTTCAAATAAAAGTAAAATATAATAGTAAACAAACAAACTGTTATCTTATTAAAGTATAAGTAAGCAGGTTAGATGTTTTAACACCATTCAGTTATAGGCCTTATTTGACGCATGCTTTCATTACATAGGAGTCATTGGAATTGTAAAATGTGTCATAGTACTAGGTTGTTACAAAAGTCCTTGTGCATATCAAGTTGTTTACATTGAGGTCTCTAATTTAATCCTTATTTAATCTCTGACGAATACAATTCTTATGTCAATGTTTACATTAACTAATCCTCTAATTATCTATGTACGCCAACTGTCCCTGCCTTTCATTCAGTTTATTAAATTTCACTAGAAATGTCAGAAGAAAAATTTGTCATCCGCGGCCTTCTTAGGCATTATTGGAAAAATGATTTTAGTGCAAAGGCCTCAGCCGAGGAAATTTGTGCAGTGGAAGGGGAAAGTGTGGTGCATCGAAACACGGCCGCATTTTGGTTCAGGCGGTTTAATTCTGGGAATACAAGCCTTGAAGATGAACCTAGATCAAGTCGTCCTAGATCACTTCGAGCTGGTTCCAGAGGGCAGGGTTATCAACGCTGAGCTATACTGTGAACAGCTCGATAGGGTATATGAAGTTTTAAAAGTGAAATACCCCGCTTTGATTAATAGGAATCAAGCGTTATTTCAGCAAGACAACGCCCCTGCTCATCGCTCACGATTAGTTAAAGAAAAATTTTCAGAAATGAACGGGATTAGCGTCTTGCCCCACCCTCCTTACAGCCCAGACGTCGCACAGTCTGACTATGGACTTTTCAGGTCAATGGCGCATTTTTTGAAAGGTCGGCGCTTCGAAAACTTCGATGATGTCAAATCTGGATGCGAGGAGTTCTTTGCCTCGAAAACTGCAGAGTGGTATCAACATCAAATACAACTTTTTGGTTGTATTACAGTACAGCCAAACTTCTTGGCTGAAAGATGGGTTGAAGTAGTTGAAAATGATGGCCTGTATTTTGAAGAATAAATTTGATTTGTAAATTTTGTACTCACATTTGAATAAAATTAATTTTGTGAACAAGGACTTTTGTAACAACCTAGTATAAAGCTATGATTACCTTGATAATAGCATAAATGCCGAAACGTCGAACGTAAATATAAATAAGTTAGGCTATAATTAAGGATCTTGAAAAAAAAAAAAAAATCTTTGGATTCAAAGAAATATATATATATATATATATATATATATATATATATATATATATATATATTTTTATACTAATAATAATTTAAATAATATATATTTATATTTTATATAAATATATTTTGAATCCTAGGTCATCATCCTAGGCGTCCGAAAAGAAGAAGGGATAGCGATCTCTTGAATGGCGACCACTGCTGCTATTTCATTTATAGGCCTGGCTTATTTTGAGCCATTCAGTTTAGCACCGATTTTAATGAAAAGGACCCAAGAGTGGTTTGTTCAAGACAATAAAGACCCCTTTAAACTCAAAAAAACGTGGCTGCGCTTATGTTTTTTTAAATATAAAAAAAAAAAAAATTCTCTGTTTATTGTTCCATATATTTGGAATTGAATCAGCCGTTTGAGAAACAAGATATGTCGAAAAATCGATTTTTGTTAGAAAAACAAACAATATTTTACATAGAAGTAAAAATCGGTATTGCTGTGAATAAATTGGTATAAATAGGTAAAAGAAGGTAACTTTGGTATTGATTAACACTAAAAAGAAAAAAATATACCAGTATCTTCAAAAAATGGATTTATCAAAACTTTTCCACCCTTCAACGGCTGTGCGCTGGCAGCTTATGATAACATTAGATAAATTTTAAATGTGACTTACCTTTGTCAGTGCCTAAGCACAATGGTGGACCTTGTGAATTTATGACGGTTTTTTTCAGTTTGCTTGCAGAAATTGTTCATCAAAACTTTACGTTAGAACCTATAAAAAAGTTGTGTGCCTTAAGGTCAACGAAAGCCTATTGTTGGTACTACGAGAACCGAAATAAAAAAAACACAAGTGAATGTAATCAATTTTAATCTTGAGCAGTCCGTTGAAAGGCTTTTATAATAATTGTTGAAAATTACAGTTATTGTATAAAGTGACACTTGTGAATTATTACAAATCATCTTTTCATTTCAGTAAATTACTAAATTTATTTAAGTACATCTATATGTAATTTATTTAAGTACATTTTTGTGGTATTTTCTCGGCTACGCAACTCTGTGAAGACTTTATATTATAGCTTTAATTTAGTTGCAGGAGAGTGGTTGCCTTTTAACAACTTTGCCAATCTGCGGTTACGAGAGAAATACTCTTTATCCTAGAGTCATCTACTTCAAAGCGCTTCTTCACTTATTTCTTAATCTGGTACTGAAATTTTATTAGCACCAAAGGGATCACAGTAGTATGGATCCTGTGATGGATTTCAAACAGTGACGTGTCGAAAGAAAGATGATTTTAGGTAAAGTAAACTATTTTTCATTACAATCCAAAAATTCGAACAGTAAATTTGATAAAAAAAGATTTGAAAGAAGTAGGTGGTTAAAAACTAAAATTTAGTAATGCGCACATATTCTACTTAAAATATTAATGTAGAGGTGAAAGATAGTCAACTGTCATTATTTACGATAGGATAATTAATCACGAGGGTCATTCAATAAGTAAAAAGACTATAATTTTATAACTATTGAATGAATGTGTAGAATCTTTTCAGGGGTATTAGTAGGCAACCTTGGGATATGCTGTGATCAGCTGTTTCATCATTTTATGTCAACATTACCTCAAAATTTTCAATTCACCACGGCAAGTCCACTAGAAGATTGCACCTTAGAAGACGCTTTTTTTTAAAAGAATAGTGAGCAGCGACGAGGTCTGGATCCATCACTACGACCCTGAGACCAAAAGGCAGAGTATGGAGTGGAAACACACTAGCTCTCCAGTTCGCAAAAAATTCAAGGTTCAACCTTCAGCCGGTAATGTGATGCTGACCATCTTTTGGGACTCACAGGGTCCAGTCTATTGCGATTTCCTTGAAGATCAGCGAACTATCAATAGCCAATACTACTGTGAGAAGCTAGAACACAAAGTTAGACCAGCTATCAGGAGCAAACGCCGTGGACTCTTGTCCAAAGGAGTCATTCTTCAGCACGATAACGGCCGCCCTCATACAGCCCAGCTGACCCGTGATAAGCTTCAAGAATTGGGTTGGGAGGTCTTACCTCATCCTGCCTACAGACACCTGTTTGGACCATTTAAAGACGGCCTCCGTGGAAAAAGATTTGCTAACAATGAGGAAGTTAAGGAAGCGGTGCAAAAGTGGCTTCGGGGTAAATCGAAAGAATTCTTCGCCAAGGGAATTAGGAAGCTGCAAGAAAGATGGAACAAGTGTATAACTGTGGGGGGTGATTATGTTGAAAAATAGCCTTAGTTTTGAAAGTTTGAAATAAGCCGTTTTTGAGTTATAGCCGTTTGTCTCTTTATTTATTGAATGAATCGTATTTTGTCGGTTCTAGATTTTTTGTTGAAACAGTTACCAAACTTTTGTAGTGAATGTTCTAGATTTTACGAGAATCTTCTACGCCCTTCTAGAATGTTCGATTTCGGACTGAATGTAAGAAGCAATGGACTAATAATTTAAAAATTTGAGTTTTCATTGTTAGTCTGACATCCTGACTTTTAATTTTTTATAAAATAAATATTATTAAAACCCACATTATTTTAATATATTAATAGTTAGAAGGGACTGTATCTTGGCACTTGTTCTTGATAGATGTTCTATCATAAAGATTTAATAAAAGGTATTATATAATAAATTATTGAAAGTTAATAAAGAGTTCCCAGACAGTTCTCGGAAGAAGAGGGATCGAAATAACAGTTTACTGATAATTTTCAAATAATATTACGAGATTTTAGAAATTGGTTATTGAACGTCGATGACGCGAGTCCTCAATTGCTTATTTACGTCGGAACCTGTTCCAAAAAATTAATAAAACACCTTTACTGTGATTTAATGTTACTCTCTCTTCATCCAATCTAATCTAATCAGCTTTCTTTTGAGTTTTTGCCTTTCCATTTTATGTCTATAAAACTTGTTCTCATTATTATATATATATTTTTTTGTATCGATATATCTAGAACTTTTTTGAAGGGAGGACGATTTTTGTTGAGGTGCAAAATAGTATAATAAATTTCTATTTTTAGCTTCTAACATTTTGGAAAATACGTAAAAAAAAAAAAAAAATCTAAATAAAGTCCTGCGTGTAAATCTCCCGATATCGTGGGAGAGTTGTCAGTGAAGAGGAAGTATTTGGCAACGTTTGCAAGCGACTCCGTGGTGTAATGGATAGCATACCGCGCATGTCACGCGGAAGACCCGGGTCGATTCCCGGAGGAGCCAAATCTTTTCTCTTCAAAAATAAATTATTTAAAATAATTTAAAAAATAGGTGGTTACTCCACAATAATGGTTAAATTAATATTTAAAAAAAATATAGGTACATTCTTACAATTCTGAAACGTCGAGTACTAGTTTGCATGTCACAATGACTTAACCGACAGCCTATTTTTAACAAGTAACAAACAGTAAAACATATAGTTATTCAAATTATAAATATTTATTATATAACGATTTCGTAACTGTAAAATTATAAGATTGAATGGTTTACTATTTTATTGTCAAATTTAAAATAAAAGGTATTCCACGGAAGATTAAATGGGATAATTTGTTTTTTAATTGCGAGGACTAGTGACAATACATTATTTATATAGCTCCTTGCTTATATCAAAATAGAAAAAAACCAATCACTTTATGGTATATCATAATAGGAGCCATAAAAAATAAGTGTGAAGATTGATCTTCATAAAATTTGTGGAATGTTTTTTCTTAAACTCAATATAAATTTTTTATTGTAATAACCTTAAACCAAAAAATTGGATTTACTGACCAAAATGAATGTATACAATATGTGAGTATACTAAATTTCACAAACAGCTGTTTTATATTTTATTATATATATATATATATATATATATATATATATATATATATATATATATATATATATATATATATAAACACAAACAGTACCATTGTATTTTAAAGATAAGGAATGTGTCTTCAAGTTTGAAGGTTCTAATTATTTATTTAAGTTAGGGTATGTATACATACTACTTTATTTATAAAAACTACACAATTAAAAAATCTTAGAATATTTGTAAACACACCTTGTTTGAGTTCATAATCACGCCATATCCAACAAAAATGAACATACCAAAAGTAAAATTTCACTCACTCACTCACTCCATGGCTCTACGGTCCTTTTTGAGAACCTGGGCCTCCTTTACAATAGTTTTAGGACGTTTTGCCACTCCGCTCTGTTTAGGGCTTGTCTCCTCCATCTTCTAACGCCCAGCTTTTCCAAAGTTTTTTCGACGCCTTCGTGGTCGCCCTCTTTGCCTTCGTCCTCCTGGCTTACCATTCAATAGCGTTTTTGGCGGTCTACCTTCAGGCATCCTTTCGACGTGTCCTGCCCATCTTAATTGACACTTCTTGATGTATGTCACCAATTCTTGGTCTTGAAACATGCGTCGAAGTTCTTCGTTTTTCCGCAGCCTCCATCTCCCAGCTTCACAGACATATACTTATATATACATTATATATACTTATATATACTTATATATATACACAGATATATTCTTCTGAGTACTTTTCGTTCCCAAACATTTAATAATCTTTCGATTTCATTTGTCAGTACCCAGGTTTCACAGCCATATGTTACTACTGGTCTTATAACTGTCTTATATATTATGACCTTAGCTCTGCAGCTTAAGCTTCTAAACTTAAGTGGCTTCTGTAGTGCGAAGAAACATCTATTGCCCGCGGACAATCGCGCTTTTATTTCCTCCATAACCTCATTTTTCTCCGTAACAAGCGCTCCCAAATATTTAAATTGGCTCACCGTCTTAAAGATGTATGACCCAAATTTTATTTCTGGTTCTGCCCTTGTTGGTCTTCTTGAGGTCTTCATATACACAGTCTTTTTCTCATTGATTTGCAAATCCAATTTTCGCGCTGCACTCTCGAACTCTTGGAAAATACCTGAAAGGGCTGCAATCGATCTTGCCGTTAACACATCATCAGCATATGGTAAATGTTGGGTCATTCTGTTGTGTATGGTGCCATTTGCAATTGTTCGAATTGCACGAATTGCCATCTCAAGCGCCAGGTTAAAAAGAGTCGGTGACAAAGGGTCTCCTTGTCTTAGGCCCTCTTTGACTGAGAATTGGCTGGACAGCATTCCTTGTATCTTGACTTTACAAGTGGTGCCCGTTAGTGACATTCTGACCAACCTGATTAACTTCTTAGGTATGTTCAGTTTTTCCATAGCCATCATTAATTCTTCTCTGTTTATGCTATCGTATGCCTGTTTAAAGTCAACAAACAGATGGTGCAGATTGACGTCGTATTCGTATGATTTTTCCAAGGTCTGCCTCAGAGCGAAGATGTGGTCCACAGTTGATCGGCCCTCTCTGAAACCACACTGATGATCCCCCAGACACTTTTCCGACCAATTGTATTGATTGATTTTTTGATTGAGGAGTACAGCAAATATTTTATACGATGTCGATAAAAGAGATATTCCTCTGTAATTATCACAATTTGCTTTATCTCCTTTCTTATGGATAGGACATATAAGGGCTGTACCCCATTCTTGTGGCATTTCTTCTTGTATCCATACCTTTAACACTATATTGTACAGCTCTCTTTTTAGTGTTTCTCCACCTTGTTTGATCATTTCAGCGTCTATATCATCATATCCTGGTGCTTTACAGTTCTTCAGTGACTGTACCACTTCCAGAAATTCTTCAAAATCCGGTGGTTCCACATCATCTTCATCAGACTGACTCAAAATGAACCCTTCTCTCTCGGGCGATATCCCATTTCTGCTGACGTTCAGTAGCTCTTCGAAATAGTTGCGCCAAGTGTCAATAACTTTAACAGTTTCTAACACGAGGTTTCCTTCTTTATCTTTGCAGCCACCAGACCTTGGTTGAAAGCCCTTCTGGAAATCCCTTATCCCTTTATAGAATTTTCTGGTCTGTTTTTTCTCATAGTCTGCTTGTAATGCTTCCAGTTGTGCCCTTTCCACGTTCCTCTTTTTCTGTCTACACAAAGTTTTGACTATTAAATTAAAGTAAAATTTAATACACGATAAACACCAAACATTTCACTTTTCAACAATACATCAATATTATCCACACCTTCTACTTTCATACGCCCTGTCACCCACTTGCTCTCAATAAAGGTAACATACTATACATCTTTTAATTTTCAAGATAAGAGCTGTAAACTTATTTATGAGTAAAACTTAAGTTTTTTTAATATTTCATTTTAATGTTTCAGGGAATTATTTTCTCATCCTTATTTATAGCGATCCCTAAGTTATGATAGTCCTTGATAATTTTGGTCAATTATTACCTTTTTTTTATGAACATTATTGCTTTTGATATTTATATTTTATCCGTGGGCTAAACTGCTATAAAATAATAATAAAACAGTCTGCAGAAGATGGTAATCAGCCAATGAAGAAATGAGCTGGAGAACTGGAGATGCGATGTTGACTGGAACAAGGCCCCTGCAAGAGCTACAGAACAGTGAAAGAAGAAGAAAAGAATTTGTATTCTATTGTATTGTAATTTGTATTTCCTGATGGTGTTACACCTCTAAAGAAAAAAACAAAAGATAAATAAAAAGACTGTAAACTACATATAGACCCAATGAAGATAAAAAAAAATTGTACTAATGATAGTGACATTCATTACTTTTCTGTTTATTATCTTAAACCTTAATTACTCATCTGAATCAATGTTACATATTTACTCACCACGGGTCAATATGACCCAGAAAAAAAAGAAAAAAATTAAAGAACCTTAGGGTGTAAGATATTGTTTTTAAACAACAGGAGAAGGCTTGAAAATAATTTATTTATGTATACAATAAATGAAAGTTTCAAAATATGAATAACGTATTGAATTATAGGTCTGAAGTGAAGTACTCCTTAACATTACTATTATTAACATAATTTCTGTACCCGAGAGGTAAACTGTTGTAACTACAAAATTCTCGAGTTTCCAATTATTGATGAAACTGAATTATTTCTATTATTCTATTTCTAGCGAAAGGTATTCTTATTTATATTCCTGATGATTGGTGTTTTATATAACCTATATTAGTATTACTTTTTTGTTTTACGACAAGAAATATGAACAATTGAAATTCAAAGTGCACTCCTTTAAAAATTTAATAATGTCAGTTACGACAGTTTACCTCTGAGGTACAGATTTCTATTTATTTAAATTAAAAAAATTTTCTACGAACAACCTTTGCAGTTAAAACAGATAAGAATTGAGTGGTTTTATATAAATTTAGTCCCCGCATCGGACACAAAAAAATGGCTTACACAACTACTCACCTCGGGTCAAAATATCGATTTAGATAAAATAAACAACTCCCTTATTTTTCAGACACTGCCGAGATGTAACTGGAGCCAAAACAAAGGATATGTCAAAGTTTGGTGATCATTCAATGCCAAAAAAGTGTAAATAGAATGAAATGAAACTTGGTACAGGTCAATATGACCGAACGTGAGTAGTTAAGGGTTAAAATATATTTTAAAGTATTTGGTGATATATTTTACAATTAAAGTCAAGAATAAAATCTTTATCGATTGAGTGTTAAGTGAAGCAGAAGTTCTCTTGACCGCTGTTTTTTTTTTAGGCTTTTAAGTAAATTCGTCTAATAGTATTAGTGCTATGCTAGTGTTTAACATTTTTGTATTAAGAAAACCATCAATAAATAAAAAATAAAAAAAAAAGTTCGCCTTCAACCACTTATTCCGCAAAGCTTTAGCGTATTGCGGGTCAAAGTATCTACAGCATTGGTCCAATCAACTCCCAAGAGATAGCGCTGGGCATACCTAGGAACAAAATTCTGTTATATTATAATTAATGATATTTATAATTCGTTGACATAGTAATAATTGATTGTAATTCTTACCAAAAATATGTTAAATGGTGCATTTTAGTACTAAATTTTTTAAATCATTATATTTCATATCCTTTATTTATTATTTCTTGTTTTATGTTCCAGTTATTTAATATGAGGCACATCTTCAATCGTTTATTTTATTTTTTTAGACCAATAAAAACGAATCAATACTTCTTTTCATTGGTAAAAAATAAAACATATAATTATATATATCTGTTGAGTTATATTCTAATCGAACGGGTTCTGTAATGTTGAGATGGTATATAATAATGTCCGAGATCCTGATGTAAGAGGTAACTGAAGTTTTCGGAGACTTTCGAACGTTTACGTAAAGATCTTCCTATTCTGGACCTTGCTCTTTAATTTTAGAAAAAAATTCCGGCTGTTGCACAATTTCCCCTCGGGGAACAATCTCATATTTCACGACTCTCTTGAATACGAATGCGGTTCCCCCAAAAACATAAATGGCTTCGTAATGATCCTGGATGAAGAAGGGCAAAAGAGTTTAGATAAACACTATTCTTGTGTTAGCTTTACCAATTTTCGCTTTGACTTTTTCGCCACCCTTTATCCTCCTATTTACTGTGTCTATGCCTCTATTATCGTTTGTTCTCTTCACATGTATTCTTGCAAAAAATTAGGGTAACTGTATCAATAGTTGATAATTTAAGAAAAAAAATTTATATTATTGACACTTTCATGATGATATGATTTATAATAGGTAATAAGGACTACAATAAAAGTTTTATTTATAAACTAGTAAATTCACAATGTAAACAAAATAAAATTTCCAAAATTTAATTATTTTATACACAAAAAGCTTAAACGAGACAAAAAAACAAAACATATTTAAACGAACAATGAGATCACCCAGTTAAGTAAGTATGATAAATAGATTTTAGTAATGGCCAAATTGTTATTTTTTTAATGTTGGGTTTGCGCAACTTTAGACTCTCCAATGATGAACTTCACTCTTCCAGTGCCCTTTTAGACAATTAAAGATGGTCACATTCATTGGTTGGGTGAAATGTGTAGCATTTTGATAGAGTGCGACTAATAGCAAGTATTCCATGTTCTTTGCAGAATCTAGAAGTGGGGTGAGTCAGATGAGACGCTTTTGATTAGAATAGGATTATTGGCAATGCAATTTTGCTCTCAACGATCCATGGATAGAGCACATTAGCAATAAATTCATGAAATAAGACACCATCCATACAGACTCAGACTTTCATAAACCACCCCCAAATAGAACACTATTTGCTAATTCTGGCGGTAGTTGACATCGATGTCAACTATTGAAACTATGGATTTATTTCTGTTCTAATAGTTGACACCTACATTTTAGACCTAAAACATTGTATAAATATATTAAAAAGGATATCAAATGATTCTGATGAACTCAAGGAATACAATAAAACATAATTGAACTCAAATAAACCAACTAAAGAGCTTATTTAACTTGACCACCTTAATGAAACAGGGTAGCAGAAACCAAGTTTCCAGGCCCCTAGAAAATTCGCCATTACAACCTCTCACAAATAAGCTTGAGTTTTCATCAAACTAGTATCGATGGCAGCACAGCTAAATAGTATAACTTGGCAAATTACCGCCAAATTTTGAACCAACATATTCAACCCTGAATCTTATTAGTCACACTTTTTGTGCAAAATGTCAACTATTGGAGCACTGTCAACTTATGGTACAGTTACCCTAGTTATTTTCTTCTCGATTTGATTTTTTTTTTAATTTCTAATTAGTTAGTTTCTCATGATGCTCCACTTCCAATTGCACTTCAACGGTCTTAAGTTTTAACAAAATGCAATAAAACATAATAATACATTATTATTGTTTCTCCCCCTATTTTAGTTTATTCTAACGTGAGGATTAAAAGACGACCATTTATATATTCGCAACACAAAGTATTTATTTTATATCAGCATACTTTTCGGCCATCCTCAGTGCTGAATGCAATTGTACTGGGATAGGTAACAGTAAATTATTTCATTTTATTTTTAAACAATTGAAATGTACGTGAGGGACAAGCGTGAAAAAAACCAAATTTTTAATGAAAAGCCATTAGTTATGGTGTTCTTATAAAAAAAAAAAAAAAAAAAAAAAAAAAATTAAATTATGAAGAATCTAATTTTCAATCCCATTCAGCACTGAGGATAGCCGAATGGCTAAAACGTACGCTGATATAAAATAAATACTATATGTTGAAACTAAATACATGGTCGCCATTTAATCCTCACGTTAAATTATAATAATAAACATTTTATTATGATGGAAATCAATGCTTATATGTTGTAATATTCTTTTGTAATATCTTTCAATCTTTTTTTGGGTCCCAAAAATGTTCGACTGCTTGTTGCAATAGTTGTCGCTAGTCTGTGTTATCAATATTGGAAGTATTGATAACACAGACTAGACATGTACCTAATAAGAATTAAAACTATCTTTGGAAATTTTATTGTTCGTCATCATATCGTGATGTAAGTTTACTAATTTACAATATAGTTACATTACATTCTTACTAATTATTACATTAATTATTTTTCATATTTAGTTACAGATAATTTTAATTAGAATTTTATACAAACTTCAAGATTTTACTCTTATATGGAAGTCCGATCTCATCTAGTTACTGATTATATATGTGTTTAAATATTAATTTTGTCATCTAAGACATCATTTAGTCTCAAAACGTGGTTTTGCTCACATAATCTATGAAAACTTTTAAATCGTTGATTGTACAGTCATGAGATTGATCTCATTGATTTCAAAAGCATAGAAACTATCACAAACGATACACCACCCGACCAATTTGTAGTCAAACCACTTTTCAACCCCCACTTCAACAACTTAACTCCATCAAATGCCCCAAAACGTAAGCAACAATTAAATCAAGATTAACAATTAAATCAAAATGAAATTATGAATTGTCTCCGAAAAAATACTTGTCCTCCAATTTATATCGAAAATGTCTAAATTCCCCAAACAGGCACAGTACCTTCTCTAGAAGACTAACCCTCGATAGAAGGATGACATGGGGCCCGCACGTTAAAATGAAAAGGGAAACTCTAAACAAACGTCTAATGCTACTTTACCCACTTTTTCTAAATCCTCAAAATTAAGACCGAGACAAAAACTAAATACCTACACATGCTTACTTGAACCTATATGGATGTACTGTTCACAGATTTACGGCATTGCTAAAAAAATACATTTACAAACTCAATTACATTTGCAAACTCAATACATTTACAACTCCAGACCTTTTAGTCAAAATTATTACGACTCATTTTAAAAGCGCCTTAGTACGTGACTAATCAAACCTTTCATACTGACTTCCACAAGTCAACAGTCGACCAACAGATAAAGACTCTTTACAAACGTTTCCACACTAACCTAAACGGACATATAAACCTACTAATAAGAGATATGGCCACAGATGAAATACCCTTGAATGTGAGGAGGAGATTAAAAAGGCGTTGGATGAGAGATCTCTTTCTTTAACCGACCTGAATAACTGTATCAAGCCAGACAAGAGGTACTGTGAAAAAAAAAAAAAAGTGGGGACTTGGGGAAAAACCTATTTGCAGCAAAATAAAGTCACAAACCTTTCCCCATTTCAAGCCCTCTAAAGTGTGGTTGTCCCCATTTAATTTGGGCGGACTATGCAGAGTATGTTATAACCAAAGGTAAACATTCTATTCTGTATATGGGGAATTTCGACTTATTTTTCTTGTATTAAAGTCGTAAATAGTGATCAGTTGGAGGATAACAAAATTGATAAATGAAAAAAAAAAAAAATGCGACACATTATGCTTTAGTATCACTAACAACTCGACAAGATCAGTAATTAGGCTAATGTAGACATTGCCTAGCTATTAATAATGTAATCGAATCAGTCGTTTGAAAAATCCGAAATGTCTACAAAAATCGATTTCCGTAGTATTCCTTCCTTTGTTCTTGTTTTCGTAATATGAACAAGACAAATCATGCGAAAAAACAATGAAGTCACAAACAGAAAAAGCAAACCATAGCACCCAGCGTCCATTTTGTAGGCCAGCAAATATTTCAAAATGTATAGGAAGATTTTAAGAAAACGCTAGTTCATTTATTTTATATTAATATTTTAACGTTAAATCGATAAGCAAATAAAGAAAACATATGGCGTAACCTCCCAAACCGATTGTTGGAACAAAATAAGCTGTTGAAACGAACTGTTTTGGTCTAGATCTTTCGTGCCTTGTCCACGCTGGCTTAGAGCTGTCCACATTGTTCTGGAACATTCCAGGCCTGACTATTTACGATTATATATAAGGAGCAGTGACTGAACGAGTTAGTCGGAGTGGAAGTCTGTGTCTTGACTGTGTAGCTCAAGTCATATGATTGTGTGTTATAACGTTATCACTTTTGTAAACTGCTCAAGTATTTAAGTTTTATTAATTCGTTGCCATTGTGATAACTGTATATTTCTGTTAAATATATATTTGTTACCCACATAAGTGTTACAATACAAATATTTCATTTCCTTTACTGGCTACTAGCAAACACACAAAAAAAATAAAACTAGAAATCTCTACCATCGATGCGATATTGTCGTTTTATTACGTTTGGCCGCTATCAGGTTAATGCTTAGAAAATGAATATTAAAAAAAATCGATGTTTTTAATATTAAAAAATAGGGAACAAAAAATCGATGTGAAAAAAAAAACATCGGCTACTATTTATCATTTTTGCCAAAACCTCGATGTTTTAATGGTTAAAACATCGATGTTTTCAATCGATGTCGCATTCCTAATATGAACTTTACGAGAACACTAAATCGGGTAGGGATCTAACATGCTTGGCTATCCTTTGTACATCATCCTTTGTATTGTTGTTTATTATTTGACTAAATGCTTATGCGAGGACATGAAGCACCGACATGCCAAGAATGTAATAATGTACTTCAAACGTTTGAAACACCTTTTACTTCATTGTTCACAATACAAAGAACTCAGGAAGAAGCTTGAAATGGAAAGAATATTGATTGATTGCTGTTAAAAGATGATGAAGACAAAGTAGCTATTCTATTTAAATACCAGAATATAACTGAACGCATCGCCAATGACCCTGTAGGGTAGAGGCGAAGATCAAGGGGAAAAAAAATGCATATAATTATTTTTGAAAAAAAGATTATTATAATGTTGTACAAATATCTTTTTACAACCTGACTGACAGCTAATCACTGTTTTTTGTTTTGTTTTTTAATTTATTCCTGATAGCCTGGTTATATCCTGACACGAAAACTATTATCGGTTTTAAATTTTAATAAAAAACTAATTTCAGTAATAGTCTTACGAGCATGGTGATTTGAATGGAGGGAAGGATTTAAATGCCAGAACCGTGACGAGAGCAATCCGCACTAACTGGGAAGAAGGAGCCGAGTCACGAGAATAGGAAGACACGGAGCTCGTGCCACGAGGCAAAGCCGGAAACACGCGTCAGTGATATCTCAGCCTCGTGTTGTCTCCGCCACATAACGCCTCATGCATTAAACAACAAAGGCAATAAAACAATGCATTTATCATTATATACAAGAAACAATTGTATCAGTTGTCTTAAACCAACGATGAGAATCCGAGTCTGTTTCGGATTTGGTAAGCCAGTGATTTTTTTTTAGTTTCCGTGATTATTTCATTAAAATTACTCTGACTTTATAACATATGTAAAAGTATGATGCGATAACTTTATTGTCTAACCTTTCCATTTGTACCTACCATTTGAAGGATCATGGGAAAAAACCACGGAAGTCCAATCTAGGCCAATCCGAGAAAAATGAAATTTAAAGTTTATGGTCCGCTTGATCCATTTTCCAAAAGTTAAAATTAGTTCCGCAAAACATATTCCTCTAATCCATATAACTGTTTACCTCCGTATAAAATTTCCAAAACCAATAGTAGCTATTAATGCCCCTAAAATAACAAAACATCACCGAACTGCTCGTTGTTGAGAGGAAAAACCACTGTAGTCCTTTGCTTATTTGTTGTTGGAGGAAATACGTCTCCAAAGCGCATGACTACCATTCCAGGGTTAAATGCAAGTATTTTACTCTTTATTCAGTAGTAATTAGTAATAGTAGTAGTAAGTAGTAACATGGTAATAGCCGAAGTAAATATATAATAACCGAACCAGTTTTATTCTTTGTATTTTTATCAACAATTCAAGTTAATCCTTAACTTTGAGCTTTTCTTTTTATTGCAATTGTGATGTTTTCTTTTTCTTTTCTTCTATTCTAAATTTTATATTACCCCTTAAAAAAAATATTTTCGAATTTAATTTTTCTTATTTGTGAACACTGTTCGTGACACTTTGGGGCATCTTAAAAAAAAGGTTTAGAAATAAAGCAATGTATATGGGCTATGCAAATTGTTAATAAACCAGTAATAGCAATTTTTGGCAAACGTTTTTTTTTTTTTTTTTTTTTTTTTTTTTTCTAATTCAGCAACCAGAATTCTCTCCATAATAGATTATCCATTATAAGAGACCCAAATTAAATTCCCTTCTATCATTCTAATTGGTAATGTTATATTTATTCAGAGTAATCTTATCTGATTTGATAAACATAAAATTGTTCTGCATTTAATCCTAATTGAAATCGTTATATTATAATTGTGCCACAAGTGCGGTAGTCTCTGATCAAACTTAGAAAGTTGGCTCCAGTTAGTGGTTTAGATTTAGATTTAGAAATAAACGGCTGATTTGTTATGGACGGGAGAGCTCTGTCCAAGCCCGCGTCTCTGATTTGGCTGATTGATTTTCCTAACGGCCATCGTGCATGACTGTGTGTGCCCGTCCAAATTGTGCAATCCCAAATTACTATTCTTATTGGAAAGGGTTTGCATAACTTCTGCCACACGGGTGTTCTTCATTCGATAACATTATGCGCCGTGAATTAGAAATAAAGCCTGGATTTCCTGAGCACTTAATAAAAACACTTATCAATAACAATGCTAAAACTCAAAATCTCTCTAACAACTCTTCACAACCTCCGATCTCTACTTTCCAAAACAGATCTATCCCATATATCCCCATTCTCTCAAACAAAATTAAAAAATCCTTCTCATAGAGTTTCTCACGCATGCGCCTAGTATTAAAAAATAACAATAAATTAAAAAATCTTTATACAAAACTCAAAGACCCAGTACCTCTCCTAGACAAGTGTAATGTAGTTTATTGTATACAGTGCTCCACGCTTGCAACATTGGTTGCAATATCGGCCGTTGCTATATCGGTGAAATCAAAAATTATATTAAAAAACGTATTTATCAACATAAATACAGTATTTCCACGCGCAATTCATCTACATCTAAATTAGCAGAACATGCCATTGCCCACAACCATTCCTTCGACTTTGAGAACCCCTCCATATTAGCTACTGCACCTAACCACGATAAACGGCTCCTCTCAGAATCCATTTTCATCCATCTAGAAAAAAATAACCCGGAAAATCACAAAACAGATAAAGAGATAATTTCATCCACTTATTCTAACATCTTCCGCATCCTCAAATCCTAATTTTGATTTCATAGGTACCTGCAATTATCTCTGTACCTCTTGTACTATTATTATTTTTTATGCTTCTTTCTGTATATTTTCCAAATTTTTATGTAAAATATAAAAAAATAAATTTTTTTATTTTTACATTATGTATTATCTCATTTTTATGAGTCCAGACACAACTATTTGTATACAGTACCATCTATTTTGTTAGTTTTTAAATATTTTTGTTCACTCAGTTGTCATGTGCCTTCACTTCAAAAGCGTTGGATTTTCCCGCCATAAACCTTTGAAGTCGGCAAACTAACCCGCTACCGCTACCTCTCACCTTATTTTTATCTTTAGTCTTAGTATCCACCTGGACTCAGTAGGTAAATATCAGATTCTATTTAATCTTGTTAACCAGCCTCTTATTTTAATATTCAAGTATACACCATCTTTTATATTATTATCAGTTCTGTAATGTATCCATTTATTGTCACCCTCTAGCATAGATACTCATATATTTGTTTTCTTTTAGCCCTGATGAAGATCCACAAGTTGAATCGAAACGTTACCATAATAAAATCAGTGTAAACTGAAAATCCTGACCATCATTTAACCTATCGAAAGTTGATTTACTTAAACATTTTCATTCTTCTTTTCTCCTGTTAAAGTGCCAGTCTTAAGTAAATTGTTCATTGACTTATCTTCGACAAAAAGAACAAAAATGGGTAAGATCTATTGTTTTATATCATATAAGAAATTTTCATCATTTTTTAAACTTTAGGAATGATTTTCTAAAAAAGTAAAATGTAAAATAACGGTTTTTCCACACTTTAGCCATAAATAGTACATTCCTTCAAATTTATTTTGATACCTAGTTTATCTGCTTCTGGCTGATCCTTACGGTGATATTGTGGTTTTAGATTTCAAAACCGATTCTTTACTGTACGAAGTCTGGCGCAGTACTGAACCAACTTCCAGAAATGATGGTTTATTTGATAGATTAATGAATGAAAATAATTTATCTGATTTTTCGGATGAAGTTAAGGAGAATATAAGACAATTCGTACGGTTAGTCCGTAATAAAAATTTTCGGGCTATCTGCTAATCTTCAAAGATCCTACAATATAACCAAAACCAATCAATATATTTTAACAAATATTTATCTTAATTTATACACCTTAGTTTGTTTTTTTTAACGTCAATTTATGCCACTAATGCTAATAGGACGATGCTACAGTGGGAGTCCTAAATTTTGCCTACCAGGTATAATTAGGATAGGGATCTTTAACGAGTACCTGTCATCGTACAGACTCGGAACCTCCATATTACGTCCTATCCGAGGGACGGCATAGACAAGGATTTTTCACTCCCATTAAAAAATCCTAGGGCCACCTCGGGACGCAAACTAGCGACCTTTAGTATTGTAGGTTTCTATGCTTACCACTACACCACAGTTCACCGCATTAGGGCCTATTCACACTATCCGCTCCACTCTCGCTCCGCTCCCGGTCCGCTCCCGGTCCACTCTCGCTCTACCCCATTCACACTAGCGCTCCGCTCCCGCTCCACTCCCGGTCCGCTCTCCTAATGTCTTACCATATTCACACTATATAATTTTACACCGTTCAATTTTGAAAGGTTTAAGCTATTAAAGCCATTAATAATCGAAGTTGCCTGTATTCGGATTTTAATTAATGATTAACTTTCAGTTATTTAAGTATTAATTTATTCTTCAATTTTACGGCCAAAAAAAAAAAAATCAATTTTTCGTTTGTAGAAATAGCTGGTAAGTGTACTTTTCTTGATGAAGAAGATAATATTATCAAAAAATATAATAAGAAGAATATATTGCAACACAATGATAATTAATAATAATAATTATAAATTAATTTAATTAATGGTGAAGACATAATTTAAATTTTTTTCGGAATGTATTCGAATACGCTTGAAAATTTCAAGTTGAAATCGGCAAATGCTACAAATTTACCGATTGTGTTCTCTTCTTTTCCTGATTAATATTTTAATTATTTTTTGCTTTAATATATTTTTTTGTTAATGATCTGACATTTTTCATAATATACTGCATTTTATTCGTTTCAAATTAAACGTTATTTTATAATAGCAATGAGTATGTAGTCAATAAATAAATCGGTGACCATTTTTTACGAGTACATTAATTCATAGCAAAATATATCTCAAACATAACATGAATTTTTCACGTCGAAAAACCGCGCGTATTGTTGGTGATTTTTTTTTTTATCATTTCAAGCGTATTCTAATACATTCGGAAAAAAAAATTAAATTATTTCTTCACCATTAATTAAATTAATTTATAATTTTATATATATATATATATATATATATATATATATATATTTTTTTTTTTTTAAATTTGAACTTTTTTGGCCGTAAAATTGATGAATAAATAAATACTTTAATAACTGAAAGTTAATTATTAATTAAAATCCAAATACAGACGGCTTCGATTATTAATGGCTTCAATCGTGAACGGTGTAAAATTATATAATGTGAATATGAAAAGACTTTAGGAGAGTGGAGCGGGAGTGGAGCGAGAGTGGAGCGGGAGTGGAGCGAGAGTGGAGCGGGAGCGGAGCGAGGCCGGACCTGTGCCAATATTGTGATTAACCTCTCACTATTCCTCTGTAGAATATTTTGCCAGTGAGACCGGACCTGGAGCGGAGCGGGAGCGGAGCGCTAGTGTGAATGGGGTAGAGCGAGAGCGGACCGGGAGTGGAGCGAGACCGGAGCGGTGCCGATAGTGGAATTCTCTGTTTATTTCTCTTTAGAATATTTGAGCGGACCGGGAGTGGAGCGGGAGCGGAGCGATAGTGTGAATCCGCCCTTATTCTCCCACCCTCTCCCCTGGCCCGGGAAAACGCGTATAGCCTATAAGGTGAAGTTTTTACATATTTCACTTATTTGAGGTAAGCTAAAAATTTAAATGTCATTATTATATACTTACAACCCGCATACCCTTTATTTATTTTATTATTTGAGAAAAAACCTATCTCCACCACTCTTTTCAGAACATGATAATATCGCACCAAGCAAAGACACGAAAGTTTAATGAAAAGATTCCCAATCATACAGATTTGCCATTCATTGCTGGACCTGTTCGAATAGCCCGAGATATTTTCCTCATTATTGCTTCCATATCGGGAGTTAGCAGCTGATAAATCGTTACCTACGATCACGGGGCCTTCAAGGTCCCATCTGTTCTGGTCACGATCTCCAGCGGAGAAATATTGTGCTTCTATTTTTATTTATAATCGAACATTTTATCCTAAGTTGAGGCCTTAGCTCTCTAAAATAGGTCATTCCATTATTGTAAATTTTAAAGGCGGGTCGAATAAATGGTTAAATCCACAGTTTTGAAGCTAAATTGCTATTTTTTCTCTTTTTTAAGATTTTAAATTTTTTTTAATAGTTTAAAGCTCTGTTGGAAATGAAAATAAAAAATTGGAATTCGGCTATGATTTAGCCCTTGATTAGAAGATTGAATTGTCAAAATTTTATTTTGTGCACTCTACCAATTGCAGGGATATAAAATACTTTTAAATGTTCACTTGCAGCTTACGCCAAAAAAATATTTGTGGACATAAATAATTACAAGCTTATATAGCACTCAAAAGTATTCAAAATTAGTATTGAATCCTCATCGGCGTAGCAACATAAAATAGAAGGCAAAGCAAACCGAAAGAAAAAATAACTATGTGCTGTCGTAGCGCTTTGGAAATTATAATAAATTTAGTACTGTTCAATTTTATTTATTTCACGTCCCTTTATACTACTAAGGTTAATCGGGCGATGCTACACTGGGAGTCCTAAATTTTGCCAATCCAGGTGTATTTAGGACAGGGATGTTTAACGGGTACCTGATATCGTAGAGGCTCAGGACTTCCATCCTAAGTCCTATCCGAGGGACGACATAGCCAAGGATTTTTTACTCACATTAAAATTATAATTTTTACTCACACTAGGGCCACCATGGGACGCGAACACGTGACCTTTGGTACAGTAGATTACCATACTAACCACTAGACCACAGGTGACCTCACTGTTCAATTTTTTATATCCTTGCAATTAATAGAGTATACTAAATGAAATTTTGACAGTTCACTGCTCTAACCAATGTCTAACTCTCAGCCAAACTTCAATTTCTAATTTCCATACCCAATTGAGATATCAAATAAAAAATCTGGTGCGAGCTCGAAACACACAACTTTCACTTACCAACTTACTTAAATTAGAAATTGATGTGTTTTGTTAATTGCCACTTCTCAAAGACACATTTTTCCACATTCATTTCTTATTTTTGTTTTTTATTTTCCCCATAAAAAACACTATTTTTCCATATAAACAAAAAAGGCCCCTTCCCCATTTAAGCCCCCTCAGAACATTTTAATAACGATAAAACTTACCTGATATTAGAGAACACCTTATTTTCATTAAACATAGCGAATTTGATCAAAATCATTTAAGCCGTTTTTGAGTTATCGAAAGAAAGGTATAAATTGGAAAAAATGTTATGAAATAAAATACTTGATGTATTATATGTAAATGCAGATGTAAATTTCGATAAATATTTATTTAAAAAATCTGGTGCGTGCGCGCAACACACAACTTTCACTTACCAACTTACTTAGATTAGAAATTAATGCCTTTTGTTAATTGCCACTTCTCAAATGAACAGAACGGCTTTAATTATGAACAATGGTCTGTCATTAAAGGCGTACTCCGCTTGCGCTCAACGAGTTTCATGAGTTGACTGAATATTTTTCTTTTTTTCTCCTCTACATGTTTCCTTGATTTGTATTATATCTCATATTTAGGCAAAACGAGAGACAGATAATTTCTCCATATAAACAAATACAAAGGTACTTTACAGAAAAACAAAAAAGGCCCCTTCCCCATTTAAGCCCCCTCAGAACATTTTAATAACGATAAAACTTACCTGATATTAGAGAACACCTTATTTTCATTAAACATAGCGAATTTGATCAAAATCATTTAAGCCGTTTTTGAGTTATCGAAAGAAAGGTATAAATTGGAAAAAATGTTATGAAATAAAGTGCCCCCTCCGTTTGACCAATTTTGATCAAATGTTGGCTGCCACATCATCGGCATATACATACATTAAATACGCGGTTTGATCACAATTGTTAAAGCCGTTTTTGAGTAAATAAAAAAAAACACGTGAAAATGATACAAATTTTATTAAGTAAAGTCCCCCCTCCGGTTGATCAATTTTGATGAAATTTTTACAGTCATACATACAGTATCTTGGGCATATAAATAGATCAAATACTCAGTTTAATCAAAATCGTTTGAGCCGTTTTTGAGAAAATCGAAAAAAACTTAAAAAGTTACAAAATAAAGTACCCTCTCCCTTTGAGCAATTTTGATGAAATTTTTGCCGTCACATCGCGAACATATACATACACTAAATACCCAATCTCAGGTTCGCACGGTTTATAGTTTTTGAGCTAGTCTGTTCACACACACACACACACACACACACACACACACACACACACACACACACACACACACACACACACACACACACACACACACACACACACACACAGACCATTCAAAACGTGTATTTCCGTTGAAAACCGGAAGTCGAATTTTTTCACGATCGCAATACTTCCACTTACTATATATTTCATATATAGGTAAGTGAAAGTAAAAAGTTTGATATTTATTTTTGTAAATTGACGCTTAGAACTGTGAATGGGTATATGGATCTTTATTCCTAGTTTTAAATTACATAATAACAATAGCCAAGAGCAAGGTAATGCACATTGGAAGAGATGTACAAGAACTAAATTTATTATGCTGTGGTGAAAAGCTGGAGACGGTAGAATGCTACGAATACCTAGGGACTGTCATTAGCAATAATGGGAGAATCGACCAGGAGGTGCTGAACAGGATAAGGAAAGCCAATGGTGTATTCTACCAGATATCCAACACTATAATAGGGAAGCAAGAGTTGAGCCGAAAAGCCAAAGTGAGACTCTTCAAGACAGTGTTCCTTCCAGTTTTACTTTACGGGTCAGAAAGTTGGACTGCTATTGAAAGGCATGTTGGTAAGATCACGGGGGCAGAAATGCGGTTCCTGAGAAGAGCTGCTGGTAAAACAAAACGAGGCCGAGTGAGAAACGAAACTATCTGGGAAAACTTGGGAGTGAGACCCCTAAGAGATGTCCTCATTGAACGCCAACTCAAGTGGGTCGGCCATGTGTGTATAATGGGAGATGACCGGAGAGCGAGGTGGCTACTGGAAGCAAGACCGCGAGGGCAGCGACCAGTTGGCAGACCGAGGCTTACATATAATGGATATGTAGAGAGACTTGGGAGTGAGAGGGGCTGCTCTATAGTGGAAATGAGGAGAATGGCTCAGGACAGGGGAAGATTTAAGAAGTGGTGTGAGGAGGCTACTCCACGCCTTACGGCACAAAGGAGATAGATAAAGAAAAAGAAAAAAAAATAACAATAAAGAAGTTGAGATCTTCCTAAAGAAATTGTTCTGTATTTAAATTTGCTAGGATGATTAAAAGAGGAGATATTTGATTTGACACAGAGCACTAAAATAACTAAAAATACGTGTTTGGTTGACAATAAATCGAAAAATTAAAATTAAAAAATCTGGTGCGTGCTCGCAACACACAACTTTCACTTACCAACTTACTTAGATTAGAAATTAATGCGTTTTGTTAATTGCCACTTCTGAATTGAACAGAACGACTTAAATTATGAAAAATGGTCTGTCATTAAAGGCGTCCTCCGCATGAGTGGGCTCAACGAGTTTTATAAGTTGACTGAATATTTTTCTTTTTTTCTCCTCTATATGTTTTCTTTATTTTTATCATATCTCATATTTAGCCATTTCTTATTTTTAGGCGGAACGAGAGATAGTTAATTTCTCCATATAAACAAAAACAAAGGTACTTTATAGGAAAACAAAAAATGCCCCTTCCCCATTCAAGCCCCCTCAGAACATTTTAATAATGATACAACTTACCTGATATCAAAGAACAACTAATTTTCATTAAACATGACGAATTTGATAAAAATCGTTAAAGCCGTTTTTGAGATAATAGAAAAAAAGGTAAAAAATGGACAAAATTTATTAAGTAAAGTTCCTCCTCCTGTTGATCAATTTTGATGAAATTTTTACAGTCATATCTCGGGCATATAAATACATCAAATACCAAGTTTGATCAAAATCGTTAAAACCGTTTTTGAGTAAATAAAAAAAGCATGTGAAAATGATACAAGATTTATTAAGTAAAGTCCCCCCTCCGGTTGATCAATTTTGATGAAATTTTTACAGTCATATTTCGGGCATATCAATAGATCAAATACTCAGTTTAATCAAAATCGTTAGAGCAGTTTTTGAGAAAATCGAAAAAAACCTAAAAAATTATTAAATAAAGTACCCCCTCCCTTTGAGCAAATTTGATGAAACTTTTGCTGTCACATCGCGGGCATATACATACTCTAAATACCGAATTTCAGGTTCGCACGATTTATAGTTTTTGAGCTAGTCTGTTCACACACACACAGACACACACACACACACACACACACACACACACACAGACCGTTTCGCGGGACTTGGTTATTTTGACTCAGGGGACCCCAAAACGTGTATTTCCGTTGAAAACCGGAAGTCGAAAATTTTCACGATCGCAATACTTCCACTTCCTATATATTTCATATATAGGTAAGTGAAAGTAAAAAATAAATTAATTGCATTTTTGTAATTCTAAAATATTTCTATGTATTTCTAATATATTTTACTTTCAATAGAAATAGTTATTTTCACCACCAGTACCAAAAGTGGTTGTTTTCGGTGCACGGTCGAATTTTAGGCGCGAGGCGTAGCCGAGCTTATCATATTTCTCATTCTTGAGTACAAAACTTTTATATTTCATTAATAACTAACTGATACAATATAAGAAATTAAATTGACACCTCTTTTTTACTTTCACTTACCTATATATGAAATATATAGTAAGTGGAAGTATTGCGATCGTGAAAAATTTCGACTTCCGGTTTTCAACGGAAATACACGTTTTGGGGTCCCCTGAGTCCAAATGACCAAGTCCCGCGAAATGGTCTGTGTGTGTGTGTGTCTGTGTGTGTGTGTGTGTGTGTGAACAGACTAGCTCAAAAACTATAAACCGTGCGAACCTGAAATTCGGTATTTAGTTTAGGTATATGCCCGCGATGTGACAGCAAAAATTTCATCAAAATTGCTCAAAGGGAGGGGGTACTTTATTTCATAACTTTTTACGTTTTTTTCGACTTTCTCAAAAACGGCTCTAACGATTTTGATTAAACTGAGTATTTGATGTATTAATATGCCTGAGATATGACTATAAAAATTTCATCAAAATTGATTAACCGGAGGGGGACTTTACTTAATAAATTTCGTATCATTGTCACGTGTTTTTTTTATTTACTCGAAAATTGATTTAACAATTTTGATCAAACTGGGTATTTGATGTATTTATATGCCCAAGATATGACTGTAAAAATTTCATCAAAATTGATTAACCGGAGGGGGGACTTTACTTAATAAATTTCGTATCATTCGCACGTGTTTTTTTTATTTACTCAAAAATTGCTTTAACGATTTTGATCAAACTGGGTATTTGATGTATTTATATGCTCGAGATATGACTGTAAAAATTTCATCAAAATTGATTAACCGGAGGGGGGACTTTACTTAATAAATTTTGTATCATTCGCACGTGTTTTTTTAATTACTCAAAAACGGCTTTAACGATTTTGATCAAACTGCGTATTTGACGTATGTATATGTTAAAGATGTGATAGCCCGCATTTCATCAAAATTGCTAAAACGGAGGGGGCACTTTATATCTTGACTATTTTTGCAATTTTTACTTTTTTTTCGATTTTCTCAAAAACGGCTTTAACGATTTTCATCAAATTCGTCATGTTTAATCAAAATTAGGTGTTCTTTAATATCAGGTTAGCTTTATCATTATTAAAATGTTGTGGTGGGGCTTAAATGGGGTAGGGGTCTTTTTTGTTTCCTATAAAGTACCTTTGTTTTTGTTTATATGGAGAAATTAACTGTCTCTCGTTACGCCTAAAAATTAGAAATGGCCAAATATGAGATATGATAAAAATAAAGAAAACATATAGAGGAGAAAAAAAGAAAATATTCAGTCAACTCTTAAAACTCGTTGAACCCACGCATGCGGAGTGCCCCTTTAATGACAGACCACTGTTCATAATTAAAGCCGTTCTGTTCATTAGAGAAGTGGCAATTAACAAAACGCACTAGTTTCTAATCTAAGTAAGTTGGTAAGTGAAAGTTGTGTGTTGCGAGCACGCACCAGATTTTTTTTCTGTTTATTAGGCTACACTAGATGAAAAGTACTTATATATTTACATTAATATTTATAGTACAATTCTGATTATTAATTATATCAAAACCTTTGTTTGGCATAGCCTTTTGGAATAACGATAACTTTTGATTTAAGGAATTATTTTCTAGTTCCAGGCTCATCTCTAAAAAGGTCTCAACGGTCCAAAAATCTTCCCCCCGCAGGTAAGGTTAACACACCAAAAAGATTTTTCAGGCCTAGGCCCGAAAAGTACTACTTTACGGACTATTTTTTAATTGATATATATTGTTGTGGCCAACACACTTTAAATTATTTTTTTTAAATTTATCTCAATTAACTTTAATTGTTTTAATTTGTATTAACTAGTCATACTAAGTTAAGTGACATTGAATTCGAGTGTGGTCAGCTTCGGAAGCACTACGAAGGCTTCGGGTCACTTCGGAAGACTTCGGGCCGCTTCGGCAGCCCTCGGCTGCTCTCGTTCAATCATATGTTTACATTGAAAAACAAAAGAATTATTAAATTAAAATTACACACAGGCGTTGTGAGTGTTGTCCGTGAATGTTGTCCGAGGAGATTGTTTTGAACCATTTTCAACATCGAGGCCTCAAGGCACATTAATTCTCAAGAGGACAAGCATCTATGACCCAGCAGCCTAAGCAGGTTTTGGATTGCTTATTCCCAAAGTTGTCAGCAGGTAACAACTTTTATTACTCACGGTGAACAATCATCCGCATTGAGCGAACAGATAGTGACCTCGGACCAGTCTGGGTGAGGTGTAATTAGCCACAGTGGCTCATTGATATCGAAGGACTCTAATTAATAAATTGTTAAGCTAAAAGACTTTAATATTAACATTAAAATATTTTCATCAGCCAATGAACAATTCATATTAATGTTAGTGCACATGCAATTTTATCTAAATATTTAGGAAAATTTAAAGATATCTTCTCTAATTAATTAATGTTAATTTTAGTATAATGTTGTTTATAGAAATTTCTTTTAATTACTATTTTTCCTAATTTTGTTTGTATTAGCTCATGAGCTTTATTTTGTTTTATGTTTCCGTTTTGTTGCCATAGTTGTACATAGCAAGGTTCAAAATATAGCCATCCGGCATTGCTTTGAAGTTTATTTATGTTTATTTATTTTTTAATTTATTTTCTTTAACTTTAAATTTTCACCAGCCTATGGTGAGGTGGTTGGGCTAGGAAATGCTCACCCTGAACCTCTACCCGCCATCACATATATTCTTAACGAAAAAATTCTTTTACTGATTCTAAAGGCTATGCCATGCTTTTAGCGAGGTCAATATGGCACCAATACACTTATTTCATTCCGACGTGAGATGTGCTACTGGCAGGTTCATTGTATTCTCACGGATTTATATTACGTCAGCTCATCTTCGGATGGTAATTGGTGGTGTGTACCAATTAAATAAGGAGAATTACTCGTGTTAGTTGTTTGTTGTAATCGTATTATGGCTCAAACGATAGCTATTTTATTTATCTGTTATGTAAGTATTGGCAATCAACCTTTTAATTGGCGTTTAACTACGTATGATGTAAATTTGTAATTCATTAATTCTAATAATGGATTAAATTATAATAATTAAATAGAATACTAAAATTCTCAAACAGAAATTACTTTTAATAAAATAATTAGGTTTCATTCATTATTTATTTTATACCTAATAAATATGATAAAAGCTATTTTCTGTGAAGTTGCTAATAGGCGTTTACATATTTATCAAAAGTTTAATGTAACTAATTTTTTTTTACTTTCACTTACCTATATATGAAATATATAGTAAGTGGAAGTATTGCGATCGTGAAAAATTTCGACTTCCGGTTTTCAACGGAAATACACGTTTTGGGGTCCCCTGAGTCCAAATGACCAAGTCCCGCGAAATGGTCTGTGTGTGTGTGTGTATGTGTGTGTATGTGTGTGAACAGACTAGCTCAAAAACTATAAGCCGTGCGAATCTGAAATTGGGTATTTAGTGTATGTATATGCCCGCGATGTGACAGCAAAAATTTCATCAAAATTGCTCAAATCTTAATAACTTTTTAAGTTTTTTTTGATTTTATCAAAAACGGCTCTAACGATTTTGATTAAACTGAGTATTTAATCTATTTATATGCCCGAGATATGACTGTATAAATTTCATCAGAATTGATCAACCGGAGGGGGGACTTTACTTAATAAATTTTGTATAATTTTCACGTTTTTTTTTTTTAGTTACTCAAAAACGGTTTTAACGATTTTGATCAAACTGGGTATTTGATGTTTGTGTATGCCAAAGATGCGATAGCCAACATTACATCAAAATTGATCAACCGGAGAGGGGACTTTACTTAATAAATTTTGTATCATTTTCACGTGTTTTTTTTTATTTACTCAAAAAAGGTTTTCACGATTTTGATCAAACTGGGTATTTAATGTATGTATATGCCAAAGATGTGATAACCAACATTTCATCAAAATTAGTCTAACGGAGGGGGCACTTTATTTCATAACGTTTTAACCAATTTTTACCTTTTTTTCGATTATCTCGAAAACGGCTTTAACGATTTTCATCAAATTCGTGGTGTTTGATAAAAATTAGGTGTTCTTTAATATCAGGTAAGCTTTATCATTATTAAAATATTTTGAGGGGGCTTAAATGGGAAAGGGGCCTTTTTTGTTTTTCTGTAAAGTACCTTTGTATTTGTTTATATGGAGAAATTATCTGTCTCTCGTTTTGCCTAAATATGAGATATAATACAAATCAAGGAAACATGTAGAGGAGAAAAAAAGAAAAATATTCAGTCAACTCATGAAACTCGTTGAGCGCAAGCGGAGTACGCCTTTAATGACAGACCATTGTTCATAATTAAAGCCGTTCTGTTCATTTGAGAAGTGGCAATTAACAAAAGGCATTAATTTCTAATCTAAGTAAGTTGGTAAGTGAAAGTTGTGTGTTGCGCGCACGCACCAGATTTTTTAAATAAATATTTATCGAAATTTACATCTGCATTTACATATAATACATCAAGTAAATGTGCTGAAATAAAATAAAATAATGTCTTGAATAAGCATGAAGAAACTTAACAAGTATCTAGTAGATAGTACTCAACTAGTATCTAACTTATAAGATCTCGAGGCCTTGGAGGATTATCTGGAATAGTCCTCTATTCCTCCTGGAGGCGAGAGTTGATGGGTCTGGAGTCTACTATGAAAGGACTGGTATCTGGATTGGGCCAAATCGGCGACATATCGACATAAGGTCTTTGTGGATTATTTTATGTGTTACAAAATAAGGAGCGTTACTGATTATTCCAAGGATTTTGGATTGCAAGGATTGGATTCGAGAGGAGTTTGATGGTTTGGTGGAGCCACAAAGCTCGATTCAGTCTTATTACTGGAGCCCCAAATCGGTCTTATTACTGTCATATAAAGGAGCCTTTTGTAGTACAGTGGATATCGTTTATAACGACATCGGTTATAACGACGTACCGCTTATAACGACGGAAATCTTAAGTCCCTGGTCCCTACGGTCATAGTTTAATGAATTTTTATCCGGCTATTACGACCACGGCTATTGCGACTGATCGGCTTTAGCGACCCATTTTGAGTCCCCCAAGGAACAAAAAGATCGGTTATAACGTCCGGCTTCCGGAAAGAACCCTTCCATCCGGCTTGCGGGATATTTCTTTGGGGACAGGAAGACACATCTATCACCTTTTCTAGGAAACTCCCTCCCTTGATTGTTTGTGTTTTTATTCCTTCAAACGAATTCGAATTAGTTGCGGCCTAGATCTCAAATAAGACACTTTTGCGTGGTGATATCTGGTTGTTTGTTTGGATGTTAGTTGCGGTTTTGTTCTCCATACACTTGTGCGTGGAAATACCATGTATGTATTTTCGTTAGAAGAAAAATTTTGATGCACATTTCCTGTCGGCAGGAAAATGGGGAGTCGATCAGAAGTCTTGCGGAGGAACTGAATGTAAGTCATTAAACTATTTCAACAATATGAAAAAATCGGGGACTAGTTGAACGCGGTGAATCTTTCAAGACAAAAAATAAGGAGAGCTACGGGCGACAAAGTCAACGGTGTTCTAATAACATGGTTTCGACCCCAACGCAGCCGAAATGTTCCACTATCAGGGACAATTTTACTCAAAAAAGCCAATAATTTTCTAAAATTGATTAATGAATCCACTTCAGAACCCTCTAGCGACTCGACAAGTAGTATTTCGCGAGGATGGATTCAAAGATAACCAAGGGATAACCAGTGATTGGCTTCCGTTAGTATGACCATCAATTCCGAAAATTCAGATATTTTTAACGCAGATGAAACTGAACTTTTTTTAGAAGGTACTGCCTGACCGGTCACTACATTTTAAGGGGGAGCAATGTTCTAATGGGAAAATGTCCAAGGATAGAATAACGGTTTTGGTGGCAGCCAATATGACTGGAATTGAAACATATATTTTTTATAATAGGAAATTTGTATTTGTAAGAAGGCTATCATTACAATCAGCTTTTGAAAATGGCCCAGACCTGATATAACGACCGGCGTCGTTATAAGCGATATGTCGGATGTAACGACGATCGCCTATAACGACGAAGTTTTTACGGTCCCTTCAATGTCGTTATAAACGATATCCACTGTATATTGGTAATTTTGAGCGTTTGTCCAGTAAGTGTTGTAGTAGACGGTAGCGTCGAAATCTTGTATGGGGATTGCAAGAAAGACGTTTGTCGAGGTTAAGTCCTAAGTAACGGATCTGTTCAACAGGGACAAGTGGAGAATTGTTGAAGGATACAGTAGGACAGGATGTTGTAGGTTTTCGACGGAGGGTAAAGGCAATTTGATGGGATTTGCTGGGGTTGATTTTGATTCTCCATTTTTGAAACCATTTTTTTTACACCAAAGTTTGTTATATGAGCTTGAAGGTTTTGGGATGCAAGGAATGGATCATTATTAACTGATAAGACACAGGTGTCATCAGCATAGAACTAAAATTAATATCAAAAATTTGACTCCAGACTATAATAAGATTTATTATACTTTAATAAAATTGTAATAATTTCCACACTGTAATATAGGCGTTGATGACCGTACTACGGTTTTACGCCTCTAAACAAAACCAAGCAACCAATTTCTACTCTAAGTAGGTTGGCAAGTAGTAAAGTAAAAGTTGTGTGATGCGCGCATCGCATCTGTTTTTTTTTAATTTCCTCGGATAAAGTAAACCCCATAAATAAAAAAAAACTGGTGCGTGCGCGCAACACACAACTTTCACTTACCAACTTACTTAGATCAAGAAATTAATGCGTTTTGTTCATTGCCATTTCTCAAATGAACAGAACGGCATTAATTATGAACAATGGTCTGTCGTTAAAGGCGTACTCCGCATGCGTGGGCTCAACGAGTTTTATGAGTTGACTAAGTATTTTTCTTTTTATCTCCTCTTTATGTTTTCTTTATTTTTACCATATCTCATATTTAGCCAATTCTTATTTTTAGGCGTAACGAGAGACAGTTAATTTCTCTATATAAACAAAAACAAAGGTACTTTAAAGGAAACAAACAAACAAAAAAGTAAATTTAAAACAAAATAATTTTATATGAACCATTTCTTCACTTAAATTTAAATAAATAAGCTTATTAGGAGCAGGGTTATTCATGGAGAATAAAATGAGTCAGTATTAGTATCTATTGAGCTTTCTGCTGATATACATATCTTTTTCAGGCATTTGCTCCTTTTGAATGATTTTAAAATAATTGTCTAAATAAGAAAAAATCCAAACAATTAAATGAAAAATACCATTTTTTTTTAGGAATTTTAAGGGAATAAAATATTTTCATATAATTCAACGAGAAGTATATTTTATGATTTAGTCCAATTCGAGGCCGATTATACAATAAAGGTTCAAATATAGGGATTTAAATCTTAAAATCCATATATTGCGTATCGATCGCATTTGATCGATCTAATTCTATTATGGTATTTTACCACACTTCACCCTCAACCACTGTGAAAAAAATCAGAACCTACTATTGCCAATAATAGAAGTTATATCAATTTAAATACTTTCTTTTCATAAATTACATACTTAACGTGGATGAAATTAAAACGCACTTTTATCCAATAATTTTACAGCCATTCTTCTTATTTATAAAATATTTTTGGTGGAATAATATAAAAAGTAAAGCTGAATAGAAAAAAAATAATAATAAAGAGATGAGCATAGATTTTGCTTAAAATAAATTTAATTTTTTTCCCTATTAAGCTTTACTTTCTATAATAATGCACCAAACATATTTTATAAATAAGAAGTGCGTTTTAATTTCAATCAGCAGAAAGCTCAATAGATATTAATACTGACTCATTTCATTCTCCATGTATAACCCTGCACCTAATAAGCTTATTTATTTAAATTTAAGTGAAGAAATGGTTCATACAAAAATTAATTTGAAATACTTTGAGAGATGTTATTTTTATTTTTTTTATTCTCACTGATGAAGGGAATCCCAAGCTCATTAATGAAAAAAGAATTATTCGATTATCGTCATTCGGTCAGGAGATATTTGGCCGCTAAATGACAAAATTTTCCCACACTGCGACGCCCGATATGGTCTGTGGCTCATCCCAGCAGTCGGACCCCAGGGACCGATACCTTTCAATTCGGGATACCCCTAAAATACGCCGCCGCACCTATCGTGTTAAACATGTTTCATTTTAACATTAGAGAACTATGTCATCCTTCTGGGGAAAGTAAGGTTAAGTATAATTAAACATAAACGGTCCAAAAGAAAACTACTTTATTTCTTTATGTGTGTAGTTGTTTCGTTAAGAACCCAATTCGCTTTTTTTATTTATAAGATCCAGAGTGGACGTCTAGCACAAGTGCCCTTGGATATACGCAATGCGAAAATAAAAAGAATAAAATTACTAAAATGCTTTAAATAATCCAAATTCCACTATAGAATGAAAGTAATTAAATTTTTACAGTGACCTTGCACAAATTCGGCTGCAAAAGTTCACGTAAAAGTTTAAGTAATAAAAATTTTCTGTGACTCTCAATTTGCTAGATTTTAAAATATTAATAGGGTAAACCATACAATTATTGGCACCCCAAGTTTAACTTAAAGAAATAGGTAAACAAGTCCTTATTTTATTACAAGATATACATACATGAGTCCAATGTTTGAAGGGTCCTCTAAGTCATCTTTGAAGTAAGATTTTAACAAACTAACCATAGGGATGATTTCACAATTAAATTCACAGGGTGCCAATAACTAGATCTGGCACTTTTACAATAAATATTGCCATATTGTAAAGCTATTGAACTTTTGACCCGAAAAAATCTCTCGAGTCTTTATAAGGATATATAGAGAGGAGTTATAGGAAGTTTCAATTAGATCCCTTCATAAGAAGTATTTTTTAACGTCAATACTGAAATTTATTCTTAATGGTGGCAATAACTGTACGGTTTACCCCCAGGAATAAGGAATTCGATAATTTATGAAAAAAATAATAAGAAATGAGGGCTAGAACTTAAAAGAATCGAAGCAATTAAAACGTTAAGCTTTCACTGGCGATGACCCGAAGCGATATGACAGCCTGGCCCGCACGACTTACAGTAACACTGTGTACATGTCAATGCCACTGTTTAATATGCATGTTTATGCAGGGGTCTTGTGAAAGTGAGGGAGTCTGTATTTAGCTGCTAACAAGTCCGATTGTATTCTATTTGAATGGATTATATTTAGAAGAAATATTGATCAATATTTGTCTTTTATCCAAGGAAATAAATTAGGCATTGCTATTGTGGCGGCCGTGGGCGATTTAAAAAAAAAATTATATTTTAATACACCATTTCCGCCCGCTTTCCATAGGCTGGTAAATTAAAAAATTAAATAAAGCCTTAAAAATTAAAGAATTTAAAAAGTTAAAAAAAAAAAAGAATAAAATAAATAAACATATTTAAAATAGCAGCCAAGCTAATTTTAATCGTAAATAATGATGGAAAATAAATAAAAAGTTATCTTCTAAAACAAAATACAATAAAGAATATTTAGTGATGTTAATATCACATTTAATAATACTGTAGCACTTTAACGTATTGAATAATTAACATTAATTCTATTCATTAATTTTTAATTTTGTCATTAATTCATTAATTTACTTTTTTAACTTGATTTAAATAGTCTTTTAAATTAATGAAAAAACTCTTCCCTGGAAGATGTAGACTGCTGGCTGAAAAAATATGACGAACTCTTCAATCTGGCCAGATCAATAAAGGTTGCGATAAATGCTGCTCTGCAATGGACCAATGTGGGCAGGCATAATAAGCAGAAAAAAGTAAAAAAAAGAAATACCTTCACGTACGTATTGCCGTACCGGGAGCTCGGGCCGAACTGTGTACGGAATTAGGCAATAGTGCACAACTAATACGCCCTTTGTGTACGTGGCTAATACTCTTGAATGTACACATGCTATTACCTTGTACACTAAAATATTTACATGTTGGCCATGATAGCTATGAATACGATTTGCTAATTATTTCACCGAATTCTTTAACTCTTGACTAGGTGATGGTAAATGAATATTTCTTTTTACTTTCACTTACCTATACATGAAATATATAGTAAGTGGAAGTATTGCGATCGTGAAAAATTTCGACTTCCGGCTTTCGAATTTTCTCAAAAACGATTTTGATTAAAATGAGTATTATACAATAATTTTACAGCCATTCTTCTTATTTATAAAATATGTTTGGTGCATTATTATAGAAAGTAAAGCTTAATAGGGAAAAAAATTAAATTTATTTTAAGCAAAATCTATGCTCATCTCTTTATTATTATTTTTTTTCTGTTCAGCTTTACTTTTTATATTATTGCACCAAACATATTTTATAAATAAGAAGAATGGCTGTAAAATTATTGGATAAAAGTGCGTTTTAATTTCATCCACGTTAACTATGTAATTTATGAAAAGAAGTATTTAAATTGATATAACTTCTATTATTGGCAATAGTTGGTTCTGATTTTTTTCACAGTGGTAGAGGGTGAAGGGTGCTAAAATACCATAATAGAATTGGATCAATCAAATGCGATCGATCGGCGATATATCGATTTTAAGATTTAAATCCCTATATTTGAACCTTTATTATAATAATCGGCCTCGAATTGGACTAAATCATAAAATATACTTCTCGTTGAATTATATGAAAATATTTTATTCTCTTAAAATTCCTAAAAAATAGGGTATTTTTAATGTAATTGTTTGGATTTTTTCTAATTTAGACAATAATTATTTTAAAATCATTCAAAAGGAGCAAATGCCTGAAAAATATATGTATATCAGCAGAAAGCTCAATAGATACTAATACTGACTCATTTCATTCTCCATGTATAACCCTGCACCTAATAAGCTTATTTATTTAAATTTAAGTGAAGAAATGGTTCATATAAAAATTATTTTGAAATACTTTGAGGGATGTTATTTTTATTTTTTTTAATTCTCACTGATGAAGGGGATCCCAAGCTCATTAATAAAAAAAGAACTATTCAATTATCGTCATTAGATGTTTGGCCGCTAAATGACAAAATTTTCCCACTGTGCGTCGGGGTCCGATGGGAATGCTTTGACGAAAGAGTTATCTTTTGACTAAAAAATTAATTAATGGGGCGTCTCAAGGGCCTTGTTCTCTTGGTACGGATTGGAACTAGACATAACAAGCGCAGGACAGGCCGATACAAGATTTATGCCATACTTCATCGAAAATCGGACCTCATAGTCCGATTCTAAAAAACAACAGAATTTCAGCTGTTATCAACATTTTCTGCACTAAAATGCAATAATCTCATCAAAAATCGACTAAATTGAGTGTTTGAAGTGTTCAGTCTTTTTCATGTCAAAATCGGCTGTTAAGAGAGGAATGTAAGACATCGGACGCCGGGTACCGATGCCGCAGCTAACGTGTTTATAAGATAACATGACATATAACATATTTAATAAGATTTAATAGATGCGGAAATGAACGGAAATAAATTCTCGAAATTCAACGTCTAAGAGCAGTTTTCGATAAAAATAAAGGCATTATTGTTAATATAAAATTAACAAATTTATTTTAAGAAAAAAAAATTCATTCGGATTTGATTCTTTTCGAAGTCATTTCATTATTATATTCAAAGGAATCGAAACTAATCCAAACTTGTCTTGCATTTTTACAAATTTTAATAGATCCATAGCCCTTAAGACAAAAACGACATTACATGATGAAGATTCATTTAGCGTTTTTTGTAATAATAATTTTCGTAATGGCAGAGAGAGTTAAACGTAGCGTGATCAGAAAGACTCTTCCTTTCCTATCACGCTACATCGACAAATCTAACATAGAAAATATGGTTTTTTTTTTTCAGTTTTGTGCTTATAACTCGGAAATGTTTAATCGCAGAGAAAACTTTAATCTCAAAGAAATATAAAAAAAGAAGATTTCTCTTCGAATGAGTTATTTGAATTCAAAATCAGTTTAGCTGTTTCACTATAACAGATTATCAAATATCGGCAAATAAGTTTTACGTTTAAGTGGTTCAGATTTCTACAAATCGAAAAAGGCTACTTTAAATAGATGCATTTTTCATTTAAAGTAGCCCATTTCGAGTCGGAGACTTTGGAACATGACCGTAATTCATTTTCCTGGCTATTTGGAAAAAAAATCAGATCATTGATAATCACGAAATAAACCGATTTAAAGTTTGAATGTGTCATTTGATGAAGAATTCAATGCTCCTTTTTCTATCTGATGGATTACTTTTGAGTTATGAATAACAAAACTGAAAATGTTGCTGCCATTTGTATAGGCAGCGTGATCGGAATGGTAGACTTTATATTTTTTTAAATGGCATTAATATTAATATAAATATTATGGTGTAACTTGGAATAAAAAACCACAAAAAAAAAAAAAAAAAAAAAAAAAAAAAAAAAAAAAAAAAACCACACAAAGCTAAACTAAATAGTTCTAAACTTGTTGGAACAAACTGTTTTAGTACATGTTTGTAGCGGTTTTTATTACATTTTCATAACTGTTCGAAAACCTCCTACGCTTGTCGAGAACGTATTGGACTTTTCTGATAGTGTCGTTACAAGTTGATACTTTTTATAACCTTTTTGATTGTTGTAGTTTATATTGCAAATTGGCATTGTAAATTACCATTTTCCTCGAATAAAAATTATTTAAACCCACTTAACCCTTAACTATTCACCTGAATCAATGTTACTTATCTACTCAGCTCGGGTTAATATGACCAAGAACAAAAAAAAAAAATATTAAACAACCTTAGGGTGTAAGATATTAGTTTTAAACAACAGGAGAAGGCTTGAAAATATACATTCATTTATGTATACAACAAATGAAATTTTTAAAATATGAACAACATTTTGAATTGTAGGTCTGAAGTGAAGTACTAAAATAAAGGAAATCCTTAACATTACTATTATTAACATAATTTATTTTGTTTTAAATTTAAAAAAATTTCTACGAACAACCTTTGCAGTTAATACAGATAAGAAATGAGTGGTTTTATACAAATTTAGTTCCTGCATCGGACACAAAAAAAATGGCTTACACAACTACCTACTCACCTCGGGTCAAAATATCGATTTTGATAAAATAAACACCTCCCTTATTTTTCAGACACTGCCAAGATGTAACTGGAGCCAAAACAAAGGCTATGTCAAAGTTTGAAATGAAATGAAAATTGGTACGGGTCAATATGACCCGACGTGAGTAGTTAAGGGTTAAGTGTTAAAAATTTTAATTTTATGAATAATATAGGAAAGTGTATTCGTTTAAATGATTAAACCTCTGACTACGCCTATGAGTTCACTAACCTCAACTGCGGTCTGGAAACGAGGCGCAAAGAAAAAAAGATACAAAAAACAAGGCATAACAATCATCCCCACAACTACGAGTATATATACATTACAGCATTTCTCTCTCAACATAAATATAAGTTTGTGTTTATTAATCGTATTTTCCCGAAATATTCCCCAGTGTTTTGAAAATTCATCGGGGGCAGGAAGTAGTAGTATTCGTTGTAGAAACACCATCATCAACACGAAAAAAATACTGCTTTATGACGGTCTTTGAATTTTTTAAAAAAAATCTGAGTTTTCGCGCACTTATACTTACACCTTCCCTTAATATGGTTTTGTTTTTCCAATGAAAAACCTACCAATAATATTTATGTAAACGCTCAAAACTCCCAATCTATTACAAAAGGCTAATTTATTTATGCCAAATGAAAATAAATCAGTAATTCCGTCCCAGAAGATGGCCCGAATTGCTTTGAAGCTGGCGGAAGAATGCAAATACGTGATTCTTGCATTCTTATCTTAAAAAAATCGTATCGTAATATTGAAAAGTAGTGGCAAATCTTATCCAGAGATCTCAATCTGAAACTCCTCGTTCTGAACTCAAAACATGATTGATACATTAATATGCACCATCAGACACAGTTAAAGTTGATACTTTTTGTAACCTTTTTGATTGTTGCAGTTTATATTGCAAATTGGCATTGTAAATTACCATTTTCCTTGAATAAAAATTATTTAAACCCACTTAACCTTAGCTTTGAAGCTGGCGGAAGAATGCAAATAAGTGTTTCTTGCATTCTTATCTTTAAAAAAACGTATCTTAATATTGAAAAGTAGTGGCAGATCTTATCCAGAGATCTCAATCTGGGACTCCTCGTTCTGAACTCAAAACATGATTGATACATTAATTTGCACCATCAGACACAGTTAAAGTTAATGCACTTATATCTGATTTACAACCTGGAAACAAAAGAACGGACGATTACTTATAAACCCTATTTCTTCAAACATAACCCACAAATATAAATACTTAAACCATATAAGATTGAAATGATGGTTTTAAACCCTATAATGAAATTGAAAAGATAATCGGAGACTCATTTAATTGAAAATTTTCGACATAATCAGCCTTGTCACTTAATGCGTGTCGTACGTCCCCTGCAAAAAAGTCCTTTTTTGCAGGGGACGTTTTCAGTTTTCAGTTGTAACAAACAGTTTTCAGGGTAGCTGCGAAGGAAGCGAGCTATATGGCTCCACAAAACCATCAAATTTCACTCGAATCCAGTCCTTACCGTTGAAGTTAATCCATTTATAACTGATTTAAAACCTGAAGACAAAAAACTGTCAACACTCTTGAGAGGTATGCGAGACCTTGCAGGTAGTCTGACGACGTCTTTCAAACTCTGTTTCTTCAAAGTTTACCCACAAATATAAAAACGTAAGCCCTACAGAGTTAAACTGATAGTATTAAACCCTATAATAAAACTGAAAAGATAATCGAAGGCTCATTTAATTGAGAATTTTCGATTTCGATCCGCCTTGTCACTTAATGCATGTAGTACGTCCGCTGCAAAAAATTACATTTTTCTAAGCAGCTGTGACTTACGACCGATAAGGGTTAATAGTAAATATAAAATTCATGAAGCTTTGATGGTCTGATTTCCAGGAGCTTTTCCATTTGTTATGAAGTGAAGAATCTTTCATCATCATCAGCCTATAAAAATCTTTTTTTTTTTTAAAAGCCAACTTTTCGATCCAACTTGTAGAACTTCATCAGGGCTTCTGAGTCCAGAGTAATACAAAAACTCTTTGTATTAGGTGTCTTTGAATTACTCTGGACTCAGAAGCCCTGATGAAGATCCACAAGTTAGATCGAAACGTTGGCTTCTACAAATAAAAATGTTTTAACTGATAATCCTGACAATCATTCAACCTATCCTAAAGAATTACAGTTGACTACCTCTCACCTCCATATAAAAAAACTTTATGATTGTTATATTCTGACGTGAAAACAAAACAGATGTTTATTTTTATTACGTTGTATAAGTTCTAGAACTGCCCGGAACGGTTACAGTCGTGTATCAGTTCGTTATCACATGTTAGGAACACTCTAGGCCTTAGAAGAGCGTACATACCTGTACAGCGAACTTTTGAGTCACTGTTCTTTCACTGCTAGTTACTGTTTTATAAAGTTTTTATTACTTGTTTAGTAATTGATTTTTTAACATTTTCGTGTTATGATTTTACGTAAATAAATTTTTTAAACCCATATCTGTGTTACAGTATGTTATATAATTTTCAATTAATTATTTAACAAGTTACAACTTAAGGTTAATAAGTTAATAATCTGTAAAGTATTAGTATTATTATTACATAAAAATATTCTCAAATATTTTAAAATTATCTTCTAACAAAAATTTTGTTTGTCTTGTTTTTACAATTTAAAGATCTGGGAATTTTTATGTTTTTTTTTCTATAATATTTTTCAGAAAGGAAAGAACACTGAAGATTAACGAAAACAAATTAGTTACTTTATTCCTAATGACAACAAACATTAAAATATATATATATTTTTAATTAAGAGATTCTTAATACTAAATATTATAATTTACAAAAATCCACTGAGCTTTTAAATTAATTAACTTAAAACTAATCATTACAAAGTAAATAGGAATAAATAAATAAAAAAAAACGACAAAAAGTATATACTTTATTTACATGAATTGTTGAGTAATGTTTAAAAAGGAAATAATAAAACTTAACACTGTACATAAAGATTAACTTAGACTAGGATACACAAAAATTATAATAGGAATAAAACAATGTCGATTATTATATAAATGATATAGATTACAATCACAGTTGAATATACACATTCCTCCTTCAGTATTTATAAAATTTATCAAATTATGTAAAATAATATAATACATTAAATTACAACAATAAAAATCAATTGAAAAATAGAATTGCTTAACTATCAAAATTAATATGACTCTATACAATTATCAGCGATTAGTTATAGTATTGAATATTGTATGGATAGTATCGATTATGATACCTAATAAAATCATATATATTGTAGTTTTTCATCGATTGGGAAATCGAATCATTGGATTAATTTTGTATGGATGTAAAAAAAAAAAAAAAAAACCGAATAATTTGGGTGTTATATATGCCAGAATACATGGGACCCCGGGTGTTGGGAATTACCATAGCAGATTTTTCAATTTTTTATTCTTAATTTTTTAAGTCCAATTTCTTGTAGAAAAGCATAATTTAGATTGGGGTTTTGATGGAGGTAACAAAATTAAAATCCCGATAGCAGAAATTTTAAAAGTGGACGAACAACGAATATTTTTTTTTTTTAACTTAAAATTTGAAAGTTTCAAAGGGGAATTATGATGAGAATTTCAAGAGTATACTATACTTTTTTTTTTGTAGCTTTGAAGATGGATTGAATAAAACATTAGAAGAATGCCTATGAAACATAATGGTTATCCAATTGAGACCCCTATGTTATTGTGATGTGATTATGTCTCGAGTGTGGTATATTCCCCCTTACGTCTTGGCCACCTTTTACCTCCTCCTACGAGCTAGACCAGCGTTCTTGAGGACGCTGATGATCTTTCCCCTCGGGATCTTGTTGGTCTCCCTCATGCTCACGTGCATTTCCCCCGGTCCGAACCAGGACTCCTTCGCCAGGACCTCTGCGATCCTGGGGTTCCTGTAGAAGGGGTTGGTCAGCTGAGGGGGGAGGTGCGACTCCGCTTCGGCGTTGATGAGGACGTCCCTGTGTGCAAGGGGAGGAGACTGCCGGAAGAAAACGTTCTCACCTCCGACAGGTGGCGCTGTCAGGGAGACCGGAAGGAAGACTTGCGCAAGCGCGGCAGAAAGCAGGCTGAGGAACAGGAGCGCAACACCGTTCTGCATCTTCTGCGGAAAAATAAAATTATGAAATTAGCATTTAACTTATCGGTATCTAATATTAAATATATTAAAAATTATTCGTGAAAAAAAAATGCAGAACTGTAACTCATTAGTTATTAGTCCATGCAAAATAATTAAAATAAACAATCAAGTAGTTCAGGAATATGTGTGGGAAGGGTACAACGAAACCGAATTTCAGCCACAGACCTCGTTTCGGGCCGAAACCGAAAATTATTTAGGTGTGTTTATATAATATCTGTAAGTGTGTACTTTGTCTAGTTTAGCAATAATATCAATGAAATCTATCAATGACATTAATTTAACTCAATTATTCATACAAAACGAGGGCTTGGCATAGAAAAGTGGTAAGACATGTATACTAGTTAGGTTATAGGATCGAATCCCGGCCCCAACTTCCTAGTAAGACTGGTCCTTGCAGTTTTTAGACTATGCCCCCTTAACTAGTGCAGTCCTAAAAGTTGGGATAACATGCAGATAATAATAAAACTCATATTACCATATTACTATTTAGAATATATATTCTTATTTAGTGTTAATCTTATTTTTTATAGAAATCAATTTGCATTATTAATAAGGAGATAATTAAAGGGACTTAAAGAACTTAAAAGGTTTCAACGCTCAAGGTAAAGAATATATACTATTCTTTACACTAAACGTAAATAATTCGCCATAAAAAGAATGCTTTCATTATGTTGATACTTAATGTAACATCCCTGTTTGTCACTACAACATTTTCGTCTCTACTACCAACTTGAAGTGTTCTATCAATTAAAGATACTAAAAGTATGAGAAAAATCTATGTTTTATCAAAATACAATACAAGTGTAATTAACTAAAATAACCGGAACCAGGTTTTTCGGCCGAAACCGAAACAGAAACTTCGTCACTACTTATAAGGGACCTCCGCGGTTTCGCACTTATATCTCGAAGTCGCGTCTAAGAAGAAAAGAAAAAGAAATAGAATAAAAAATCAACAAGATTTAAATTTCCCATAATCCGCTAACATACATTATTTAGAAGGGTTCGCCTGTTGTGTAGTTGATAGCATAGCAACTACAGAATTGGAAGATATGACACCGGCCTAAATCTTTTTAAAGAGAGTAAAAATATCCTTAGCTATGTCGTATTTCGGAGGAGATGCAAAATGGCAGGTGCTCATTAAATATGCCTACCTATTCTGATTATACTGCTGCCTGAAAAGCAAAATTTAGGACTTACACTGCAGCATCGTCCAATTAGCCATATAAGCATAATTGACGTTTTATAAATATGACAAAACGTTGAAAAAAAAATGCTCAACAAAATGGCAAAAATTATATATCTTTGATGTTCTATTTTGGCTAAATAAGTAAAACTTCTCTCTACATACATTGATTCGCACCTGTCAGCGATCGGCGACAATCAGCGAATTCGTGGTCCGCAGCAACGCATTAAAACGTATGGCATTAAGACATGAGGAAAGGAAGGTGCTCAGCAGCACCTCTTTCCGGGCTTGATACTAATTCAGGTGAGGAGGTCTCTCATCCAGCTTCTTTTTAGCCGCCTTCCAACAGGCATGTCAGCCGTGGCCATGCGGTTAATCAATCTGTTGTTGTGTCCTTCCAATTTAACAAAAAAGCGTGAGTAAAGCGTTCGTATGTGTTGTTGGATAGTCGGTTGTTGTAAGTCTGTATGTAGAGTTTGGTTACTTACGTATCTGGGAGCGTCCGTAATTAGTCTCAAAATTTTTGATTGGAAAGTTTGCAATTTTTGTAAATGCGTCTTTTTAGCTGAGCCGAAAATTTGTGAGGCGTATGTCCAAATGGGTTTAAGTAAGTAGGTGTATGTATTCCGCCCCACGTCTCCGACTACCGCGGCCAACGTTTTCAATGCGATCACTTGTTAGTTCCCGCGAAGTAAAATTTTAAAAACCGTAATTAATACGGCTTTTTTTTCGCGACTAGTTACCTCTCGCATAGGTAATTAGTCCAAAAATCTTTATTAGGTAAGACTATAGATTGGGGAGGGGGGGCGGGTTTTCCCCGACCCCACCAGGGACCACCACCGTCGCGAGTTAGCTCTCGCACACCGTAAAACGATTATAAATTCAAAGACGTCGTTATATTTATAATTGTGTACCCGTTCATGATAAGTTAAAAGCAATAATTTGCAATTTATATTTTGCGAGTTATATGGAAGAAACCAGAAAGGACTGTAAGGACTAAGCTAATTTTCAAAATTATGAGCTCGGTTTACTCGGAATTTAATGTTTACAATTTTTATGTAACATTTTTTTCATCTGGAGTAACACTATTTCGAGTTGCAGGTGCGTCAAATAAATTGGTTCAAACAACTTTGCATTACACTTGACCACGGAATCTCCTTCCACACATTTTATAAGGGATAATTGACAAAAAAATAACTTTTGAGGCTTAATATAATACATAAAAACTCTAATATTATGATATTTGATAATTAATTCATGGCATTTGTCCATTTAAGGCCTAGTTTGCCTGGACCATATTTGTAGTAATAGATTCTAACTAGATTACAAATTAAACATAATATTTTTAAATAATGCACTGTTGCAGTCCTGTGAGGATTAAATACTTTGTAACAGAGTTTAGAAAAAAATGTACTTTACATACATGGATATCATTTTTTGTAAACAATTATCGATTATTTCACGTTCCGAATAAATCAAGAGCGTCAGTCACCACATACAATGAGTTAGTTAAGAAATGTACATACTTGCTAACGAATACCTTAATTAACATTTTACGTAATATTTTTTTTATAAATGTCTAATACAATTAGGATTTATATTTCTTGTGGTTACAATAAAACCGCCATCGACAATAAATTATTTATCAAACACAAATAACAAACGCGGTCAATTTGTGCGTTACATTTGATATTAGCTCTTTCAAATCAAGTTCACCATTGATTGTACAATTACATAGTAGTAAGTATTGTAGAAACATTGAAATGAGAATACTTCTGTTAAACAGAGAGCCGTTTTCGGGCCTGTTAGAAGCAATGCTAAGTATGCAAATGTTGCTATTGTTCATAGAGAGGACATGCATCTTATTATATTGCTAGGCTGGTCTAGCCCAGACCTTGCTCCAGATACACTTCTCTGCATTTTTTGTCTTCTTCTGCATAGTGCCCTACCAATTTTGAGAATTACCAATTTCGACGAAAAATTTTAAATGTACCCAATGAAATAAAAGAAATAGTAGTGGTATTAGGTACTAAATCTGCTTTTTCAAGGCCCAAAATTAATATTTTGGTGAGAAGGAGGGCGTTAGTAATTACCTATGAATATTTGCAGTAGACTCCCGCTAATCCGTTTTTGATTGGACCGAAATATCGCCTCTTAAACGGACGGTATTAAAACAACTTTAATGTTATCAACTTAATAATATAATTTCTGGTTAATTGAAAAAGATAAAATTTGTTAGGCCAATTAAATTTAACAAATCTTTTGTAAAGTAATTTTTCGAAAAGTTTAGAACAAATGAAAACTAATTGACATAATGACCGAAAACAATATAATACCAGACCATCAATTCGGTTTTCGTGCTTCCCATTCAACGACACAACAACTACACAGAGTAACGGATTACATTGCTGGAGCACTAGAGCAAAAACAATAGGCAACTGGTGTGTTTCTGGACGTTGCCCAAGCATTTTATAAAGTCTGGCGACAGGGTCTTCTCTTCAAACTCAAAACCATACTACCCCTTATACTCCAATCCTACCTCTCCGACAGATTCTTCTCTATCCGTCTGGGATCAGATTTTTCTTCAATCCGATCAATCTTTAGGAGGAGTTCCGCAGGGATCAATACTGGATCCGTTACTTTACATCATATATGCTCACGATATACCTAAAAACTCTAAAATTTTGACTGCAACTTAAGCTGACTATACAGCAATTTTAACAATACATCATGACCCTAGATTTGCCCCATTGAATATTCAGAACCACTTACTTCAATTACAATAATAGTACTCACTATTTTTTTTTTTTTTTTTTTTGTTCGGTACCCCTACCTGGCCATGTGTGGCATACGGGGGGTTACTCTACAGGTGTAACCAACCTATTCTAACCATGGTGGAAGGGTCGAGATTTATTCCGTGGGGCCTCCACGAAATAAAAGTCAACCCTCCCAGGGCGGATTCGAACCGCCGCCGTTCGGCTCGAGCGTGCAACAACGGGTCGCGCTCCTACACGCTCGGCTATCCCGGCCCTAGTACTCACTATTGAAAATGAAATTAAATCACAACACATAACTTCCACACTCAGACGAGATATGTGTCCCCAGTTTATATCCGCTACAACCAAATTCCCCAAACAGAAACTGTACATTGCTTTCTGTTAACGGCCTTCTGAACATCTGACTGTTCGACAGAAGGATGACTTGGGGCCATATGTCAAAATGAAAAAAAAAAACACTGAACAAAACGTTTAAAAATACTTTACTCTCTTTTTTCCAAATCTTCTAAATTGAAAATTAGACAAATACTGAATACATAAACCTATTTACTTAAACCTATTTGGACATACGCCTCACAGATTTTCGGCTCAGCTAAAATGTTACAAAAATTACAAACTTTCCAATCCAAAATTTTGAGACTAATTACGGCCGCTCCCAGATAAGTAAGTAACCAAACTCTACATACAGACTTACAACAACCGTCTATCCAACAACACCTACGAACGCTTTACTCACGCTTTTTTGTTAATTTGGAAGGACATAATAACGGATTAATTAACCCCATGGCCATGGCTGACATGCCCGTTAAAAGGCGGCTAAAAAGAAGCTGGATGAGACACCTCCTCACCTGAATTAGTGTCAAGCCCGGTAAGAGGTGCTGCTGAGCACTTTCCTTCCCTCAGGTCCTAATGCCTTACATATTAATGCGTTGATGCCTACCACGAATTCGCTGATTGTCGCAGATCCCTGACAGGTCCGAATCAAATGTATGAAGAGAAAAAAAAAATTAACGATTTACAGAAAAGTTTGTATATTTATTTAAAGTTACTTTATGCTATTATCGCCAATCTGACTGTGCTTTAGAGGAAGCACCGTCAGATTGGCGATAGTTATTTTCGATAAGATAGGCTATTTTACCTATCCAGATACAACAAATAGGTAAAATTTCCTTACATATCATGTTTATTGAAAAACAAGTCTAAGATATGAGAATTTAGTATGTGGTTTCCTTTAGACATGTGCTATATAAGTTTTAATTATATAAAAGGACATATTATAATTAATAATGAAAAATAGTAACTTACTACATAAAATTGATTTTAGAGATAGTTGACCGAAAATGAGAGATATAGTGTTAAAAAAAACTAAAGATTTGTAAGAGAAGATTTGTTTAGAAAAATAAGATTGTAAGATTTGACTTGTTCGTTAATAAAGATGATATAAAGAAGATTTAAGATTCGTCACACAATTTCCGATAATGATTTTTGAAAATAATTCGAGAGTTATGCGCAAATAAAATTTTAAAATAAGATTTCGGAGACCGCCCTGCAGTTTAACGCCATTAAACAAAACAAACAAAGCATTAGGCCTCAAATGAATATTTATAATATTTCTCACTACTTCAACAAGGACATGATAACAAGTTTTTAATTTATACTATATTATAATGAAATTAAAGACACGCCCAAAGTATCAAGGACTTGATTGAAATCAGAGTAATTTAAATTGAACAACAAGTTGCGCAACTGATTTGTGAACTTTTAAAGTAATGAAACAACAAAATCCATTTGCAGAAAATTAATTGCCTCCTTCGCAACATCCGACAAAGATGCAAAGTAGCGCTATCTCGGTTCAACTCCTCGCTGGAATGCAAGTATCGGACTAGAAAACTAAATAATAAAACAAGAAAAAAAAGTATGCCAAGGATAAATAGGTAGTAAAGTTTTGAATCTTTGAGCAACGCAAGTCGCAATACTTTGCTATTTTAATAGAGCTATTACAGACTTTTATGAAGTATCGGTTTTAGAAGAAATAATACTCTCTTTAGAAACCTTTAATACACGGAATAGGTTTTGCTTATTACGTTAAAACATTTTTATCTTTACGTGACCCCAAGCATACAGGGGGATGTGGGGCACAATGAAACACTAAAGTTTTTTTTTTTTACCCAAAGCACCCCACTTTAGACTTTATTTTCAATTTTTTTATTTTTTCCTTGTTACCTTAGGATCTAATCTATGTAAGAAATGCGTTAAACATTATTTTATGAATCATGTCTGACCGCGAGCAGCTGTATTTCAAAAAAATTATTTTGTTTCATTGTGCCCTATGACTGGGGTACATTGAAAGAGCTGAACAACACACCATAATTAACAAAAAAACTTTATTCGTTCTTCTGCTTAATACCCACAAAATTCTTCAGGAAAGAGGAAAGTTTGACTTTGGAAGAAAGTTGTCATAAGTTAATACAGTTTTTTGGTTTTCCACTCTCAATTTCGCACCAATCTGTCAGAAAATGAAAAACCGACTGCTTATTGCACAATGAAAAACACATATGGCACGATGAAAAACTCGTGGGACTCCATGAAACGTTTCATTGTGCCCCGAACGCCTTTGTTTCAAGCCATACGAGCCATTTTGATGTCTTCAACATCGTACGATGAACGTGAAGAAGCAGGAAAGCCAAAGTCAGGCAAAATCTTAAGAGATACATGCATCATGAAAAAGTTGTAAGAGCAGTTTGAATAAAATAATTACTAATACCTAGAGACGAAAATCCGTTCGACGAAATTTAATTTTGCCACACAAAACCGCACTTCAGCACTAGGAGTCTGTCACGAAACAAGTCGAAAGGAAACAATAAGCTGACTTTGTTTGGAGTCACCCTTACCGCTTGATGTTTGAATTTGGTTGCTCTAGACCTTTTGGTTCACCTGTAAGAAAATGAAAAAACCGACTGCTTATTGCACAATGAAAACATGCGGCACGAAACAACACTCCACACACTGGGACTCCATGAAACGTTTCATTGTTCCCTGAACACTCTTGTTTGAAGGAAACCCATACGAGCCATTTCGATGTCTTCCTACGATGAACGTGAAGAGGTAGGAAAGCCAAAATCTTCAGAGATGTTTGCATTATCAAAAAGATGAAAGAGCAGATTAAATAAAATAATAACTGATACCTAGAGACGAAAAAAAATTTAGTTTAGCCACACAAAACCGCACCTAAGCACGTGAAGTCTGTCACACAACAAGTAGTAAGGGGAAAATTTCTGACATTGTTTGGAGTCACCCTTACCGCTCGCTGTCTGAATTTGGTTGCATATATATAGATATAAAATACGGTAGAATATGAAAAATTAGTCGAAAGACATGAAAGTTCTCGAACAGTCTGGGACATGTACAAGAACAGTTTGTAATTGTTCGAACAAAAAGTCTAGAACTCTTTTCAATCATATGTTTTGTTTTTTCACGAAACATTATATAATTCAAAGTAAAAATATTGTTTAATTTATAGTTTTTTTAATACGAGATTCACTCGTATTTTATATACCTGTATTTTATATATGTACTCCTAGATTCACAGAAAAAAAAAAATGCTATAACTTTTTAGATAAGATCCTCTTAGGATAAAGTCACCACCAATTATTTTTTCAAACTGACTTAGTTGATCATCTGTAACTGACAGTTAAAATGAGTGTGAGTTAGGGTCTGGCCAAACATGTCAGCACCGGATCCGAATTGATTTCCGGAAGGTTCGAACCACCGTATGATTTCACTTTATTATTACATTTTTAACTAGAACGATAGAATAAGCGGTGCATTCGTAAGTGTTTTTTTCGAAAGATGAATTCCTTACTCTGATCTTAATTTATTATATTGAAAAAAAAAAAAATGACATAGGTAAGTATATATGTATATTTATGCTCCCAAATGCTGTTAGCAAGCAATACACGTTGAAGGGATCTGGCTATATATATCACTGCAAGCGGATAACGGAATTTCACTTTCAGGCAATCAATTAGTTTTGTATAACGGCTTTCTAAAACAAGTTCCAAGCTGGTCAAGAAAGATTTTGTAGTCACTTTCTCCAATCCTTTTTCAAGAATTTTGTATCCATATACCCCAACAGTATAAATCCATAAGTCAATACCTTGAGATTTTTATTAACCAGTTTTGTTCCAAGGTTGGAAATTTTATGGTATTTCTTCCCATATCTACTTACTACAACGTCATATCTCCAAAAATATGATTATTCAGGGGTGAAAATTTTCAAACTAGAATGAAATCGGTTCTGAATAGATATTAGACCAAGGTTTAAACATTTTACCATGGAATAGATCGTTATGGACGTTAAATGACTTATATTTTCTATTCGAAGACAAAAAAATAAAAAAGTTTTTACTTTTAAACAGTCCCTTTTGATTTATGAAGTTCTCGTTGAAAATTATGTATAATTGTGAAAATCTGATGACCTTACAGGGAAATGTGACTATTTTAGCGCATTTAAAAAATAGAAATAGCTAAAAATGGCCGATTTTTGAAATATGATATTGCAAAGGAGTCAGCGACATGTCAGAAATAAATATTTTGTAAATTTAAATATTATTACCATTCGAGAAACCTATTTTTCGGAATCACGCCTCTGGGATATTAACCCGGCGCTGGTCGCGCCCCTCCGTGGGACACCGTTGGTCGCGCGTGAGCAAATTGCTCACACCTCAGTTTTTGGAGATTCTATTATTTTTCAGCAGCATTCCTCGCAATATTTTTGTTTCTTTTAATTTAGAATATCTTTATCATTAAATTATTAATCTGTTTAAGGTGTTTTCATCAGTTTAATGCATTTATTATAATTTTTTTATAGGAGTGGAATGAATAGAAGAGAATGAATTTTATTAACACTATTTTTAGTTTAAAAAAAGAAGTAGTTATTGTAAGAAAACTGCATTAGCATACATTACTCAAAATTACAACAAAAAAAAAATAAAAAGTTGGTTCGTTGGTACTCGTATTCCGGCACTAGTTCTGGCAAGTCAACGGATTTTTCGAGAGGAAGACTGGAGATTTGACCTCCAGTATTACCACTGTGTCCAACTTCAAGAAGCCAGAAATAACGATCTAAAAACGAAATACCCCATTTTACTCAAAAATATAAAAACTAATCTAACCTTTTACTGAAAAACCTAAGAGAAGAGACGAAAATACTTACAGTAATTTTTTTCTTCCGGATTATCCTCCAAAATCCGTAATGTCTTCGCAGGACGTCGTGTTCCGCTCATTTTCCGAACTAAACTACCAAATGGAACAGCTAAAATATTTCATCAAAGAAAGACAAACGTCTACTGACAAGATTTGGACTAATTACTGCGGAGATGGACAAGTCCGTGCAGGTCAGGGAACGGCCCGCACGGTGGCTCAGTTCTGTGTCACGGATGGTCGCGCTGTGAGCAATTTGCTCACGCTCCCGTTTTTTCGGACAAAACGTTTTACAGGGGCTTTGCGCGGCAATTTTTTTTTTCAAAAACAACTTCCTAAAGTGAGTTAATGTATAAATGACAAATAGAAAAAATGTCAAAATTAAATAAAAAGAAATAAGCGAAATACACAAGATTTTCGGCAAGTGTGAGCAAAATGCTCACAACGCGACCAACGGCGGGTTAAGGATTCAAAATTAAAAAAGTCAATCAGCCCCAAGTTTTTTTTAATTATTATTATTGCATTCCTTAATATTGTGTATGGAGAAAGAAGGCTGTATGTGCCAAATTATTGATATGGCTAAATTAAATAAACTAGTATCTGAGCTAAAATTCGGTTCTAAAAATAAGAAAAAAATATTAGGAACATGCCCAATCATGAGATGAATACTTTTCCGTTAAATAATGTCAATAATAGAATGTAACATCTCCAATTCCATCTCTGTAGGTTAATTAGGTTATTTTTTGAAACATCGGTATCGAAAAGCATTGGCAATTAATGTACGATAATATCGATAATCGATACTTTAAGGATATTATCGAAAGAATTATTAATATTTAAGTGGCATCGTAAAGTTCCTAGCTGGTAGCACTTATCGCGTTTTATATAGTAAAAACTCTGAGACATCAAAGCGCTTTTGCTATCTGTTAACGTCTCTTTAGACTAAACTCTTCAAGCCCTAAATGCTGATTACATTACACTAGCGATAAAATATGCCTGATATAATTTTCATTAAATTCTTTTTCTTTTCTATATGTATGTTCGGCATTTAAAGCAATTTCCATTTATCACTCTGTAGAAATCTCTACTGCAGGTTTTAATAAATAAAAACAATAGATTATTCGGATATATGAGACGATGAATCAGTAAAAATTCAACGAATGAATACTATAAGTCACTTATGAAAATTTAGCCTTAACGGTTTATTTACTGTAGCAAATTGTAATAACAATTGTGAACAATGACTGGTTAGCATAATTACTTTACCTATTAAAGTTATAATTAATAAATGTATTATTTTAAATAATATCTCATTACAGTGACGGTACCAGAGGGTCACCTGTGGTGTAGTGGTTAGCATGGCAACCTACTATACTAAAGGTCGCGGGTTCGCGTCCCGCGGTGGCCCTAGGATTTTTTAAAGAGAGTAAAATATCCTTGGCTATCTCTCGGATAGGACGTAAAATGGAGGTCCCGAGCCTGTAGGATGTCAGGTATTCGTTAAAGATCCCCGTCCTAAATATACCTGAATAGAAAAAAATAGAATTCCCACTGTAGCATAATGAGACGTTAAACAAACAAATGACAGTACCAATAAAAAATAATTAAAAAATGGGAAGGATAATGGTGTGTATAAAAACCCATGCATAAGAGTAAAATGACAGCACACTTATTAATTTACAGAAAGTACATAAATTTCATTCAATTCTTATATCAACAAAAATTATAAGCGTTGGATGCATAAATTTATTACACTAATCTTTTTTTCATCGAAATTTCCTGGACGGTAGGGGGGGGGGTCTATCCCCCATACCGCCTTCATGGGACCTCCCCGCAGTCATGATCTAGTTTGATTGTGGCATATATACGATACCCAGCATTACTTTCACAGACCAGTGCACGATACAGAGCATTTGTGTAACAAGACCGCTGACTGCTTCCTCTCATTAGCTTACATTGAGAGATTAGAGGAACGGTTATTTTGCAATTAACAGTTACGAAAAGGATCCATTGACTCATCGCCCTATTCCTCAAAGCTCGGACTCTATCTCTTGGCCGATATCGGTTTCGCAACTGATACAACGTACCTTCCTCCTCAGAGGGCGTGGCGGAGGATCGGGAAAGGTTGTAGAAAGTAGAAAGATGGCCGGCCGGACACAGGCGTACACACACACCGGACCATCCGCTCGCCGTTACGCAATAGGAACGCTTTCTACGCAATCGTCAAAACATCGCCTTTGGGTTATCCAAGAGGAACATGTACCACGCCGCTGTGGAAACCGCGGAGGCTATTAGTGAGACTATGCCTGACCTGATTACAGTGCCGTATCTGGACCAGTTTAGGCTCTAGGCGGACGGTTACATTTTTATGGATGAATAAAAAAAAGTAAATAATCCTCAGGAAGTGATTGACTTGGATTTTCAATTACAAAACGCATTCTGATCTAATTTCTATTAGTCAGTTTAATATAATTAATTATGGACCTGTGTACTAATGACACGCATTGGCTTCGTTTAGCAGTGACGAAAAGAGAGAAATATAATTAATAAATACAATATAATATATATTGTAACGTGAAACAAACCACAAAACATATGATTTGCCCGGTAAAGGTAGCGCTAAAAGAAGGAGCGCTGAGTCAATGAGACGAAGTGACTTAATTATGGTTTAAGAGATGCCACATAATCATCAAAATGCAGTATTTACAATACTTAATAACAGGCCTTATGTACTTTGACACTTTTTATGCCTTTTATCAGTAAGAAACTAAGAATAGTGTAATTTACTTACTAGGTTAAGTTAAGGTCCAATTTACAGAAAATACATTGATTTTTAACTTATAATTTATCGGAAAGAATAATTATTTCATACAAGAACCACAAATAAAAATGTCACTCCCGGAAGGTGAGACACCTAGGATTGGGGGTTCATCTGAAATTATCAGAAATGTGCGGTCTCTTCGTCGCTAAGGCGAGCGCTACCTTTCCTGGGTTAAAATAGTCCTACACTTGTTGTTGGAACAAACCTTTCTAGTACATATTTGTATCTTTTCCGGTACCTTCTGCGCCTGTCGAGAACATTCTGGACTGTTCTGATTCGGACCAAATATACGGAACAATGGACTGGAGGGTTAATCTTGCTCTGAAGATCACTCGTATTGTTACGTTTATGTAAAAGTGTCGTTACCCGTTGATACCTTTTGTTACCTTCTTTGACTTTATATTGTTTTTGTGGAATTGTAAATTATTTACTTTTAATAAAAAATTGTTTAAACCCATATAAGTGTTACAATACGATAACCCTCTTAAATATGTAATAAATGCCGAAACATATTCACTAATACACCTAAATATAAATAAACGATTACATTTTCTGAACGAAGTCTGGAGCTGAATGGTGCTTCGCTTTTTGACCACGAGGGGCGATAACTGTGAATCAACTCTTTACATTCAGGTAGCTTCGAGTTATAAATAGTACAATCATTTGTTGGTTTGACTTTGTACCTACGGTTGATTGCGAAATGAAATTCTAATATTCAACCAACGATTCATGTGGCCATATCCATGGGAGCTGCCCTATGTATCCCCTATATTAGCAATTTTGAGAAACAATTCATTTACTACAGTTTTAAACCATTATATAAACAAATATTTTAACTTTTAAATATCAATACATATTATTTATAAAGGGAGCCGAGATGCCCGAGGGGACAAAGACGCTTTCAATAGGTAACCAATGTTAAGCAACGTCGAGCGTGGTTAGTAATTGGATGGGTGTCCGTTCTATTCGGGTGATCGCCCGCCGATGAAAACCGCTCAGTCCAAGCCTTCCGCTACCCCCGGGAAGGTGAAGGCCGTCAGCCTACTGGCGAATCTTACCGACCGGGCGTAGGAGTGATAAACCTTCTCCCTGTTGATCATATCGAGAATCGCGGTGTCGTTTTCCAGGATGTCAGTAACCCTCCTGGGGTTTGGTACAAGGACGGTATGCTTCAGGGAAAGAAATATTCAGGAAAGAGCCAAGGGGCCTGCTGACTCTGAGCTGCCTTAATCCTTGGACCTAGACCAGTTTGACACTGCCCTTGAACCCAAGAGAGCTGACGCCACCGGTGGGAAAGTAACTGACAAATTGACACTAATGGGATTGGTTATGGAGCTATGAACAGTCTACCGCTGCACCATGGTGACCATGGCTTGCAGCAAAGTGAGGTTTGGGCTACCCCCTCCAGGCTGTCTGTGCTCCCACAAGCAACACAAATGTCTGTACGAAGAGCACACCGCTCGGTCAAAGGTCTCATCAGGCCCAACAGAAAATAATTATATATACATATTATTTTAAAAAATAATTGAGCCTTACAAGAACAAAATATCTCATACCCTTCTCCCAGAAATACGAGTAACATCCCAGGGCGCTAAATAATGCCCTAGTCTCATATCTGTATAACAGAACTGGTTATATCATTCCGTTATTTTTAATTTTTTTTTAACATATTATATTGTAAAACCAATTGAATATTTGAAATGCAATTTAATGATTTGCAGCGTTTTCTTTTTTAAATTATATGGCTTTAATACAGATAATATGACATGATGATATTCCTTTTATATTTTGTAAGAAAAATCTTTCCAAGTGGATATGTTCTCCGCCATAACCTCCGTTGACCGTTGCAACGAAACCGCTGGTAAATTCTTCTGTTCACTTCACTTGCAGTTGAAATCAATCGGTCACAGAACTTACCAATGCAATACTTTATTCACAGCTATAAACAACTTTCAATTCGACCATCTAACAATCCGTGGAAGAACGTAGACAAAAATATAACAAACAGAAAAGCATTTATGAATAGGTAAAACGAATTAGTCAGTTTTTAGGTTCAGTTAACTTGGTAGGATATTCTCAATCATAGAATTCTTCAAACAATATGAATTAATCATTTATTTGACGAGTTAACATTATCTTAGTTATTATTTTTACTAATAATTAGTTATTATCTCAATACTTTTTTGTTTAGTTTTTGCCAACTTAATTTTAACCTTAAGTACTTTTAAGTTTGTAACGCCCGATACCATTAGGCACATAAAATGACTTATTTTAAAAATTAGATAGTAAGTCTTGATTAATCTAGTGTTCTTTTGAATGGTAAAAGCAGAAATGTTATATCTTCTTTTACTCGAATATCATCTATACTGATGTCTGACTTTCTATCTAACTACTATTTGAAAAGTAACAATTGGCATAAAGGGGAGATAGACTGAACCTTCTCAAAATTTTATTAGTATTCTAAATTTATATTTCAGTGAAAATCCAGTCTTCCTTTTTGATAATATATATTTTTTAATATGTTAGAACATCACTACGTTTCGAGGCTCATTGCCTCATCTTCAGGTGACTATGTTATAATTATAAAATATATCAATTCTTTAAAATCTCGTCAAATATTAAAGTCAAATAAGTACATTGTGATTATTTGATTATTTGACTTTAATATTTGACGAGATTTTAAAGAATTGATATATTTTATAATTATAACATAGTCACCTGAAGATGAGGCAATGAGCCTCGAAACGTAGTGATGTTCTAACATATTAAAAAATATATATTATCAAAAAGGAAGACTGGATTTTCACTGAAATATAAATTTAGAATAATAAAAGACCAAAAGGGTTTTTTAAAAAAGTCTTCCATTATAGGATAAACTATCAATACTTTATTATTATTATTATTACAATGGCTCTACAGCCCTTATAGGACCTTGGCCTCCGATACAATCCTTGCCCACTCGTTCCTGTCAACATTATGTCTTCTCCACCTAGGCACCCCTATTCGCCGCAGGTCCGCCTCCACGTCCTCGAGCTATCTCAGCCGTGGTCTCCCTCGCATTCGTCTTCCTTCCAGCGGTTGATAGAGCAGACTTCTAGGTAGGCGATGTTCCGGCATTCTTTCCACATGGCCAAGCCATCGGATTCTCGCCATTTTTATGACAACCACTATATCTGGTCCACCATAAATATTAGTTCTTGGTTATTTCTAGACCGCCATTATCCTGCTTCGTTAATTGGTCCAAATATCATTCTGAGGACCTTCCTTTCCAAAACCTTGATCATTTTTTCGTGATCTTGGGTCAGGACGCTTCGCTGCCATACCTGACTACAGGTCTGACGATTGTCCTACATATTGTCAATTTTGCCCAGCGCGAAAGATTTCGAAAGCGGAGTACCCTCTGAAGTGCATGCAGATACCTACTCCCAGCTGCCAGCCTTGCTTTTATTTCTTCTTTGATATTATTGGTTGTGGTTATAACTGACCAGAGGTATCTGAACTTGCCTACACTTTCAAAATTCTGACCGCCTATTGAGATGTAAGGGTTTTCCTGCCTGTCCCTACTAGAGCATCGCTTGTATTTGGTCTTTTCAGGATTGACCTCAAGACCAAATTTACTCGCAGTCTCCTTGAATTCCTGAAATGCACCAGATAATGGTGGAAGAGTTCTTCCTGTGATGACGACATCATCTGCGTAGGCCATATGCTGCGTCATTCTATTCATAATTGTTCCTCCAGGATTAGTCCGGATGGACCTCACTGCCATTTCCAGACCTAAATTAAATAGTGTTGGTGATAGTGGGTCCCCCTGTCTGAGACCATTGGAAACACCAAATTCCCTGGAGTAGTCATCCTCAATCTTCACTCGACACTTTGTGTTAGATAGTCTCATTTTTATAAGATGGACAAGTTTCTGTGGCAACCCTAGAGTTATCATACTTTTTAGGAGTTCTCTTCTATCTATTCTGTCATAGGCCTCCATGAAATCCATAAAAAGATGGTGCAGATCGACGTTGAACTCATATGCCTTCTCCAGCATTATTCTCAGAGAGAAAATGTGGTCAATAGTAGATCTGCCAGGCCTAAAACCACTTTGGCACTCTCCATCTACTCTTTCCACCCAAAGTGAGCATTTTTTTGTTGATCGCTACAGTTAGAATTTTGTAGAAAATGCTAAGGAGAGCTATACCCCTATAATTTGTACATAATAATCTGTCACCTTTCTTGTTTATGGGGCAGAGCAGTGCAGTACTCCATTCCTGGGGCATTTGTTCTTTCTTTTCATCATGTCATAAACTAATCTGTATATCTCATCCGTAGCTGCTTCTCCTCCAAACTTAAGTAGCTTTGCTGGTAACTGATCTACGCCTGGGGCCTTATTATTGTGAAGGGATTGTATTATTTCAGCAATCTCTTCTTTCTCTGGTGGGATTTCTTCATCTGCATTATCTTGCAATTCAACTTGACAGGCTTCCAATCCTGATTCAGGATTCGCGTTTGCTTGGGGGTTGAGAAGTTTCTGAAAATGCTCGGCCCATGTATCAAGGACATCTGTCCTGTCTCCAATCAGGTTTCCAGCCTTATCTTTACACAGATTTATACGAGGTTTTTATCCTAATTTGAATTCTCTAATCCCTTTATAAAACTTTCTGGTCTCTTTAGCCGTAAAGTTTTCTTGTATCTCATCCAACCTCTTTTCTTCCCAGCATCTCTTTTTCTTTCGGCACAGTGCTCTGGTTATTTTTCTTTTCTGAGCATACTCTTCAGCTGTTCTCCTCGTTCTTCGATTGATCATCTTTTTTCTTGCTTCATTCCTTTTTCGGAGAGCCTTTTCACATTCTTCGTCAAACCATCCTTTTCTTCTTCCACTAGAGCTATTTCCCAATACTGTCACTGCTGCATTCTTCAGAGTCATCTTGATTTTGTTCCATTTCCCTTCAATCGTATCATCTTCTGAAGTGTTTTCACGAAATTCCTTTGCTACGGTTTCTTCAAAGATTCGGGCTACTTCTAGTGCCTTCAGTTTTTCAAGATTTATAGGTGGACTCTTGCGGGCTTTTTCATAATTTCGTGTAGCTATATTACGTTTATATTTAATTTAACTAGAAAATGGTCAGTGTCACAGTCGGCCCCTCTAAAACTGCGCACGTCAAGGATGTTACTAGCATGTCTCTTATCGATGAGTGCATGGTCAATTTGGTTCCTGGTCTTTCCATCTGGCGATAACCATGTTTCCTTGTGAATATCTTTGTGGGCAAAATACGTGCTACTTATCTTCATGTTTTGGGTTATCGCGAAATCGACCAGTCTAACATCATTGTCATTCATCACCATTGTCATTCATCATGCCTACTATGCCTCCCAATGGTTGGAATAAAAGCTTCCAGCTAAAATATTTCTTTTATTTCCACTGTTAAATATAGTGTACTCCTTCAGCTTGGTTAGTTCTGTATCTTTCCATCTTATTTCTTGAAGTGCTACTGTATCTACTCTATATCGGAGTAGTTCTTTTTCTAGCTCTTTGGCAGCACCAGGCTTTAGTAAACTCCTTACATTCCATGTCGCCAAATAATTAAGTCCGTTTCCCTGCCGATGATCAGTCCGATGTTCCGAGGTTTGTACGGTTTCTTTGACGGATGATTGTTTGACAGGTGAGGGGAGTCGACCCTGCACCCAACCCCCAACCTGGAGGACCAGTGGCTAATTGCGGCTCAAGGAGCCGGGCGATGGGGCCGCCAACTCCCTACGCCATCTCAGAATTTTATTGGTGGATAATTAGACAGATTTTATTTGATTTATCCTGGACACGCTATAAATAAAAAGTGTTTATTAAATTAAATGTTTTTTAGTTTGTTTTTTTTTGTTTTTTTTTTTGCATTTAACAAATAAGTGCACTTTTGCATTTGCACTTGTTTGTTTGATGCTGCAATCAGCGAATGTGGAAACAATGACATTGGGAAGAAAAGTACTCTTTTTCTGGCTTGATTCCCAGTACCCATAATTGTTTAAGTACGGAGATCTCTCACCCAGCGCTTTTTTAGTCCCCTCCTCGTATTCTAATTTATCTCTTATTATACTATCTCAGCAGTCAGTATTTGGAGGTCAGTATGTAGAGGATTTTCATTAACTTACCTAGGTACTGCGTATCAGTCATAGCAATTTTGGTTAAAAAGTTTGAAATTTGTTCAGATGGGTCTTTTTACTGATACGGAATATTTGCTTGGGGTCTTTCTATATGGTTATAAGAATGAATGTGTACGCATTTTTTTTTTTTTTTTGTTTCCGTTTCAGTTGGGAAGATTTAGAAAAAATGGGATGGAGAAGTATGAGTATTTTGCTAAGCGTCTTTTGTTTGTTAGTTTAACATTAGAAATTCAAAAAAATTGAACATGCAATGTTTGATGTGAACATGAGGGCTACATGTCGTGTCATCACATCGTCGAAGGTAACTCCCAGTTACCGAGCGCAATTGCAGAAATCGAAATGATTTGTTTATTGTGTAAACGTTACTTAGCAACTTAACAGGAAAATAGTTGTTTTCACATTTATTATTCCTTTTCTTTTATTATTATCTAGTAGATATTTAGTATTATACTATAATTATTACAAATCCTCACAGATCCTTATACGTTTAGATTTATTATTTCCTTTTAGGAACCACAAAAATACATCCTTACTTCATACATATTCGAATAAATGGTTTAATTTTTGTTGAAATTTCGACAGAAGAGTTATTTACAGCTCACATTAAGAAGAGGTTTAATAATAAAACTCTTTATTGATATTATTATATTCTGACCCATTTTGAGACCTTGGTAATGTTGCTAATTGAGCACAACATTAAGAAGAAACCTAATATAATTTTCCCGGAAACCAAAAACGATCAGTTATAGTTGAGCAACCTTATATTTAATTTATAAAATCTATTATGAAACTAAAGTTTGTAAACTCAAATTAAAAAACAAGTTAAATTATGAAAAAAAAAATGGAATCATAATATAAAAATAATAATTATATTATGACAATACGGGCCATAATCACTGTCTCAGTGATCTTGAGGTATAAATATGATTCATATTTTTTTTTCTTTTTTAAAATTTATTATTCATTACAAAAACCACCTCCAAAGATATTTTATAGATAATGTTTCACATGCTTTTGTTGTGTAATTCGAGCATAAGATCGCATTACACAATTTATTTTAATTATTTTCAAAGCCTCTTAAGTCGATTCAAAAAGTTTTGAAATGATTTATAGCTTAAATAATTTTTTTTTTTCAGCGAATATAGAAGTGTTCCGAGTATAGATCAATCTTTAGATTAAACTCAAGAACGCACACATTAATTTTTTTTTCTGTTTGCAATTTTTCCAAGAACTTTTTTGATCGCAATAAAAAATTGATTAAAACAATAATTATGTCCTTGCTCAATTCCCAGGCTTGATTAATTATTTTTATCAGTGGCTAAATTTTTATCTTCATCCCTAGAATACATATTTGATATTTAGAAAACTTGAAAATAGCAGTTATACGATCTAGGAATTACGAAACAAGAACGAATGAGAAAGAATTTTTGGAAAGTGGATCAAAAAGCAGAATATTTTATATGGTTAAGCAAGCATGAAAAAAGACAAGAATACTATTTCAGATGCTAGAGATAACCTTTAGAATGTCAATGGGGACAAAACAAATTGTCAGTTCCAACAGTCTTAAATATCATCATAATTGTATGGTTTTAAAGTGATGAATACATGCGGAGTTTAGGTAAAAAGGGAAAAACCGTACTGCGCATGAGCCTGGCAGTTTAATGATAGCCAAAACTCGTGTTGTAACAAGTAACTATCTACAGTTGCTGCCAATTAATCCGATGCAATCGGTTCGGATAAAATTCAACGGATTAAACGAAAATTGAGAAATCGAGGGTAAATTTTTAAATGAACATTCTCTGATTTTTTCAAACATATTTAATTCGTCATAAGTAGAAATCTGGATAAATGCAAAAAAGATAAATATTTATAAACATAGGTAGTCATACAAATATTTATGTAAAAAATCAATTTTTTTTTTTTTTTTAAAGTCCGTGATATAGATTTCTTTTTTAAGGAAGGACTCTAATTAAATCCAATTCAAGCCGGAGAATAATGGTGAAATGTGATTCATTCACATTATTTTCCTCGACGGTTTTCCTACTTTGCCGCTCACGTGTTCTATTATCTTAGCTGGCAATCTCCATATTTGATAGAGATTTGAGTAGATCGGAAAGTGTTGAAACAGGGATTCCTAATTTTAATGAAGAATTCTTTTTTTTTTTTTTTGTCGTTTTCGGTAACTACCGAGCTGAAAGCTCTTTCTTTCGGGTTACCGACCTATCCTCTCTTTTACGGCAGGACATGACAAACTTGACACAGTAAAAAATGTTAACTGTTCGCGAACTAACTGATATGAAGTGTGAAATAAACAAGTCCCTTTCCATAGCAATTTAAACAAATTCCACGAATGTCACGTTCAAAAATTAAAAAAACGAACGGGATAGCTACCAAATTGACACATAAATTACGATTAATGTTCTATAGTATTCCTAGATCGAACAAGAACTGGATTCCAGGTAGTAAGAAAAAACAGTCTCGTCGGCAGCTACACATTTGTCATCACATTTCACGGTAAAAAAAAAAATTCTCCACAAACAACGGATTAACCGGAAGGCAACAACGGATTATCCGATAAAAAATACATTGTAAAGGTCCATTTGGTACCGTACTATAATTTTTCAACGGAACATCCAAAAAAAAGGATTATCCGATGATGGATTAAGCGCAAACCACTTTATTAAAACGAACTGGGTTCCCCACACAATGGTAGGAAACGTGAAAAAACTTCACAAAATATTTCTTCTAATGAATTCTCTTTATTTTTCTTTTAGTGTGTGTACTGAGTTTTATGTTGATGACTCGGGGTTATAAAGAAAATAGCGGGATTGCAACATTTTCTTTTTAAACGGATGTGAAAATCACGTTCTGGGACTGCCATGTTATTTGATGGCAAGAGCATTTGTAAAGCAAAATCGTGAAACAAGATATCAGTTATATATTAAACATACATAAACCATATATACATACTAAGCATAATTTTCAGTACTTTCATATAGAGCATATATCCAAGCCATTAGCCTGTAATTTCGATTGCCGTCTACAGCCATCTGTGTTCACGGTGTATTTTTTAAAAGAATTAGATGAGACATATTGATTACTGTGAATTGTTAAAGAATCGGACGCTTGAGAAACTCGACATATCCACCAATGTAGAGATTTCCTTAACTTTTCTCGAGATTTTTTCTTCGAAACATATTCCTACTTAGGATAAATTTTTCATGATTTGATATATCTAAAAGATAAATGTTTTTTGGTCATGTAGAGTTTCCCCTGATTTTAGAAGACAGACGATTGTTCAAGCCATATATTTTGTAAGTTGCTATACAAAACGCTTAAAATCTTACATAGATTGTCTAATATGTGAAAAACAACTGAAAGTTATTTATATGGGTGAAATTGGCAAGATTCAAATTTTTGGTTCTTCTTTCAAATCTTCTATAGGTTCTTTGGCAGTGACAGGCCAAGCGAAATTTAACGCCAAAACGTATTTATTTATTAGTCTGGTTACAGGAAGATATTTTTTAATGTCCTGGGTTTGTCAAGTTTCTTCTGACAACGAATATTTGAATTATATGTAAAAACAGATACATCTGTTTATTGTCGGGTATCTATTGAATTAGATGTCTCAGCATGCAAGGAGTTCGAAAATAAAATAATACGAAAATCGATTTTTTTTTGGACATGTTTCTCAAAGGACTTATTACCTAGGCTTGTGCATTTATCGTGGTGTGTTTTATGCTAATTATTAATAATAATATGAAGAAGCAATGAGACGATTCCAAAGAGATTTATTGTAAGTCGAATGGGACTCCAAGTGAATATAATAAATTACGTAAATATAATCGGTTACGTAATAACACATCTCGAAGTTTCTTAGCTCTATCGGCTTAGATCACCAGAATACATATGAACAGAGGCGCTTAGATATCATCATACAAACATATTATTCAGTAACATTTAAGTGATTGACGCCCCGAAAAATTTAGGAATAGCAAAACTTATCGTAACATTACACCACTGGTAATATTGTTTTTTCCGGTAACAGTGCACAAAATTATATTTATACTGAAACCTTGTACTACAGAAAGGATCCCTCTATGAAGAAGCACAAGAGAGCATAAACAAAGATTAAAAAACTTTTAGCTATACCATCCGAAAAATGTTCACATGAAGCAACGAACGAAGACGTAATCAATTCAATGATGAAGGTCACACCCCTTACAGCTGCATCGCGGCTAAATAATCGATTTTGAAATGATATTTATTTAACTTATTTTTAAAGTTCCTCTTCCATGTTTCTTGTTTTGTTTTTTTTAATTCGAGGGTAGTATTTCCAATACTTAAGAAAATTATTCTTTTTTTTAGTGACTATTCTTCTTATGATAATTATTCTTGTTTGCCTAATAATTGTGACCGTAATATGGAGTAAGTGATTTTATATGTCATTTTTTCCCATTTCAATGAATTTATAATTCATGATACCTCCTTTTCCTGGCTACATAATTCCTTTATCTGTAATAGTAAAAAATTCTATTTATTGAGACTCCAACATTGAATCAAATGTAATTTTCTCCCTAAGTGCATTTTAGGGTACAAAATATTTTTTTTGCTTTTGAGATAAAAAAAAAAAAAATTAACATTATCACAAAATAAAATCCCTCTCTTGAAATTAATAAATTTAACCGGAAAATAGTTTCATTAGTCAGTGCCCTAAATTTTTTTTTTCACAGAACGGGACTTTTCCAACCTCTTGGCCGATTCTCAAATCATTAATAGGCGAGTTAAAGGATCTGAAATTCAAATATAATTTACTATGTTAGTAATTTAGTTTATCTATATATAGTTATATATAGTAGTTTCAAATAAAAAACTATAATTAGATAATATCCCTTCATGCTCCGTGGAGAAGGGTGGGTTTTAATTTTTTACGTGCAGGGTAATTCGACTTGTGAAGGGAATTCAGTCCTACTCAAAAAGAACTGCCAAAAATGTATAGATAAAAGAAAACAAAAATATGCAAATAAACGAAATTAACTAGAAAATTATCGTATACAGAAGATCAACTATAGCAATTATATTAACAATTCCTCCTAACAATCTAGTATATTTGGATGCCACACTATTTTAAAAATACAAGAAAAAACAAAACAAAATAACTTTTTGGAAAAGAAAGACTTGAGAAAAATAGCGAAATCTCATACTCAGAAAAAAAAATGTATATAATAAAATTTGATTCATTAATTTAAGCCTTTTAAAATTAAACTAAAACCTTTCAGAAATTACAATGAAACTTTGTTCATATTAAAAAACATACCACATAGTAAGTTTTGCTTTAGGGGCATTAAAATTAAACCACTGAGGATTAAATGATTTTTTTTTTTTCAATTGCATAAAATAAAACTGATACTGTAGTTATGTGTTTCATTTCAGTTTGTTAATTTAAACTTTACTCTAAAGCCCTCTTTGTATATTATTTAATTCTGTTCTTAAGGTACACGTCCCAGAACAAATAAATAAAGAATTTATTATTATTACTATTATTATTACACTTTCCCAATATATATATATATGAAACATTAAGTAATTGATTATAAATTCAATCTGTTTGCTTTCCCTTTCAAGAGTAACGGAAGCCATTAAATTCACAAAGCAGGTAGATGTTGCTTTTGGGTGAAAGTCTTTATAGACCACTTGCAACCTTATCTCATTCGGCGAACACACTGTGAACGAAATATAAAATATATATATATACATATATATATTCAAAAAACCCACTCCAAACAAGTATTAAATGCAATTACAGCATTTCTATCGATGATTTAAAGTGAAGATCTTTTTTTTTTTTAAATTTACAAAATATTTTTTTTCATTCTTGTTCTGATAAACAGGGGTTTCGGATTACTTGGAATCCGGATTATCGAGACCGTCCTGTTCTCTGAAAGCCTAGATTCCGATGGTGTCGCATTGGGTCAGCCTGAGCCATGGTCATTGCAGCCCAAACAGAAAATAACTGAGAAATCGCATTTACACGGGCGGTCGTTACCGAATTATCATCGGCTCGTTACGAACGATTTTCTTTTTCTAAAGGCCACCATTTTTATTCAATAGGTCCTTCAGGGCAATGATTTTATCATTGCTCCTCGATTAGAAATGATTTCATTGTCAACAAACGGATGCTAAGTAGTCGTTTATTTTTTTTCAAGGCAGATACAACGGTTCCGATCCATCGATTTTGATTTCGATTTTTAGTGCCGTTTGGTGTGACGATACTTCATTTAACTAGACAACAGATGCCGCTGATAAACTGACTTTGGATAACATTTTAAAAATAATCTCGACGATGAGATTCGTTTTCACATTGCACCCTTCAAGTGCTGTTCACCCCGATGATTGGATACAGAGTCATGGACAGAGAGAGCTGTCATTATAATACACGAGATGGGTAAGACAAGGCCACGACAAGCGCTGGGATCTCCGCTCACCTTCCAAGTGGAATCAGGAAGTGATTTAAGAAAATTGACGGGTCATCGCTTCTTGTTTGCGTTCTTCAATAATTGAAGGCAATTTTGGATAGCTGTGATGATATCATCATCCATCATAATCGTAGGACCATAGTGTTTTTTTTTTTTTTTTTTATGGATATTGTATAAATATCCGTAATCACAAATAGACTTAACATTTTGCTCATATATTTTTCTTAATTTTAGCTCTGACTAAAGATCCATATGTTTGGATCTAAACGTGGGTTCTCTAAATAATGAAAATTTGATTGAAAATTCTGATTATCTGTCATCCTAATCTTGAAGAAAACAGTTGAATACACACCCCTAGATTTATTAGCTAAATAAGTTATAATCAAATAACAGTTTAATCGATTAAAAGGTCCTAAAAAAGTTAGTCCAAGATATGAAAAAAAAATCTGGTGCGATGTGCACAACACACAACTTTCACTCAAGAACTTACATTGATTAGAAATCGACGGGTTTCAATAAAATGTAAAAGTCACATTCGTATAACTCTATACGTTATAATGTATCTGTAATGCAAAAATTGAAAATTCTCACTAATTTTCGATTCATTATTGCTTATTTCTTTTTTTAAGGGACCAAATTTCATCAACAGTCGCGTTTTATTTACTGCTTGGTTGTTTTTTTACAGCGATTTGTGTTCTGTAAATACATCGTGAAATTGAATCGACAGGAGGTGTATTTAAGACTCGTAGTAAAGTTTGTCTCTTATGCGTTTCTGAACATCGAAAACGATTAATGTTCCTCTAAAATCACTTTATATTGCCTTCAGAAATTTATTATGGAACTAAAGTTTCTAAACTAAAATATAACTAATTTATTTTTTTTGAAGAGAAAAGATTTGGCTCCGCCGGGAGTCGAACCCGGGTCTCCTGCGTTACATGCGAGGCTGCTAACCGCTACACCACAGAGCTCGGCTCAAGGCAGAGCAAATCCTTCCTCTTCACTAATACCTACTCCCCCTATCTCACATTTGCTCTGCCTTGAGCTGAGCTCTGTGGTGTAGCGGTTAGCATCCTCGCATGTAACGCAGGAGACCGGGTTCGACTCCCGGCGGAGCCAAATCTTTTCTCTTAAAAAAAAAATAAATTATTTAAAAATAATTTAAAATTGGTGGTCAGCCACAATTTAAGATTGGATTAATTAAAATATAACTAATTAAATATTATCTTATACCATATTTTTTTACACCTTAAATGCTTTAAATAATTTGAGCATTACGTATTTATTCTCTAAAGTAAAATAATTTTTTTCTTGTTAAATAAAACTTTTTATTTTTTTAAGTGATAATACGGGATAGGAAATTTTGGCTGTCACAACTTTGATATAAACATAAAGTAGGGTTCCGATTAACCGAGTCGATGGGGACCAAGGTTACATCGGTTAATCGAAATAATCGGTTAATCGGAACCATACCATTACCAACTGAAAATGTAGGTTATTTTTAATTAAAAACTACATATATGCCTAAAAACGTAATAAATATTCAATAATAATAATGCATAATAATGATAATAACAGAAATTATGAAACTATTTTTAAAAAAGAAATCTTTTATTGTACTTTGTTTAAATGAACTCATATACATACACATACCCCCCCCCTCAGACTTGGCATCTCGGTTAATCGGGACCTCGGTTGACCGGACCTCGGTTAATCCGAACCCTACTGTACATCAAATACTTTCGATGTATGTATACTAGCCCCGGTCCCATTATTATGGAAAAAAATTGCAAAATAGATTAATAATGAAAAAGTATTAACTTAGATATATATGTAATTCAAACATAATACACCGTGTTATTCCCGGATAAGTTTGCTCCTATAGTTAAGATGTATAAAAAAAATATCATTTTTTTCAATTTTACTATCTAGGGTTGTCCTACCGCTCAGGTTATTTCAGCCTCTACAAGACATAATAAAATTACAAAATTTCAATTTAAAAACAGTATGGTACAACAATATAGGAAATGATATTTTAATCGAAGGTCATAAAGTTAGTCCAAGATATGAAAAAAAATAAAAATCTGGTGCTGGTCCATCTGCTGTTGGAATTTGGTCTCTTTAAAAATAGAAATAAGCCATAATGAATCGAAAATTACTGAGAACTTTCAAGTTTTGCATTACAGATACATTATAACTTATGGAGATGTACGAACGTGACGTTTAAATTTTATTGAAACTCGTCGATTTCTAATCTGTTGTGCATCGCACCAGATTTTTTTTTTTTTTTCATATTTTGGACTAACTTTTTTATGCCCTTTTATTCGATTAAACTGTTATTTGATTATAAATTATTTAGCTAATAAATTCAATTAAAGTTTGGCCTAAAATATAATTTTTTCTTAATATAACAAGCATTATTTTTTATACCATCCTCATAATATAGCAAAGCACTCTGTGAGGATACGAGTATGTGACACGGTCAGAGGTACCCAGCATGTGATGAATCGATTTATAAGGTAGGTTATCCTCGTGTATCCTTAAGTGACTCGTAAGTATTTCTCTTATTTTTAGCTGCAGTTTATTTCGATTCGGCAGCATAAGAGTTCTATAATTCTAGTTTTACTGCCTCTAAATAGCATATTATTATTCAAAAGTGTATGCCTAGGTAAAAAAAAACAAGAATACATCTACAACCATGGTTTCATATTATGGGTCAATAGACTGCATGGAGCTACGGTAAACTAATTGCTCTGTCGTGGTTATCTGGATTACGCCACCGGGAGAAGAGATAAGGACCTTTGTAAAATATCTTCTAACAAGATCTGAAGGCTTATCTCTTGTACCACTGAAGTGGGAGCTAGTTTTTTTCCCCCCTTTCTTAACTCGGTATGCATGTAAAATAGGACAGGCAGTTAGATTTTTTTTATCTTTTTCTTTGTTCCATTCTTTCTTAAAAAAGACTTCTTAAGCTCTTCCTTTACCATACACTCACTTCAGCTAAACACAAGTTTTCTACTTCTTGTAAAAGAAGCCTAAGAATGATTTTAGTGTGAAATTGCAAGCCTGGGATGACACTTCTACTTGATTAACTTAATAAGAATATATGAGAAAAAATAGTAGATACAATCTATATCATAAGGGTCCAGGATAAGGGCTGTTTGGGTTGCAGCCCCCCCCTCCCCACCCCAACGGGTAATATTTTGTTATCTAAAGGTGCCTTTACACTGTACGAACTTTACAACTCGAACACCACCTTACTTCATCTGTTCGCCTTTGTTCGGGGGTAGCGCTAGTGTCAATTTTGATTTTTTCCAGGTGACAGGAGTTGTTTGTGATACTAATGCGCCGTTTGTAATTCATCCCCTATTTTTTTTTATTTTTCAGATAAAATAAAATATATTGTTAATAAAGATTTTTTCTTCATCAGAAGCTTGAACGCGTCAGCCATATTTGTTCGCTCAAAGTCACGTTGAGTGTATGCCATGTATAAATGGCTGTCCGTGTAACGCCGGTACGGCAAGGTTCGGGTTTGAGGTTCTTAGAGTGTAAAGGCGCCTTAAAGACAGAATTTTACTTTAATGAATATAAGGAATTCAAGTAAAGGACAAAAAATAAGCAGAACAAGTAGAATTTGGGAAAGGAACTTAAAAGTAAAAGAGCCGATAGGATCCAGGAGAAGGGCTGTGGGGCTGCATTCCATTACAACCGGCTAGATCCGTCAGATGTATATTAATGAATGATTAAGCAAATTGACTTCCTTTTGACGTTTAGTGGTATACTGCACATTGCCAAACTATCCCCGGCTTTTTGATATACTGACAGACCAAAATATAATACCTGACCCTCAATTCGGTTTTCGTACGTCACCCTCAACAATAAAACAATTACACCGAGTTACAGACTACATTGCTGGAGCACTAGATGGGAAACAATATGCTACTGGTGTATTTCTGGATGTCGCCCAAGAATTTGACAAAGTCGGGTACCAGGGACTTCTCTTTAAACTTAAGACCATTCTACCTTATACATATTACCTTTTGCTACAATCCTACCTCTCAAATAGGTTTTTCTCTGTCCGACAGGGCTCAGAAATTTCTTCAGTCCGACCAATCTTAGCAGGAGTTCCCCAGTGGTCAATACTCACTTCCTTACTATACATTATCTACACATATGACATTCCTACAAACCCCGAAAAATTAACTGCAACGTACGCAGACGATACAACAGACGATACAACACAACACCATGACCCTAGACTGGCTTCATTAAACTTACAAAACCACTTAATACATTTGAAAAAATATTACTCACTTTGGAAAATGAAATTAAACCATGACAAATCACAACACATAACATTCACACTCCGACGAGATACATGCCCTCCAGTTTATATCGGCGACCACCAAATTCCTCAAACAGACAAAGTACGATACCTTGGACTAATATTTGACAGAAGGATAACTTGGGGCCCTCATGTCAAAATGAAAGGGCAGACTTAAAACAAAAGACTGAAATTACTGTATACACTATTTTCCGAATCATCAAAATTGAAAATAAGACAGAAACTCAATACATACACATACTTACTGAATCCCATTTGGACATACGCCTCACAAATTTATTGATCAGCAAAAAAGAAACAATTACAAAAACTACAAACCTTCCAATCCAAAATTTTACGACATATAATGAACGCACCTTTATACGTCAGTAACAAAACGCTACATACCGACTTACAACTACCAACTATCGACGAACAAATAAGGACTCTCTATTCTGGCTTCCATATCAAATTACACGGACATAACAATAGACTGATTAATGACATGGCTACGACTGAGATGCCTTTTATGAGGCGACTGAAAAGGTGTTGGATGAGAGATCTCCTCTCCTGAAACAAGTCCGGGACGAGTGCTGCTGGGCACTATCTTCCCTCATGCCTAAGATGTCAACATCACAGCAGTTGATCTCACATTTGCTGATTGTCGCTTAGCTGCGACAGGTGCGAATTGAAGTATGAAGAGAAAAAAAACATTAAAATATTTTTTAATAGTTTATTTCTTTATTTATGATTGTTTTCTCGTGCGTAAAGTAAATAAGAGTCAATATTTTAATTATTATAAATTACATATACCATTTATGATATCAATGCATGTATGTAATGAATGTATATGTAATGAAGATATTGTGGTTATAATATTTTATCACAATCAATAGATACATTGTATCAATATAAGAAAACCTATAATATATGTATTGCATTATCTTTTTTTTTTTACTTTTTTATAGATATTTTCATCGTTCTTGTGATTTTGCCACGTCATAAATAGTCCGTGGAAATTATTTTAGCTGAAAGTTAAGCAAGATACTTTTCCTTACACTATATTTATTTTATACATAGGTAAGTGATAGTGATATTGTAAATAAATAGAGTCAGGACCAACATTCTACTTACAGTTCAAAAATGTTTTCAATGATTCCAATTTATCTAATTCTGAGATAAGCCCAAGTGGATAAAATATTGTATATAAAAATATTTTGATAATGTTTATTATATAACCTAATAAACACATTTTTCGATAGGACAAAAGTCAACATAAACTTGTTAATATTGAAATTAGGATTTGCTTAAGGCTAAAATAAGATTAGTCTGATTCGTATTATCATTAAAGGAAGAGTTTCCGAGTTTTTCATTAAATCAAAGTTAATTGTTTTAAGTATGAGTAATAGTCAACTGTTTTTCTTTACGATGGGTTGATTGATAGTCAGAATTTTCAGTTATCTATTTATTTTATTAGGAAAGTCAACGCAGGGATCGAAACGTTTGCTTTCCAAAATAAAAAATAGATACCTGAAAATCCTCATTATCAATCAACTTAATTATTTTAAGATGAGTTTAAATGTTAATTTAATCAAACTCTCTTAACTCCTCTTCGATTAACCTATATTAATCAGACTAAACTCATTTCAACATTAAACAAATCCTAATTCTTTCAATGTTTACAATTGTGTATGTTGACTTTTGTCCTATCAAAAAATGTGTTTATTTGGTTCCCAGCTATATGATAAAAGTTATCAAAATATTTTTACATACAATATTTTCTTATATATTAGTAAAAAATTCTTGGCTATACGAATGCTATGATAGGACATAAAGTGGAGGTCTGTATGATGTCAGGCACTCGTTAAAGATCCTAATTATATCTGGATATGCAAAATTTAGGACTCCCATTGTAGCATAGTAGCCTTAAGGGACGTTAAACCAATAAATAAACAAACAACAAACATTAATCATGTAATAATACTGATAAAATCTAACAGGAACTTAGGTTAATGTTTTAAGTTTGATAATTTGGAGGTACACACTTTTAAAAAAAAAAAATTGAGCACAATAAAAAATGGAATTAGCACAAAAAAGTCGCTTTGATCATATTAGTGATAGTTTTAGACATCAAGAGTGATCAGGAAAATGAAATCGTGTTGAAACTATTGCATAGAACAATAAAAACCTAATTGAGAAAATAGAAGAATAGGATAATTTTTATTGCACGAAACACCTTTCAGGAAGGACATTGTCCTTAAATACACATAACCATTTTAATATAGGATAACGTAATAAATAAATACATAGTTTAATACAAATATTTGTATGTACAATATTTTCTCCACTTTAACTTAGGTATCTTAGAATCAGATAATTTTGTGTACTAAAAAATTTACTTAATATAAATTAGATAAATTTTGTAACTGAAAGTAGATTGTTAATCCCGACTGTAAATTACAGATGTAGTAAGGAACGGGTCTACGAAGTGCCCTAAGAATTCATTTTCACTTTAAATTTTTACTTGAATTGTAAGATATATTTACATTTGTAGTCTAAAAATTTATAGTGAACCATTGGGTATAGCAAACAATAAACCGTATTTACAAAAAGAAATAAGAATAATAATAATAAATGATACCTTGCTTATAAAATTATTGTAGTAATTCGGAAGAGAAGAAACTCCGATGGACTGACTTACTTTCACACAACAAACAATATCGTAACCTTCACTAACCACTAAATATCCACAATAACCTTTGACTTACCACTGTGGTGAGAACTTAACCCGACGAACGAGGGAACTGTACTAGCCGCAATGGAAGGAAGAGAGTGACTATATAGAGTAGGGGAGTTCGGCCTTGTGTGCCCCAGAGCCAGTCAGTCAAGGGCGGCTCTGTGCTTCCGCACCCCGAGTCATTAATCGATTATCAGCGTCGGTGATATCATCTATATCGATATTATCATCCTGCTCAATGTCAAGGGAATATCGGTCAAGTGCGTGGTCTAGCTTAAGAATAAGTGCTATGGGTGTGTGAGGAAGTAGTTATGAACGATTTATAGATGCAGTTCTTAGCGATAAAACATCAAGGAATCAAATAAAACTGTATCTGCGGTCTTTGATGGTCACTCAAACAAAAAAGGTGATTTGTTGGTTATGAGAGAGCGATTCAGAATCTGGAGTTCTATCGATTCTAATCCAACACGCCAAGTTAAAATCTACATATGCGAAAATATGATATTCAATATTAATTAAGACTAATTATTATTTAATAATTATTAACACGTTAGGTGCGGCATCGGTCCCCGTGGTCCGATGTCTTACTTTCCCCTCTTAACAGTCGATTTTCACATGAAAATGTCCAAAAGGCCATTATGAACACTCAATTTAGTTGATTTTTAATAAGATTATTGCATTTTAGTGCAGAAAATGTTGCTGACAGCTGCAATTCTGTTGTTTTTTAGAATCGGACTCCGAGGGCCGATTTTCGATAAAGTATAGCCTAAATCCTGTATCGGCCTGTCCTGCGCCTATTATGTCTGGTCCCAATCCTTAGCAAGAGATAATGCCCTTGAGACGCTCATTTAATTCAATTTTTAGTCAAAAGGAGGTCATAGGTCGCTTTCGTCATAGCATTCCCATTGGATCCCGACGCATCCCGAGGATACGCATTAAGGGAACCCATATAAAATATCTTATACGTGCCTTAATTGGGCGGACTCCGAGCTTTCGAATCTAACCACAGATACTAAAACTGAATTTTCAGGAATATACAAATTTTTTATAAACATGTTGAATCTTGGTCTGTTTTCAGTAATGCTAAATTATAATTTTTATACTTTTATTGCAACTATTACACAACTCCCTGAGCGAAGGCGGGTACCGCAGCTAAAAATAAATAATCGTCTTAGGTACCTTTACCTTGCTGTTACTTTGGTCTAAGAAAATATTTTTACGGATGTAATATACCCCACCCTAAATCTATGTTAATCTTTACAACCATAACTCGTCCTATTCTGCTATAAAGGCTCAGAGATACGGATCCTGACTAAATTCAATGAACAAGATATTTTCCGATAGATATGTAGTTAGCAGTTCGTAGATTTTAGCAAAATCTTGTTGAGCTAATCAGGAAGTTTACCAATCATTTGTAGATATAAAGGTTGTCGCAAAATATTGCCTAAATCTCTAATTTTGGTAGATCGCGATGGGTGAGATATCCAGCACAGTTTGAAGACTCGAGAGACATCCTGGGCGTAGGGAATTGAATGGCAGATGAACAGGACCTTGAATATTGGCGAATGCGGTTAATATTTTTTTGTTGTTTCGCCGCAATAACAACGATGATATTTTTTGAATTATCAAGGTTGATACCTCAAACAAAACCAGATAACTCGAAGGTCCCGTGATAAAAGAATTTATGCTATCAGAAGAGTGGTAGGACCCCGGTTTAGAGGGATGGATGGTTAATCAACCGGTACAAGATCAACCTGAATTTTCACAACTGGAGCAGAAGCATCCAAGGACAGATAACTAGCAGAAAAAATTACGACAGCTCCTTGATCTACTAAGAGAGATACAAACATTCAACAGGACAAACTATGATGCATAGCATTATTGGCTTTTTGACGGACGATGGGAGCTTGAGGAAGCATATCAAAAAACCGCTAAAATATCAAGAGGTGTCGGCACCACTTCGAAAAGAATATGGTTCCTGGGACCTGTAGGATAAGGAAAAATCTGAACTCTTCGCCAACCACCTTTCTTCTGTATTAAAACCGTATATTCGTAAATACAGAAACATGGGGAGTACAAACCATTGTATAGAACACCTTCGTTCACTCCTTCTCAGGTCGCATTACAAATCAAACATTTATCAAAGAGGAAAGCCCCTGGTTACGACTTAATCACAACTGAGACACTTCAACAAATGCCGATAAAAGCTCTTGTTTTTCTTACAACAAATTACGACTGTTTATTAAGAACACTTACCACTCAACGACATACCAATTACACAGAAGGGTTACTGACTACATTGCAGGATCTCTAGAACAAAAACTAATATTTAAAAATTATAATAAGAATTTGCATGTTATCATGACAAGAATAATAATTGATTTAATATTTTTAAGTTGCTTTGGAAATAACACAAGGATCCTCACCTCACAAATTTTAAAACAGTTACATATATTAAACGACTGGTGTAAACTATGGAAGATTCGACTTACCTAATCATGAAAAATCCAAACATATAACCTTCCGTTTTCGAAAAAACGGCGTGTCCTCCAATTTATATAGAAATTTTCTAAATTTCACAAACTGACACCGTACACTATCTCGGTCTTACCTTTGACATAAAGATGACCTGGGGCCCGCGTGTTAAGATGAAACGTAAGACGCTTAACAACCAAAACTAGTTAAGACCCTTAACAAACAAAACTGGGACTGAGACAAAAATTAAATACATATTTATACTTGATAAAACCAATATGGACATACTCTTCACAGATGTACGGAACAGCTAAAAAGACCCACTTACACCGACTTCAGACCTTTCAAACAAGAATGTTAAGACTCATTGTAAAAGCACCTTGGTGCGTCACCAACAAAACACTACATACTGACATACAAATAGAAACAGTAAACCAACATATAAAGACACTTTATAAACGTTTTCATACTCACTTACAAGGCCACTTCAACGGACTGATTAGAGACATGGCAACAGGTGATATACCAATAAATAGGAGATTGAAAAGACGTTGGATGAGAGATCTCCTTCGTTAACAAACCAGATTAACCTACAAAAGCCAGACAAGAGGTACCGCTGGGTGCAATCCTCCCCCATGCCTAACATGCCCTTATTTAAATTAGCTTAGCTCAAATTTGCTGATTGTCGAACTTTTTGACAGGCGCAAATCAATATGTGAAGAAAAAAAAAATATTTAAAAAAAAATTTACTATCGAAAATATGAGTAACAAATAAATAAATTCGTATTAATTCGCTATATTTATTAAGTAGATACCTACTAACTTATATTTCTACATATATGAGAGGCTTTGTCCTGACTGACAGAATCAACGCAGCGCAAAAACTACTAATGATAGAAAGTTCGGAATTTAGATTTTAAACGCCTAAAATTAAATGTAGGTAACCGCTAAGAAAGGAATTTAAAAAATGTAACCCCTAGGGGGTTTAAACGGCTAAATTTTCATTTAACACTAATGAACTCCTATTTTTGCACTTCGAGAAAAAATATCTAATTTGGACTCATTTTAAAGATCTTGATACGAAGAGTTTAACTCGAAAGCCTGTACGGGGCGTCGAAAACAATGTATTAAAGCCTAAAAATGAAGCGTTCACGACGAGTAAGCAATTTTTTGTTTCAGCGGTTTGTCTCTCTCCATTTAGCGTCTCCCTCTCTTCTACCGAGCCGGCAGCTCCGATTCTACTAAATCTCCTTAACATCATTTAGCATATTAGGTATATTAAATCAATACCAATATAATGATCACAGAATTGATTTTAAAGGCTCTAGGGCAAAGCTACGACGGGGAATGCTAGTCTATTATAAATTGGGAAATGAAATGCTTCCCAATGCTTGACATGTCATTGTTAGATTAAATGACTTGCCAAGACGTTTACTGATTGTCTTAGGTTTTTTTTTTTTTTTTTTACATTTCGTCCCATTCCTTCAATTTACAGTTTTATCAAAGCGAAGTCTTCCGCCTTGCACTTTATTTACCGTAATTAGGTAATGTTATGCTATACGGTTTTTTCCAGAGAACCGCTTTTTTTTTTAATCAACATTTTTCCCTGGCAATTTTCGAGTAAATTTGGAGCGTCTTAGTAAAAATGAGTTAAATTTTCTCTCTCTTTAAAATCGATAATGCCGATTCAGTGCTTAAGTATATTTTTATAAAGACATTGAAGGTAACTTGAAGGGTCATTGGTTGTTTGATAGGTTTGTGTCGCAAACTGTCCTGTGTTTCTCCTTTCTAAATCCCGCCGCGGTCCTTCTGTCTGTTATATTATAGCCTTTACGCTATGTCCTTCGGGATTCAGATATTTATCATTGATCTTGCATTTTGTAAGCTTTTTCCTATTCATTTTCTTAACTACCTTGAATTGGAGGAGTACAGCACAGTTGAACTCAATAACTATGATTGCGAAACAGTTTTCTTAGATTGCTCCCTTAATCCTTTATATTTCAGAGACACGAATACGATTTTATTTTTTCAGTGAATTGTAGTTGTTTTTACTAGGATACAAGCTACATGAAGGTCATTTCTAAGAGCTAATTCAGTCTTGTAAGGATACTGATAGGATTTCGTCGTACTGTTTTACATATTTGCATTAAATGATGTAGGTACCTATATAAAAAAAAAAAATTCAATAAACAAAATTATCTGATTCTGAGATAAGTTTAAGTGGATAAAATATTGTATATATGAATATTTTGATAATGTTTATTATATAACCTAATAAACACATTTTTCGATAGGACAAAAGTCAACATAAACTTGTTAACATTGAAATGAGGATTTGCTTAATGTTAAAATGAGATTAGTCTGATTCGTACTATCATTAAAAGAAATTTCATTGAACTGAAATGCATATTTTCAATTTCGTAAGTATGTCAATTTTTTTAAAGATAAGTTTAAACTTTAGTTTAATCAAAGCCTATATGAATCAGACTAATCTCATTTTAACATTAAACGAATCCTAATATTTACAAGTGTGTATGTTGATTTTGTACTATCGAAAAATGTGTTTATTTGATTCCCAGCTATATGATAAACATTATCAAAATATTTAGTTACATTCAATATTTTCTTATATATTGGTGAAAAATTCTTGGGAATGCCGTCCCTCGGATAGGAGGTAAAATGGAGGTCCCGAGCCTGCATGATGCCAGATAGGTACTCGTTGGGTAGGTATGTACATATCCTATTATATACTCGTATATACCTGGATAGGCAAAATTTAGGGCTCCCACAGTAGCACAAAGTGACGTTGAACAAATAAAAAACAAACAATAATCATATAATAATATTGATAAAATGTACCAGGAACTCAGGTTAATGTTCTAAGTTTGATAATTTGGAGGTACGCACTTTTTTGTTGAACACGATAAAAAATGGAATTATCATAAAAACGTTGATTTGGTCAAATTAGTGAAAGTTTTTGACATCCATAAAAAAAAAGATTGATCAGGAAAATGAAATCGTGTTGAAACTTTTGCATAGAACAATAATAGGATACTTTTCATTGCTTTAATATGACACAAAACCTTTAAGGAAGGACATTGGCCTAAAATATACAAAATCATTTTGATATACGATAAGCAGCATGTAGGTCATTTCTTAGAGCTAATTCAGTCTTGAAGAGTTACTAATAGGATTTCATCGCACGGTTTTAAATATTTGCATTAAACAATGTATACAGCAAATTTTTTTTTTGAATGGAAGAAGTTAATGAGTTTTTAAATTTTTTTGAAGTTATATTTTTTGATAGAAGAAATTAATGAATAAACAACCGTAGAATGTATTGTTAAATGTTAATTATTATTTAAACAAGAACATGTGTATCTTACATTAAAATTTTTTTGGCATGCAGATGGTTGTGGAATCTTAAAAATGTACTGCAGATACCCCTCGAAGAGAGAGCCATAAGCCCGTAACGTCGGGCTCGGTCAATACAGGAATTAAAGAAAATATAGAAGCGATTCCTTAAAAAAAAAACTGAATACTTCAACTCTTCCTCACATAAGTGAATATGCAACAAGTGAAAAAGCTTTTTTAAAGTATACATATATGGCTTTTTATCATTTTTTTTTGGTGATCCACGAAATCGGATTTTGTACGGCGGTCGCGCCCCACAATGCAGGGTATCATCCGGAGATTACTGTATTATACACACTCCAAATAGTAGTGGGCAACTGCAAACAAAAAAAAAACAGCAAACTCTTCTACACCAATTCTTTTAACTTCTTGTTGTTAGTTACATTTAAACCTCTATAAATAAAATCTGAAATAAATTTCTCCTCAAGCTCACAACTAATTCATGGATTTTATATAGATACTTAAATAAAGTATGTGTATGTAGGTATGAAACATTTAAACTACTATTAAATCAATTATACATTACATATTGAAACGTTCAATCGTTAAATAAAAAAAGTAAAAAAGACATATGATTTGAAATCCCAGGCCGTTTGTTGGAACAAACTAAACGGTTGGAGCGAACTGTTTGGGTCTAGATTTTTCGATCCCCATGTACGGCGTTCGACGAGATTCGACTACGTTCTAGATCCTCCTTACAACTATATATAAGGAGCGATTGTACTGAACAGTCTTAGTCTGTGTCTTGACTCTGAAGCTTAAGTCATATGATTTGTGTGCAATAAAGTTATCATTTTTGTAACCTGCTCGAATATTTGAGTTGTAATAGTTCGTTTGGCATTGATCTCGTTATATTTTCGTTTAATACCTTTGTAAAAAAGACATGATTGCGACTAACATGCCATTTAGGTAGCCAAAAAGAAGCTGAATGAGAGACCTCTCTTCTGAATGAAGGCCTCAGTCCAGGTCCATAATTTTATTTCCCTGTTATATTACGGGCACTTTCCTTCCTTATGCCTATATTATGGGACTCCCGGTCCGCCCCTCCAACTCAAAAAACTAATGATACAATTTTCAAATGGCATATTATTATGGTTTTTATTACAAATATTTTCTTTTAACTTAAAAAACATTAAATTACTAATGCCTTTACTTGGTGAAACCTAAATGATTGCATACTATGACTCTAATAAAAATAATGCCCACAAACTGACACGTGCCTTTTTGAGTTTACGAACAACTCTTGATATTTTATATTTATTATTTTTAAGATAGGAGGGCCAATAATAGTCTCATCAATCTTTTATAATGTTTATTGATACATTTAAAATTTTCGCATAATTTATTTATGGTAGAGCATCAGAAAGAATCATTATAGGAAATTTACCAAAAAGAAAAAGAAAAACACATTTAACATCAACAATTTAAGACCAATAAAGCCAAAAAAAAAACATTAAGAGCACCAGAAACCGCAATTATAATAAATTCTATATACCAGAAGGGTGATCAATCACTATAACAGTCCCATGGATAACCAGTATGAAACCTTATTCAAGTCGGAGACCAGCCAAACGCCTTCATGATGAGTTAAGAATGTTCATCTGTTCTAAAACATGTAGGTATTTTAAGTGATCGCGAATTGAAATAAATAAAAAAATAATTTAAATAAATGGGTAATTTGTTAAAATTTAGGGAGAATATTGATAGTTTCAGAGTAGTAACTATTTAGGTCCTTCGAGTCCGTTTTAAAATATACAGTATTTTGTAGGTTCTCGGATATATAGAGGGCTTCTAAAAAATTTAATTTTTGTTCCGACCCACTTTTGTGCAGAATTTAGGGGTTTTCAAAATCAAAACCATGTTTCAATTCAAAACAATGTTTTGCTAAAGCAGTCTTTGGTTCATCTTCTTCTTTTTGGTAAATCTCCTATAATTATTCTTTCAGTTACCATAAATAAATTATGTATTTTCCTGATGATGCCTGAACAGGCGAAAATTTGAAATGTATCAATAAACATTATAAAAAATTTATGAGACTATTACTGGTCTTTCTAACTTAAAAATTTATCTTTAGTCTTTAGATTCAATTGGTGAATATTTGAAATTAATTATTTTTTAATTTAATCCCAGTCAATTTCATACAAGTTTTTAATCTCCTTCATTCCTGCAAAATCCTGCACTACGATTATTATTTTATTTTTTTTATCTTGATAATCACATGCGAAGTTCCAACTGCATTCTCAATTGATACATGTACCTTAAACAGTGACTAGGGAAAATATTGATTATTCCCTTTTATTTGATAAGTCATTGATCAAAATCAATCGCACATGGCAGCAGGAAAAATGATCGATATTACCGTTTTATATTTACTGTAGCGATTTTTTTTGTAATGGGTGAGATATTAATATGAAGTCCTCTTCACTAATTTAAGATACACTTAAGTTCATAACCGTGAAATTCGTCACCTACATTTCCAATGATAGGTCTATTTTCAATTATGGCTGTACCGGATTCGCTAGAAGTAAGATGCTGTCAAGGTTGAGGAAGCAGGAAGCTCAGCGAAAATAGCAAGTAAAAAGATACTAAAAGAAGCAATTTCAATTAAGATCTAAAGTTACGTGCTCATTAAAGAATTTCTTTTTCTTTTTTTTTATATAACTACCTTTTCTGTTTTTACTCGAACCTTTTAAGAAAGTTACTAGCTATATGTCCTAGAGTAGATGAAACCATCTCCCTTTTTTTTCTCTTCCTTGAACTAAATCTACTTTTAAAGCAAACCCTAACTTAGCAGTAAGTTTCATACATTAATAAAATAAATTAGTTCATTATTGAAAACGAAATTATTATAGTACTAACTAAACTGTTCAGGTTATAATCCAAATCTAAGCTTTGAAGCCAAAACGAAAGTCTTGGATTGCTCCTGAATGCAATACTATCCAAATCAAATGAACTCATTTCCAAATCCATTGTAATCCTTTCTCCATCTATCGCAACTCTTTGCAAACCAATAGCTCTGATTTCATTATGATTCAATGGAAGGAATAGGAAATAATTATACAGAATACATATTAAAAACATACATATATATTAATAACCAAAAGGAGATCATTTTTATTCGAAACTTTGCCATAAAAAAGAAAAAAAAATGTTTTATTCATAATTTTTCCATTAAAGTCACTCGGAGACTTTAACGCTGGGAAAGGTATGAATACCAGGACGATCACATTACGATTTATCAGGAAGTTCATATAATTTGCATTACTTTGAAACGGCGCTCATTTGAATTAATAATTGAATAATTTAAATAAAAATTATTACCAGTAACGTTTTATATAATTCTAAATTTGAAAAACACCAAAAATTAATACCTACAAAAAAATTATTTTCCTAGTTATTATTTCTGAAATGGGCATGTTTATTATTACAATCGGCACAACTCAAAAATGTAATTTTTATTTTACGCTCTGTTTTGTAATGACTATTCTGTAAAAGACCAAATAAAAAAAAAAATAAGAACATACTGAAACCGAAGAAACTGCTTGTCCCTCGTTGTTTAAATCTGGACCTACCACTGTTAGAAATAAGGAATACAACAAAGTCAACGGCACGTTCATAGGATCTCGCGGACCAACAACATCCGGTATTTTAAGAGAAGGACCTTCGGCTTCTCCAGTAAATTTCACTTTCCCCTGACCTTCGTTTTCGTCTGGGAGGAGGCCAAGCCGTTCCTGTTGATAAGGGATAGTCGAGACCTCCTAAATCAGGAACCTGAAGAGATAAGAGGATCAATTATTCTATTAAACAGTTTCATGTAACTTTTAAAGCAAGGATCAAAGGAATGAATTCAACTTTAACTGTTTGAATAAAAAAAAAAAAAAATAATAGTACAAAAAATAACATTAGGCAAAACGGCTTTAGTAGGTAATTCTCATTTAACAACACAACAATTACACAGAGTTACTGACTACATTGCTAGATCACTACAGCAAAAAACATACGCAACTGTTCTGTTTCTGGACGTACCTAACCCAAGCATTTGATAAAGTCAGTCATCAGAAGCTTCTCTTCAAACTCGAAACCGTACTACATCATGCTTACTATCTCATACCCCGAACCTTTCTCTCCGCCAGAATTTTCTCAATCGGAAGGGCACGGATATTTTTTCAATCCGAATATCTTAGCAGGAGTTCAGCAGGGATCAATACTGGCTCCTTTACTTTATATCCATGGATAGGATTTTTATGTAATACAAATTTCAAAATATGTACATAACTATGTATACTTGTAACTATAAATATATGTAATGAAAATATGGAGTGAAAATTCAAATATTTCAAAAGTTCAGTATTCACATACAAAATAAATATAGGTACATTTAATATACTTATAGACTAATATAAAAAAAAACAACGAAATTTTTGGAAATGTAAGAACACATATTAAACTTCCTTATCTTCATCATCAAAAACGTTGCAAATAAGATGAATTCTAATATTTTCTTCGGAAAATCGAGGCAAAGCCTTGTATTTGCTGAAAGATTTTTCCACGTTGACTGACGTGAAGGCTACGAATTTGGCAGCAAAAACAATATAGGACAAGTCGCATTTAAATGTTTAAGAGTTCTGCAAATTCTGCGACTTATACTCTTTTCTGTTTTATTTCTTTTTTGGCAGTTTATACACTAGGTACGAACTTATCACTAAATTTATAAAGCAACTGAGGCGATATAAGTTTTGCCAAGGTTGAAGCATCTATGTCAGAATAAAGGGTGATCAAAATTTCTGAGAACTGTTGTGCCTTTTGATTTTCCAAGAAAGTTTGTAATCTCTACGTTCAATCTCTGCTTTACACATTATTTATTCTAGGTATTGATTGAATATATGTAAAACAAGTAACAACTAATAATAGTTTTAAAGAAAATTATTGTTCTTTTTCTAAAAGTTGTGAAATATGAACAAAAATATGTATTTATCGAAATATATGTAAAAATATTTAAAAATCACAAAATATGGAAAATAAAAATGGTGTAAGTATATCATTTTAAAAACCATTTATTATGCATATACGTGCGTTTCTAGGCCTCAGAAGAAAATATGTAAAAACATGAAAATCCCTCCCCTATTTATATCATATACACTCATGGTAATTTGAAACATACCCAGACGATAAAGGAATTTTAACAATACACCATGACTCCTGACTTGCCTTATTTAATTTACAAAACCACTTTCGCAATTAAGAAAATTGTATTCACTTTGAAAAATTAAATTAGGCAAATCATGACAAATCACAACACACAACTTTCACACTCAGACAAGAACTGTATTCACCAGTTTATATCGGTGACAACAGAAATTCTCAAACAGTTACAGTACCCTAGACTACTGTTCGACAGAGAATGTCAGAATGAAAAGTAGGACTCTTAGCAAAATATTTAAAATAATCTAAGCCCTATTTTCCAAATCTTCTAAACTGAAAATTAGGCAGAAACAGAATAAATATACCTACTTACCTACTTAACCCTATACGCGACTCATAGACTTAAAAGCCCGAATGTGAAATTTTAATTGTTTTTTTGACATCCTTGAGTCATTTGGAGCCCTCCATCAAACCACTTAAATTACTTCTGATATTTTATGATTGTTCAGCTAGTCAAAAATAATGCCACAAGATTCATGAATCAATCATAAAATCTATTTACACAATATTATTGTTGACACGCATAGCGGTGTAAATTATGATGAGATGACTGTAATTGAGATTGGCAAAAATTCATAAATTTATGCTTATTAACAGTGTGTTATATTCATACGCGAGATATATATTATGATAGTTTATTGGTTATTACACTTATATAATATATCATGAATAAAATAGAGTCAAGGTATTGTAATGAGACATAAGCGAAAGTAGGTTCGTCTTTCAACATTATCCTAGTTTACGACTTGGGAACGTTAAGATGTTGATGTTGACCTTTCATTGGTATATAAAGGTGACAATAAAAATAAGCTATAATGATATGAATCACTCTTAAATGGATAGTTTTATGTAAAAATTTTATTGTTTAATGCCCTTTTTTTTTAATATAAATGAAGCACTATATATTTTTAAAAAATGGTTTGACATGTGGGATTTTCGTGAGACAGGAGTGGAGAAGCTTCACACAACTTTATATATATTTTCAGCAAAAAATTCGAAAATGTGAGTTTTTCCTACATATATTTACCGAAAGCCCAAGTATTTACAGTACTATCAGTCAAGGTTTTGACTTAACTAAAATAATCTAATATCAAAAAAATCTGGTTCGATGCGCGCAACACACATCAGCTTTGATGATGGTCGAATGGCCGAAACGTCTGCTGATATAAAGTTTTAATAAAAGTGTTGAGAGTCTAAAGAAAAGGAGCGGATCATTTATATCTTTAGCAATAATTTAATATTCGCATAGTAATTAAAATAAGGGTGCATTATTATGGCATCGGGGAAGTAGCTAAATGGTAAAGATGTTAATCCCCCTCTGCCCCTCCAAAATCAGAAATTTATAATATTTTCGAATTTTAGTTTGTTGGGACAAGTACTCGAAGAAAAAGAAAGTCAAGTACTTTTGAAAGCGTAAAGTAATCAAGACTTGAGTACGACCTACATGTAATTTATATACAGATTACTTTTGCCCTTCTCTAGCATTGAGTACCCATGTTTATCTCTAGAAGAATAATGACACTACTGAAAAAATATTAAATTTTAAAGTACAAAAAAAATTAATTCCATTTTCTATAAATATTAGTATAAATTTATGGTCAAAACAGTATTGAATAAAATTACAGACAAAAATAAATTTTTGCAGTTGTGTTACTATACTTCCGCAAATCCAATATATACCTAGATCCATCTGTAGCATCACCAACCCTGAACCTGAAAGTTATTTAAAATTCAATATAAACACAGACAAGTAAAGAACAGTTCACCAATTGCGAATTTCAGGTTTCGAATTCTTGAAAATATTTTACTAGAATTCAAGACATATCATTAGAACTGATGAAAAATGTAAGTTCTGTCCTGAAACCATAATTAATAGTTTAAAGCATATAATTTTCACTGCCCATTTTCCCTCAGTACAAGAAAACGGTACATGCAAAAATATAAGGTTGAGGGTGATGAGTATTTATCAATCCATAATAAACGTACCGAGGATAGCATGAGGAAGTTGAATGACATTTTTCTATTTTCAATCGGCATGTCAATGATCAATCAATATGATGCCAGTTTTTTTTTTTATTTTGTTATTATTTATGATACCAGTTTTCTTTTCTTTTTTTTTTAATTTTAATAGCAGTTTTTAATCTTTAATTACTTAAGTGGTAGATTAGTAAGTGGAATATTAAATTTTGATATTTATGTTAGTGTTGATATAGACTTATAGCTAAGATTATTGATTGTATTGCTGTATGAATTGTAATTATTGCTTTGTTTTTGTTTTTTCAATTTAAAACTAGCCATACTAACACAAAATGGGCCAGACTCGATGGCTACACGTGGAACATTAAAGTCAATAAACCTTAATAAATAATAAAAAAAATATTATACTTCCGTACTAGCGATACTATATTATTTTTAAAGTGGAATTTGCAACAATAATGCCGCAACGACGACTTATGTCAATATATGAGGTCCACGGACTCTTAAAGAACCAGCTGTTAAAAAATTTTGTTATATCATTTTTAAAAAATTAAATCAACTATAATAAAATTTAAATACTTGCTCGTTTGCTTCTTTTTTGTTCCCAACACAATGTATCCAATATTTCTCGATTGTCTTCCTTACTTAATTCACACCTGTTGAAAAAAAAAATACATATAAGAAAGATAATTGGTATGAATAAACAAATATAATTTTCCTAGCAATATTCAGACACTCTGTACTGTTATAAAGTAATTTTGATTAATAATACATAGTTTCAAAAATATTTATTTCCTAGACAATGTTTTCTATATTTATTCTTTAGGCTTTGAAAGAAGAAGCTTAAATGCAGCAGAAACGAGGGGAATAAGGAAATAAGTGAAAGTAAAAAGTCAGAGGATAAAGTTTTTGACGCTGGAGAAGGGCTCATAGAAATATTTGTGCTATATCCCGACTTCAGAAAATTCCTAACAGTACTCTCAGGCAGAATATAAAATAGGAATAAGTGAACTTATTTATTATTATAATGATGGTACTGAGTGAGTAATATTTAAGGTATTGTGAACTGGTATAAATGGTTACAGTTATTAGTTAGGTTTAGTTACATAATAATTTTTTTTAACTGAACAATTTTATTTGCACCTTTAAAATGAAAATTAGCAAAGATGCTATAATAATGTACATATGACATGGTTAAGCATCAGGGAGGTAGCAACCAGTGGTGCATCTCATGGCATTAATATGAATTGCATTTTCAGACTAAGAGATCCCTCATCCAACTCCTCTTCAGCCTTCGCCAAGGTCCGTCAGGAATATCATGTCATGTCATATCTTGTACACATTTGTTGGTATGACCATGTGGTTTGTGGGAAAATCATTTGTAATCCATATGTATATTGTTAGGTAGGTGTAACGTCACTTTTTGCTACTAAGGTTAATCTGACGATGCTACAGTGGGAGTCCTAAATTTTGCCTATCCAGGTATAATTAGGATAGGGATCTTTAACGAGTACCTGACAAACCTTACAGGTTCGGGACCTCCATTTTACGTCCTATCCGAGGGACGGCATGGCTAAGGACTTTTTTACTCCCATTTAAAAATCCTAGGGCCACCGCTGGGTGCGATCCTGCGACCTTTAGTATTGTAGGTTGTCATGCTAACTACTACACCAAAGGTGACCCCTTTTGTTTTGTCTTATGTTACATTATTAAGAAGTTATCCCCAAGATAAAGGCAATCGATTTCTAAGTCTATATCATCGATAATTGCTGACTAAAGTGAGGACGAAAGTCGGCCGTGACTACTCCTTCAAGGATGGCGTTTTCTCTCCAGGATCACACCCCAGGCCTTCGGGAAACGTTTCTTCTCGGTATAATGAGTTCACCAGGAATTATAGACAATGGGGTATTGCATGGAGTATTTAGAAGCTTCAGTTCCAACTGAGCGAGGACTCAATATTCAAATCAATGATTGAATGCAGAAAAGTTGATGCAACATAATGCCAAAGATAAATTAATTATTTGATATTATAAATAAATTTGTAATAGAGATGGGCAATCAATAAATGCCGTGAGGTGTATCAATAAATGTCTTCTTTGAGAGCGTTTGTTTCCACCATTCGGACAAGAGAGATTTTATCTTTCAAAAAGAAATTAATTCGCTTTGTTTGTTTTGAGAACGTTATCGGAAGTACTTTTCTATTTCAGCAATCAAAAATTAGTTGAATAAATATGAAGTAAATTTTGTGCGAACAAGGAGAACTCAGATAGATATATTATCAAAATGTTCACAATTATTTCAGGAAGAAAAAAGTACGTTCATAAAATTACATATTATAACCATTAGTTACCTTTTTAACTTCATCAGGGTGCGCACCATACCGGAGCGCATATAGGCGCGTTTTATCATGTTAACACGATCAGTGCGGACGGCAAAAAAGGTGGCACATCCACAAGTACGGTACGGGGTCAATTGACCCCGTAGTACAACTATCCACAAGTGCGGCACGGGGCGAATTGACCCCATACTTATGTCTCCATTTAAAACGCTAAAACCTCTCGGAGAATGGACTAAATTGGTATAATTGAATATTTTCCTACTCTTTGGTCATCAACAAATAAAAAACAGCCGCAGGCCGTGTTTTTATCCATATTTCGATACATGACGTAGAATTGAATATTTAACTTACACTTCTTACCTAATTACAAAAGTTTGTAATCTTCAGCTTTGTGCGATAATTTTGATGGTCAGCGAAGGATTCTAATTTTTGTTAAGTATAAATAAAGATGAGTGGGTCTGAATTATCATTAAATTACGACACGTAAGAATAAAAATTTATTATACAGGAAAAAGAGAAAAACAAATTAGAACCGACAGCAAATAGTAAACTGAAAAGGTGTTTCGTTATTTACCGAGGTTGGGAGTATGTGATTCACAGATAAAACACGGTGAATAACACGAGGCCTTATGACTTCGTGCCGGACTGCAGCCCAAATATCACTCTCTGAGCCAGCCCGGAGTCATAACGTTAAGCCCCGGGCGATTTTCAATGATATACGACGTTTTTATTGGCTTTGAAACGCATAAACATACTTTTATCAATAATATTTAAAAGTATAAAGCAAAAACAGTCAAAGTGTTTTTTTGGCAGTTTACCTGAATTATTACCAGTTTAAATATTAATTCACTGGTGTTTGGGCAAAAGGGCTTAGGTGCCATTTTTATGAAAATGAGGTTTTTATGGCTTCTTGACAAAAAAATCTATCTGTTTTTAATGGTTCAATCGGCTTAAGTGAAATCAGCTTACTAAATGGTGTAATTAAGCTGATCTTAACGGCACAAGTGTTATTTGCTATTTGGCAATGATCCAAAGGGCTTAAATGACACTTGATAAAACTTACATCCTTTATACCAGAACGTGTGCAGATCAAAAGGGTCTATGTAGTTATGCCTGTACTCTTTAATCTAAAAAATTAAATACTCAGTTTTTATTATTATATCATTTAAATATTTAGATTGTTAACAAACTATCAAGATTTCATTCATAAAATTAAGATAACTGAATGAATAAGACATACATTTTTTTGGAGAAAAAAAAAATGAAAATAGAGCTCATTTTATGTGTTGAATTTAATCGGAAAAGATGAAAAAAAAAGGAGTTATCTTCATTGCATAATAACTTTTTAATATTAACACTGAACACATACAAGAGAGATGGGTAACTAATAACATCTGTACATTTAATTAACAAAATAACAATTGCTATAGAAATCTTTCAATGAAACATATGACATATGAAATCATTCATAAATTATTTCATATCTCAACATTATGTGGAGGGAAGCACAATGGTTTCGGTACGACAATGATGTAATAGTTTTAACTACAATTTTAACTACAAAACAAAAATACAATGGACGTATTAGTTTTAAAAACAGCCTGAATAGAGAATATCCCTTTGATTATGTTTCATTTAAAAGAAGAGGCCGATGGTCACGCACAGTCACATTGAAAAATACCTACAGTGAGCCAATCCCAATATCAAAGGAAAAGAAAAAAGATCTGATAGATCTTTTACAACTTATTCCCCCCTACTTCCACATTTTTACAGAAACCTTATGTGTAATAATGGTGAAGATATTGACCCTATTGGAGATATTTAGTTGAAGTAGAAACAGTAGCGGATCCAAGGGAGAGGCAAGGGGGGCACGCGGCCCCCCCCTGAGAGATGAGGACACTCATAAAGTATTACTATTCCTACATGAAATGAGCTATATTTAGTCATTTTTCAAGTCCGCTAATTGAAAATGAATTGTATTTAAAAATTTTCAGTAATTTATAACGTCATTATGTACTAATATGTATTTTAAATTAGGACCTTCATTACTCATGAAATGTTAAAAAAAAAAAAAAAAAAGTGCGCCCCCCCTCAGAAAATTTCTGGATCCGCCACTGTGTGTGTGAAATAGATCGATAACTTCATCAAGAGTTTCATTTTTAAACTAATAATGTACCTTTAGATTGATTTTTCATCATTTGTGTAATTGTGTATTTTTAGTGTTAACACGTTTTTATATAAAATCATAATTTCAACATGAAATCAAATTTGATTTTCCAAACTTTTGGACATCTTTAGGACAAGGTCTATTTCTCATATCCTTGGTAAAAAGGAATTAGGTTGATTATTGTTAAGTACAAAAGGCTAATGAGGTATGATCAGAAGGCCATAAGAGACAAAAATATAAGATACAAAGGGCTTAAATGCACTTAAAATAAATAAATAAGTTATATTTTGTTTAAATTTGTTTTTCGCTATAATGCTTAGTCTCTTATGAGATAATATAGTGATTCATGAATATAGAAATCCATAGACAGGATTTAAAATGATTTTTCAAAACTTTGAAAGATCGATGTGTAAACTTCGCATTCCAACACTTAAGCCCTTTTGCCCAAACACCGGTGAATTATAATTGTTACTAAAACATTATAGCTTAAACGTTTATAAGTATATGTTTATAAGTACAAAATATAAATATATAAATACATACAAATAAATATAAAAATAAATGAATTTACGTTAAATTTTCATTATTTTAATTTTCAGCTAAATAGAAATTATTTCTACTTTCTTAGAACTTTGGCTGCCATGTCACCTGTAATCGAATAACTGTTCTCTTGTCAGAGAATCAAATATTAAAATTGTCTCGAAGCGAGAGCGTGACTTTCAGGTATTCTTTTTCGGCAGTCAAAGTGTTAAAGGTCTAATTATTCGGGCGAGGAGGCATTCTAGTGTGAGTTACCGGTGGTACACGCCGGCGTGAACGTCTTAAATATACAAATAATGATTTTTTTTTTTTTTTTTTTCTCAAAATGCAGTCACATTGTTCTAATAAATGATTCCACTCATGACGACAGTTCTCAGGAGCTATTTCATGATTTGGTCCAAAAGATTGTTTTTGGTTGGTTTTCCATTATGACATTAAGGCTGTCGAAATAATCCGTCCCTGAGGTAAGGAATGAGAAGTGGGTAGACATCTTCGCTGCGATCTCTAAACCGTTACAAAAAAATAAGGAGATCCAGGGTTATATTTCGTAATACTTTCTTCAACATTGTGACAAGATTATTAATGTCAAGGTCTCCTCTTGAGGTTCGAGAACATCTAATGCCTCCGGATAATATGTTATCCTTGCGACAGTTGAAGTATTATCCGTAAATATCTCTACCTATTTTATTTTATTTATTACCTGATATTTTATTTATAATAAAAACATTATCATTGTTTTGAGGATGATTATGTTAACGCAGAAAGAAGGCTACTTTGGAGTTACAGTTAGTAACAGTGGCATTAACTCCCTCAATTTTTGTAAGATTTTAGTAGACTATTTTTGATTAAAAACTTTTTCCCCAAAAGTAGGTACATAGTAAAATTGAGCATGCAGTTGAAATTGCTAGTGGTTATCCATAAAAACAGTTTTTGATTTGTAACATATTTTTGCCGACCTGCGATATCTTCCTAAATATTAAGAAAAACGATATTAACTAATAAGAATGTCATCTTTATCTCCATTGCTGAAAAATCGATGGGTTTATCATAAACAAGCCTTCGCACTCTGACGTACTTAAATCCCACTTAGTACCTACACACTCCGTTTATTTAGTATCGTATGAGCGTATTTAGTACGTCATGAGCAGAGGTGAGGGTTGAAGTAAAGAACAGATGTGTTTAAATTGCTGATTATATATTTTTTGAAAAATAAATTAAATGTATTTACATATTTACATAGTATTCACATGTTTACAGGACTTCTTTGAAAACTATGCTTGAAGTTACGATATCCATGAGTGTTTGTTGGTAGGTTTGTTTTACACAGACATAGATGTCACTGAAAGAGCGCACCCTGGAAAACGCCACATACTTAAATACACATATCGGTTAAAATTTACATGACCGAAAATGTTTTCCTTGAAAACCTGAAAAGATTGACACCATTTAGAAACCTCTACTACCAAATCTCTATTAACAAAACTGCGGTTTTGCGCCTATAACTGGCAAGCTAAGACGAAATGAGTGGTTTGTATATTTCTCCGGTGTAGAGGTTAAGGAAAAGTTTAAAATGATGCCTCAATTATGAAGTTTGATGAAGTATTAAGGAAGTTATGGCGTACGGAAAAAAAAAGACTTTGAGAAATGATATATACTAGCTGACCCGTGCGAAGCATTCGTACTCTAACCGACTTCAATCCTACTTAATTAAAGCACACACAGTTTATTTAGAATCGTAAAGTGCGTCCTGGGCATATACGGAATACTTAAAAAATCTGGTGCGTGCGCGCAACACACAACTTTCACTTACCAACTTACTTAGATAAGAAATTAATGCGTTTTATTAATGCCACTTCTCAAAGTTACACATTTTCCACATTCATTTCTTATTTTTGTTTTCATTTGCTCTATAAACCCCTCAGAATATTTTAATAATGATAACGCTTACCTGATATTAAATAACACTCAATTTTCATTAAACATGACGAATATGAAGAAAATCGTTAAAGCCGTTTTTGAGATAATCTAAAAATTAGAAAAAAAGTTATGAAATAAATTGTCCCCTTCGGTTGATCAATCTTGATGAAATGTTGGCTATCACATCTTTGGCATATACATACATAAATACCCAGTTTGATCAAAATCGTGAAAGCCGTTTTTGAGTAAATTAAAAAAACACGTGAAATTGATACAAAATTTATTAAGTAAAGTCCCCCCTCCGGTTGATCAATTTTGATGAAATGTTGGCTATCACATCTTTGGCATATACATACATCAAATACCCAGTTTGATCAAAATCGTGAAAACCGTTTTTGAGTAAATAAAAAAAAACAAGTGAAAATAATACAAAATTCATTAAGTAAAGTCCCCCCTCCGGTTGATCAATTTTGATGAAATGTTGGCTATCACATCTTTGGCATATACATACATCAAATACCCAGTTTGATCAAAATCGTGAAAGCCGTTTTTGAGTAAATAAAAAAAAACAGTTGAAAATGATACAAAATTTATTAAGTAAAGTCCCCCCTCCGGTTGATCAATTTTGATGAGATTTTTACAGTCATATCTCGGGCATATAAATAGATCAAATACTCAGTTTAATCAAAATCGTTAGAGCCGTTTTTGAGAAAATCGAAAAAAACTTAAAAAGTTATTAAATAAAGTACCCCCTCCCTTTGAGAAATTTTGATGAAATTTTTGCTGTCACATCGCGGGTATATACATACACTAAATACCCAATCTCAGGTTCGCACGGTTTATAGTTTTTGAGCTAGTCTGTTCACACACACACACACACACACACACACACACAGACACACACACAGACCATTTCGCGGGACTTGGTTAATTGGACTCAGGGGACCCCAAAACGTGTATTTCCGTTGAAAACAGGAAGTCGAAATTTTTCACGATCGCAATACTTCCACTTACTATATATTTCATATATAGGTAAGTGAAAGTAAAAAACATTCCTACCGCGTAAATTGGTATCGCGGAAAGCGATTGGACTGATTCTATTGACTGAAATCGCACGTTTTTGCATGAACTCGCAAATGACGGTGAAAATCGGAAGTGTATATAAAAAAATTTTTTTCGTCTTGACAATCTAAAAGAAATGAAAGCCTTGCGACCATTTTGAAAATTTCGCTGAGAATTGCAGTTTTTTTCTTACGACTCCCAAACGAAGGGTTTATTCGAAAAAGAATGTATATAACCGAAAATGTTCTCCTTCAGAACCTGAAAAGATTGACTTCATTCAGAAGCTTCTAGTGATGATTTGTATATTTTTCCGGTGTAGCGGTTAGGGAAGCTTTAAATCGATGCCTCATTCATGAAATTTGGTGAAGTACTAAGGAAGTTATGGCGTACAGACAAGAAAAAAAGGCTTTGAGAAATAATATAGTATAAGATTATTTAAAAACTGAAAAATACCAAAATCTCAACATAAAATGTTTAACTGTGCCTGTATTTCAATCAGATCCTGTCGTCTGGATAATTGTCCAATCACCACTTACAAAGCTGGATGGTGGGATCCCTCCCTGAAGATCCTCGACAGAGTCCGGATTCGATTCCGGCCTGTGGTCAAATTTTTTTTCTTCTATTAAAATTATTTAAAAATTATAAATTGTGTATTTTTTTTTTTTTGTCTTCAAATCTTGATTTGCGCCTGTCAACAACTTCGACAATCAGCAAATTTGAGTGCTACGCTAATTTAAATAAGGGCATGTTAGGCATGGGGAAGAATGACACCCAGCGGTACCTCTTCCCTGGCTTGTGTCAGTTAATCTGGTTTGTTAACGAAGGAGATCCCTCATCCAACGCCTTTTTAATCTCCTATTTATTGGTATATCACCTGTTGCCATGTCTCTAATCAGTCGGTTGAAGTGGCCTTGTAAGTGAGTGTGAAAACGTTTATAAAGTGTCTTTATATGTTGGTCTACTGTTTCTATTTGTAAGTCAGTATGTAGTGTTTTGTTAGTGACGTACCATGGTGCTTTAACTATGAGTCTTAACATTTTTTATTGAAAGGTTTGAAGTCGGTGTAAGTGGGTCTTTTTAGCTGTTCCGTATATCTGTGAAGAGTATGTCCATATTGGTTTTATCAAGTATAAATATGTATTTAATTTTTGTCTTAGTCCCAGTTTAGTAGTTTTAGAAAAAAGTGAGTAGAGTTGGTTGAGTCGGTTGTTAAGGGTCTTACGTTTCATCTTAACATGCGGGCCCCAGGTCATCCTTCTGTCAAAGGTAAGACCGAGGTACTGTACAGTGTCAGTTTGTGAAATTTGGAAATTTTCTATATAAATTGGAGGGCAGGTATTTTTTCGAAGAGTGAACGTTATGTGTTTGGATTTGTCATGATTAAGTCGAATCTTCCATAGTTTACACCAGTCGTTTATTATATGTAAATGTTGTTGTAAAATTTGTGAGGCATGTGTAGGATCCGTGTGTTTAGTGAGAATCGCTGTATCATCAGCATATGTAGCGGTCAGTGTGTTAATGCTTTCCGGTATGTCATGAGTGTATATAATGTAGAGAAGAGGAGCCAGTATCGAACCTTGAGGTACACCCGCCAAGACTGGACGAATTGAGGAGATCTCCGACCCATGACGAACCGAGAAAAATCTGTGTATTTAAATATGAAAAATAACTACAGTTTCACCTTAAAAAAATTACTTAAGTTTACCGTAAAGTTGAACCATCCCTTAGTAATTACATTAGTAAGTTGTTAATAAAAAATAGTAATTTCAAATATCTAATCTAATCTAATCCAACGGCGCTTTAAATCTAAGTTATGGCGTACCGACAAAAAAAAAAAAAGGCTTTGAGAAATAATATGTTATATGAGGATGATATTAAATACCAAGTCTATTATTTCTTTTATATCCATTAAAGAAAATTTTAAGAAATAAATAAAATCTATAACTATGGAATTTTGTAATAAACATCATACGTTAAGAGAAACGTCTTCTGGAAGCTGACTGTACTCGATGTCGCAAGGATCTCACATTTTTGTTATGAAAATGATATTTTTTGTAAAGGGGCCAAGGTCTGAAGAACAAATGTCGGCCGACCCACACGTCGCCCTTGTTGGTTACCATGGCGACCGCATAGTAAACACTCCATTGAGGAATCCACATACCTTTGGCAAATAAGGATTTTAAAGGTAAATATAACGGTTTCCCTTAATGCAAAACATATTTAGAATTTAATAGTAATGTACTAAGGTTTATTACTTTCACTTAACTTTACCTAAATAAAATACTTATGTAGTTAGAGAAACTATTGCGATCATGAAAAATTTCGAATCCGGTTTTCAATGGAAATACACGTTTTGGGTTCCCCTTGAGTCCAAATAACCATGTCCCGCCAAATGGTGTGAACCAATAGACAAGTGTATGTGTGAACCAATAGACAAGCTCCAAACGATAAGCAGACTTAGGCATATACATACTTCAGTTATTTGAAGTATGTATAGGCGGGCGCAATCGACTATAGGGTGCGCTAGTAGTTTTGCATGTCGGAAAGAACGGTGTTAGACATAGTTGATGTAATAGAGATAATTGGCAATTTTAAAAGACCATTAATTGAAGGGCAGGCTATTCTTGATGCAAACCACATATTTACATGTGGAATAATATCTAAAAATAAAAAAACAGTTATTTTACAGGCCTCGTGCCTTTAAACTAGCAATCTTAAAGGACTGCCCCATCAAATAAAAGTGGAAATCAAATTTATTAATAATAATAAGCAATTTTCTTGTCATTGTACGTGTAAAGCTGGTAGTTCTGGTAAATGCAAACACATCATTGTAACTTTACTCGACGTTTTTCGGTTAGGAATAACATTAATTACCTATTCACACAATCATTTTTCTGACAGCTTAGATTCTTTGTCATATTATTTATTTATTTGTCAAAACTTTCAGGCTTCGCATTGAAAACATGGAACAATTAAGCACAACGGATGTAATTAGAAAAATGGGGAAAATTAAAAAAGAAAAACAAATCTATGACACTATGGTCTCAATGTTATTTGCATAAAACTAGCATTTTGGAATAATAAAATGTCAAATACTAATAATTACCTGGATAAATATAGTAACTTTCTTTAAAATGAAGACTACATATCGTCATATGTTTTGAAACAGGCTTATCTATTCTTAATTTTACAATCCACTCTTTAAGAATATTTTTATTTTTTGGAAATAAAAGGGAATGACACGTCTTTTGATTTTCTAATTGAACACTAAGGGACCGAGCAATACCTAACAGACATTTTTCAAATGATTTTTTGCTCAATCGGGTTTTAATTATGGAAAAATAAATTAAAAACGCCAATCCCAGGTAATGGCCCCGCTTTTATCCCCGTTTCTCTAGTTCCTGCAGCGCCGTCGCTTGCGCCCGCCTATATGCCCGCGATGTAACAGCCAAGATTTCATCAAAATTTAGCAAACCGAGGAGGGGGGGCACTTTATTTCTTAATGTTGTTCATTTTTACGATTTATTTTATTCCTCAAAAACGGCTTTAACTATTTTGATTAAACTCGTCATGTTTAATTATTATCAATTTTTCTTCCATATAAGGTAGGTTTCATCATGACACTAATGTTCTGGTGGGGCATAAATGGCATAGGATATTTACTACGAGTCGTAAATACACCTTCTTTCGATTCATCTTCACGATATATTTTCAAAAAGCAACTTGCAATAAAAAAAAAAGCAAACAGTAAAAAAGAAAACTCGAAGTAAGATCATGATGAAATTAGGATTTTTTTATGCCCCTCATAATGAAATAAACAATAATGAATCGGTAGTACTTAAAACTTTCAAGTTTTGCAATACAAATTATAATAATCTATAACTTACGGACTCAAAAAACAAAAAAAATGTGGAAAAAATCTGCGAAAGTAGTGAATTCAGTTTATATATTTATCAAAACGTTGTGAAAGTGAAAGCTGTGTATTCCGCGCATCGCTCTAGATTTGGTTTTTATTTTATTTCAATTACTTTCATTTACCTAATACTTTTTAATTACCGCGGTACAGACCAACTAAAGCTCACGCTTCTCGAATAGAATAGAATAGAAAACGTTATTTACTAAAAAATAAAATAAGTATTTACAAAATGTATATGGGTCGTTTTAAAATTATAGGTTATTTTGATCTATACTTTTTTCAAGAAAAAAATCTTTCATTTTCGCCGGGATTTTTTTATAATGTGCCTCTATATCGGTCTCTTAACTAGCCCTAAAAGCACGCACACACTTTAGTGGATATTTTGGGAAATATAGTTTTTTGGAGGTACCTAGAGGAAACCTAGAGGTAGAGCCGAGAAGCCTGCTCCGAAGTTTAATGTGGAGCGCCTGAAGGAAGAAACCGTGAGGCAGAGCTTCGTCACGGAAATGCTAAAAATGAACGAAGGCTTTACTGACATACCGACCAGGTGGACCAATTTAAAAGAAGCACTCAAGAAAGCAGCAGAAGAAGAACTTGGAGAGATACACAGGCCTGCAAGGAATGACTGGTTTGACGCTGAGTGCCAAGCCAAGTTGGACGCAAGAAACGAGGCAAGGAGGAGAATGATCCAACGCCCCACTAGAATGACCACCCAAAGCTACCGTGACAAAAGAAATGAAGCGAAGAAGTTATGCCGCCGAAAGAAACGGCTTAGCCAACAAGTTCAGTTGGAGAAAATAAAAGAAGATTTCGAAGCCAGAGATCCCCGAAGGTTCTACAGAGGCGTCAGGGAAGTGAAAGAAGGTTTCAAGCCGCGACTCAACTTCTGCAAAGATAAAGAGGGAAATCTGTTAGTTGGGAAAGAGGAAGTTGTCGCCAGATGGGCTGAGCATTTCCAGGAGCTGCTAAACAAGGATCAGGGAAATGCGGAAGAGGATCGAAGACAGGAAATGGACCCATACCGGATCTTGGAATCAGAGGAGCCGGAAGAGGATGATGTGCCCCCGGACAAAGAGGAAATCATAGAAATATTACTAGGCCTGAAGACACATAAGGCGCCGGGGATAGATGGTATCCAAGCTGAACTCCTCAAGTATGGGGGCGAGGTAGTATGGGACCAAATGTACAAGCTCATCTTCGATATCTGGATGGAGGAACGGATCCCAGAAGACTGGAAAGTGGCGGTATTATGTCCTATTTACAAGAAAGGCGACAAGCTTAGCTGCTCCAATTACCGAGGGATTTCTCTGTTGAATATTGCCTTCAAAATATTGTCCGCGGCAATCAATAAAAGACTTGTGGCCCACATGGAGAGTCTACTATAGATCAGATATTTACAATCCGCCAAGTGTTAGAGAAGTCTCTGGAATTTAATGTTGATCTGCACCACCTATTTATAGATTTCGAGCAGGCATATGACTTGGTGGATCGGCAGACTTTGATGAGTGACCTTCTATCCCTGGGAGTGTCGAGGAAGTTAATCCGACTTATTAGAATGAGCATGCAGAACACGAGATGTCGGGTTAAATTGCAAAGGATGCTCTCCGAAGAATTCCCGGTTGAATCTGAAATAATGCAGGGAGATACCAAGGCTACCACCCTCTTCAACCTGTGCATGTAGAAAGCAGTAAGAGCCATCAGAACTAATCCGGGAGGCACCATATTTGATCGACTAACACACCACTTGGCATATGCGGATGGTGCGGAAATGGTCGCCAGAACCCTGCCAGCGCTGCGGGGAGCCCTGGAGGAATTCGAAACGGCAGCTAAGATCCGAGGTTTGCGCATTAATGAAAATAAAACGGTATATATGAAGAGCACACGAAGTCGCCCTCAGCGCGACCCCCAGCGGATCAGGATCGGTCCACACAATTTTATGGCGTGCAAAGAATTTAAATACCTCGGCTCCCTAGTGAAAGAGAACAATAACATTGGAGCAGAGATAGGTGCCAGAATAGCTGCGGGAAACCGATGCTACTTTGCCCTCCAGCGAGTTCTCAAGTTCCGAGGTTTATCAAGAAAAGCCCGTGAAATGGTATATAAAACCATAATCCGCCCGGTCGTCACGTATGGAAGTGAAACATGGGTGATGACGTCCCATCACGAGTGCTAGGTGTGTGGGAGAGGAAAATACTAAGAAAAATCTATGGGCCAGTCTGTGAGGGAGGAGTGTGGAGATCCCGTTACAACAGGGAACTAAAAGAGTTATACGGTGATGCAGATCTCGTGACCTTCATCAAGGCAGGACGAATCAGATGGCTTGGACATGTAGAGAGGATGCCGGAAGAAAGAGTGCCGAGGAAGGTTTTGTACGGCCGACCTGGAGGAGCAAGGCGGAGAGGTAGGCCACCACTTAGATGGCTGGAGGACGTCGAGGCGGATATGAGACGGCTTGGCGTCAGGCAGTGGAGGGCTGCTGCAGTGGACCGAGAGCAGTGGCGAAAAATCGTTGAGGAGGCCCAGGTCCCACGCGGATCGTAGCGCCGAGGAGGAGTAGTTTTTTGAAACTTTTGAGAAACCCATCGTCTCTATAGAGTTAGAAATGACACGTCAAATCAAACTTATAACTTCTATTTCAGTTTACAAAATAACAAAACAAAAAAACAAAAATAAGTAGCTATGCATTAAAGTAAAAAAGAAAAGAAGAAATAAGAGATCTATTTACTAATTCAATAAAAGTTTGAGAGCCATGTAGTATTCCAAAAGCGTTATTTATTTGCATTATTTAGCGTTAAACTTCTAAAAATTTGTACCTTTTTTTTGTCCTTCTTCTTTTTCTTGGAGATATTTTGGAATTTATTCTGATCATCAAACAGGAATTCGTGATATCCCAATAAATATTTTTCTCACTCGAAACAATTGAAACAGCTCAAGCGTCTCATGGCCAATCTGTGGGTGTCTTCTTTCCTATAGACCACTTGAAGAACCTTCATAGTGCCACGGAAGGAAGTAAGGGTTGGAGGCAACATTTCCCTCATCGATGTGATATCTTGTTCATTAACCAAGCTGATGTTTACATGCTATTGATAACAGGGTGTTATGACATATTAACCCAGAGAACTAGTCTCCCTCAATCCCCAAACCTCATCTCACTCCATAAAAATATGATTTTTTTCATTATTTGTAGGGAGTGAGGTTTTGAATGTTTTTATGCTTTGCTGGCCAGAGGTTTCAGATTTTCTCATATTATAAAATTCCCATATAATGTGATCATTCATGCTCACATTAATTTTCCATCATTAATAGATTAAACAGTTACCTTAATTTACAAAAGCAATGTAAGGGGTAAGGAAGTATAAAAATACTCTAATGAATTCCACCACAAAAAAATTTCTTCAACGAACCTTGTTTTTTTTTTTTTTGAAGTACCTTGTTTTTTTCAGGCAGTGAAATAAATCTTTCCTGGTTGTGGAGGGTTAGTTAAGAAAAATTTTAGGGTGTGAGGAAAAACTGTGTGACAACAATAAAACCTATAAGATGTATGGTTAAAGGATTTTATTTTCATAATCTACCGGCAGGTTCACTAAGGGCAAAAATAATTTTTTCAATAACATATGCACTAAGTTAGAGTAGCTTAAAAATATGAGATGTAAGAAACCTATACCGTGTGACAGTTGTAGGGAGTGAGAATTGACGTAATTAACAATTTTCAACTATGAAACATATCAACTTTTTAGCCTCAGAATAGTTTTTCTATGTAGGGGCCAAGTTTTTTTATCTCTCCAAAAAATTTTAGCTTTCTATGACGAATAGTTTAGACATAGAGGCCGTGTGACACAAAATAACCCATAATTTTGTAATGATCCATATACATTGTTAACGACACATTTTGACATGGCTTCCGCTATCTGCCAGGTGTACTGAAAATAATAGTACATTCATAATAGGAACATATAACACTTCTAGATATGGAAGAAAACTGAAAATATTTATAATGTTAGGAGAATTCATTTAAAATAATCTCCTATAGTCTTAATGTATCTTTTACCTAAAATTTTATTCAGTTTATTTTGCTTGAGCAATTATTGATCACTATTTAGGAAGAAGCTGATTGGAAGAAACAAAACACAAAACATATGATTTAATATAGTTCAAGACTTGTTTCTGGACAGTTGGAACAAACTGTTCTAGAACATGTTTGTGACTATGATGTTCGAGTACAATCTACGCTTGCATAGATACTTCCAGTTAAACAGTTCTTCTTCGGACTAAATATAAGGAGCCATGGACAGCAGAGTCAGTCTTCTTCTGTAGCTCAAGTCATATGGTCATTTTCGTGTTACTTTGTTGTTACAAAGTGATACTTTTTGCAACCTGTTTAATTATTGTAATTTCATAGTTGGTTTCGTTTAATAAAAATTGTTTAATCCACATAAGTGTTACAATATTCTTATCAGTAGCAATAAAATAATTTCTATAGTATATACTTTTTTTTTAAGGAGAGTGACAATCTGGTCCATGGATTATGACTGCTCAGACTCAGCAGGCCCCGATCATCTATATCTCTTTCCCTGAAGCGGACCATCCATGGACCGAACCTCCGGAGGGCTACTGGCATCCTGGAAAACCAGACCGCAATTCTAGAATACAGGGGACAGAGTTATAACACCTACTCTCGGTCGATGTGAGTCGCCTCCAGTAGGCTTACGTGCCTCACAACCTGGGGTAAGGCGAGGTTACTTACTTGCAGGTCCCATTCGCTCCATTATTTCCCGCCGCTAAACTCTTTCTACTAAACCTATTCCAACGCAAGAGCTGCTAGCTAGCGAAGCAGTGAATTATAATCCCCCGGGGCGGAATTTAAACTCTTGCATATATGTAACCTTTGGATCTAAACGATGGTTCGTGAGCGTACCAGGCTTTGACAGACAAGGCCAACGCCATCCTGATAATTAATAAATATGATTTAATAGTAATGAAGAACCAATATTTCTGCACGGGCGCTGAAATATTGTAACTGTCACAGTAGAGTAATGTTGTGCTGCAATACATGACATCCAACTACTGCGAATACCTACACGCATAGACTAATATACAAGGGAAAGTATAGAATAATAAATAAATAAATTCAAGTGAAGGTTATTTTAATAATAAATTCAAGCCTCGCAAATCAAAAACCTCCTTCTTCAAGTTGTAGTATAATACCCTAGTTATGAGCGTAGGTGTTTACAGCCAATAGATCCCACCTGCAGAACAAAATAAAAATAGCTGTAATTTAGATAAAGTTCTTTAGTCGTATAAATCTGATAGGCTAAACTTATGATTGTACTGAGGTATATGATCTCTTTTATTATATTTCTGCATTAAAGACACTAGCGATACTTTAAGTAGTTTTTACATCTGTGCCAAAATACACCGGATTTACGATAAAGAAAATATACATAACAAATCATATTTTGATTATTTCATTTTATTCAGGCAGTCCTGTCTTATAAGACCTTGGCTTATCCTACTCGCCTCCTCCACATTCTCGTGAATGCCCGGATCTTCTTAAGGAGATACTCTTCAGATCCCCCTATTGCGTCGAATACCAAGTCGATCCATGGTATACACATTTAAGGACCCGGTGGTATATATTTTGAGCTCCAACCAAAGAACAAAATATTTTCTATTAATAAAGAATAAATGTCTATTTAAAACAAAATAATTACATTGCCATCTCAATAAGCAAGTGCCATGAAGAGTTAGTAAAATGCGTTCTCCCTGAAAACCAACATGTGAAGCGCTAAACCGAAGATAGGCAGTTCGAAACACGGAGCCAGGGAAAATTCAATGATACTTGGTAATAATTTCCCACCCTCTCCTGGCTCGGGAAACCCCGTATAACTTAAAAGGCGAGGAAGGGAAGAAAAAAAAAGTTTAATGACGAGCACGTTTTATTATTTCCACTCCATTAAAAAAATCCATTAAAAAGAAAGGGAACTGCCGTTCAATACCGTGTCGAAGTCCTTTGATAAAGGGTTAAAGGTTATTAAAAAAATAAGTAACGCTCGTCGAATGCAAGCAGGAACTAACTGAAAAAAATAGATTTTTCAAAAGGGTTGCCTCTTTTATTCGATTGTTAAATATTGCTAAGAATCCAAAATACATATAACTGTTTATAAAAGGTCTTGCACAGACATGGTAAAGGAAAATTGGAAGATAATATCTTAAAAATATACGAAAAAAGGCTAAAACTCTGAATCAAATTATTATTTTTAAGTTCAATCACGATCATTTGAACAAATTACGAAAATAAATTATTATCATTAAAACAAAAGTTTTCTTCTGATTTCAGGAATTTTGAGTTTACATTTTTTGGAAATAAACTTTATATTTTGAAAAGACACTTCTGTGGGAGGGACCCTTATTTTCAAGGAGCCTGGAATCGACACTCCCCTACGTTCATTATTTTTAATTTTTCAAGATTTTTTTAAATTTTATGAAACCTGTATTTTATAATCTATTGAATAACAGAATAGAAATTATCTGTCTCTCGTTTCGCCTAAAAATAATAAATGGCTAAATATGAAATATGAAAAAAATCAAGTACACAAAAAAGAAAAATATTCCGACAACTCATAAAACACGTTGAGCCCACGCATGCGCAGTATGCCTTTAATGACAGACGATGTTCATAATTAAAGATATTTTTTTCATTCAATGGAAATTATATGAAGTTTTCAAGAACTACATAGAGAATTATAAAATCAGACGACTTGGAGTATTATGCTTGCATTGCCGAATTATCGCATGTAAAAACTTTTATTTAATAATAAAAAATTATTTTACTTTAGAGAGTAAATACGAACAAAAATAAGTGAAGGGATGTAGAAAGATGTATGGCATTGAGAAATGACATTATAAAAACACATCAATTTCTAATCTAAGTAAGTTGGTAAGTGAAAGTTGTGTGTTGCGCGCATCGCACAAGATTTTTAATTTTGCTTTGTATAAAGATATTGATCATTAAATACCACTTTGGCCCTTGACCAGTTACATACTAGAAGTAAATATATTGTATTTAAATGATCTTTGAAGATGTTATAAAAGCACAGAAGCCAGCCAGCATTCCAAATTTCTCCCTCCCCGATCTCCAAGACTTTCTTCAGAGGCTGAGTTATTGGCTGCTTGTTAAAAGGCGCCAGCAAACAGGAAGAGAGTGAGAGCTAGATCCGAAGAGGGCGCTGGTGAGAGGCGAGTCCTAAATCCTTGTCCAGGAGGCACTTCCGCTAGGTGCAAGGGCGGCCGGAACTGGCTTCCTCACAGTGGGTGCAGGATCGACTTCGCGCGCCAAACCAAGGCCACCATGATCTAACTCACCTTGCCATTTGCACCTATCTTTGGGCACATCTATTCCAAGATGGGTGTGAGCACGCTTAGCGTGTAATTGCCTAAATTATCTGAACGACAAGACTGTTAGGAACAATGCGCGATAGTACTTCCTTCCGCCTTTTATCCCAGTGTAACAACAGAGACATTCTAGCTTTTATTTAGGTAAAAATGTGATCTTTTATACACTGCATTGAACAATAACTAAATGTATAGACTATATTCGAGAGTTTAACATTCCTGATATTCTACGATACAGTGGCCGATTATGAAATTTTGGAGCATGGAGCATCTTTACTAGACCTGAAATAACAGTTAATATTATTGAGACTACAACCAATTTAGATAGGATTAGTTATGGAAGATGTTTTGAAAAGTTTATGCGATGAACAACGTTATTAAATGTTTTGTATTTTCTTATGTTCCCTGGTACCATTTCAAACATTTGATTTTTCTATATGTGATAGTGATTTGGTTTATTTAGCTGCGTTCTGTAATCATCGGGTTTTCTTTCTTACTCCATCTATTATCACTTTTTTAGTTTTTTACTCTGGGCTAAGGTCATATTATTTTTCTTCTTTAATATTTCTGATTTAATTAGATATTTAGGGACGATGGTAACTAGAAAAAACGAAATCGAAGAGGAAATTAAGGCTAGATTAAAAGCCGGTAATGCTTACTACTTTTCAGTCGCGAAATTGCTTAGCTCCCGCCTTCTGTCCCAAAACTTAAAAATTAGGATTTACAAAACTATTATTCTTCCAACGGTCGTTTACGGATGCGAAACTTGGCCGCCGACATTGAGGGATGAGCAACGGCTTAGAGTTTTTGAAAATAAAGTACTGCGTAAAATATTTGGACCGAAGAGGGATGAAATAACCGGAGAATTTAGACGCTTACACAACGCCGAACTGAGTGAACTTTACCCAGTAAATATAATTGACGTGATTGCAGCAAGACGAATAAAATGGGCGTGTAAAATTGCAAAACTTGGCTGTGAACGTATTCCGAAAAGATTAATAAGCGCGGTGCCGAATGGGAAACGTCCGAGGGGCAGGCCGAGACGGAGGTGGGAGGATTGCGTTAGGGCGGATCTATCGAAGTTAGGTCTGGAAGACGGTCGATGGATGGAGGTGTGCAGGGAGCGATTGGTGGTGTCGGCATCGAACCTTCGGGTTCGTTAAGCCTTTATTATTATTATTATTATTATAATATTTCTGATTATTTACATTGTTTTATAGTATAGCATATCATCATGTCATTATATATATTATTTCTCAAAGCCTTTTTTTGCCGGTACGCCATAACTTCCTTAATACTTCATCGAATATTCATGAATGAGGCCACATTTTAAAGCTTTCCTTAACCGCATACACCGGAAAAATATACCAATCACTCATTTCGGCTTCAATATAAGCGTTTATTTGGTAATAGAGGTTTGGTAGTAGAGGTTTTTAAATGGTGTCAATCTTTTCAGGTTTTCAAGGAGAACATTTTCGGTCAGGTAAATGTTTTCGATTAACCCCTTCGTTTGCAAGTTGTAAGCGAAAAACTGCAATTCTCAAGGAAAATTGCATTTTTTTTTTCTCAAGGAAGGTATCATTTTTTTTTTCAGTTTGTCGAGACGAACATTTTTGTTTATATACACTTTTCCGATTGTCACTGTCGTTTGCGAGTTTCCAGCAAAAAATGCGATGAAATATACGGTGTGTACTTTTAGGAAGTGGGGTTGAAGTAGGTTATAGTACTAATGCTTTGTCAGCTAGTTATAGAATATTACAAAACAGCCTTGGTTATATGCACAAAAAAAATTATAATAAATACCTCAGATATTTATATAGCAGTTCCCAACTACTCCAACCTACCACAAGAGCTAAAAAAAATGACAGAAAACAAAACTTGCACCAAAACACTGTGAAAAGGTAATAAATAACTACCTCATTAATCATTTCCTCACTAAAATTTCATACGTAAATTTACAAAAGAGAAGACGAAGAGAACTTAAAACCAGCCAAAAAACTGCAGGTATCGAGCTGGATTGTGAGAAAACATTTATGTTAGTGATAATCATTTGAATTTTTCTAGAAAAAAGAAAATATCCATATGTCTGCAAATATAAGGGAACAATGATAATATTGTTTTTTCGGCTTAAGGAAAACTACCTAACATAAGCAACAATGCATTGCTTCTTTCCATATGACAAAATTATATTTATTAAAAAAACGAATCATATTGAAACCAGTTCCGATGAGTTTCCCTTGACATTTTGAATACCATCGTCTCTGAATTTAGTTTAAAATAATAAAAATGTAGCTTCACCCTGGTTTATAATCCAAACTTTAATATTTTTTAAATTTCCTATTGACATAACATTACTCATCACGTTTAATTAAATAAAATGCTTCACGAAAAATAGTCATAATAATAATCAGTCATGCTTTTTTATAGATCCTTTATTGACCTCAAACTGTTACAATATTCTGTTCAACGTTTCGGCACTAAGCCATTTTCATGAAGAACGTCAACAAATTTTTAATTTCAATTTATTTCAACTTAACAAATTAAATTAAAAACAATTAAGTAATGAATTATGTTTTCACCCACCTGTGATCACAATTTTCAATAGAATACGCTAAGTACCCTTGTCATAAAATTAAAAAAAAAAAATTCACTAATTAAAAACTAGGCTTATCATTCAAACTGGTGCAAATTTTATAAATGCACAAACATAAGGGATCTTGTAGAAAATATCAAAATATCATTTGAAGATTATGATGTCGGTGCATATAAATTAAGTTTTAAATCAACAAATAAGGTGGGTAACGTATATAACAATATGTAAGATAAAATTAATTTTAAAAACCAATCCGAAGTGGTCTATAAAATATCTTCTTTGGATTGCCCAGCAATATACATTAGCGAAACGAAGCAATATATTTCTGACCGGATGTACCAGCATAAAAATTATGTCAAAAATACAGAACAAACAGGACAACAAAAACAGGTTTAGTGGATCATATAAATAAAACAAAGCACAGGTTTGATTTTGATGGAGTTGAAATAATACATAGGGAATCAAGCGTGTATAGGAGGTAAATGCTTGAGGGTATGTCAATTTCAGAGAACACTGATAAAAAAAGGTATAAAGTTTTAATTAATATTTTCCAATTGTTTATTTAAGTAACAGTGAAGTTAAATGTTGGAGGGGATAAGGGGACTGGTAAAATAATCCATTTGACTGTGAAGCTTGAATGATAAGACTATAGTTTTAACTAGTAATATTAATTTCAATTTTATGACAAGGGTACTCAGGCTATTTTTTTGAAAATTGTGGTCACAGGTGGGTAAAAACATAATTCATTACTTACCTAATTTTTTTTTAATTTAATTTGTTAAGTTGAAATATATTGAAATTAAAAATTTTTAGATGTTCTTCATGAAAATGGCTTAGTGCCGAAACGTTGAACAGAATATTGTAAAAGTAGCCTCAAAACAGTAAAGAATTATCATAATAATAATAATGATTTCTTCATGTAAACGTTGCCAACAAGCAGTCCCATTTTGGTCTGATACTGTTAACGTAATATTTAATAGCTGCCAAATTTACAGCTCTATCTAAATTGGGGTCAATTGACTAAATGGACTTGCTGAGATATCTAAACGAATCACGCAGATTAAAATTAATTATTGGTCATTTTCAAAACACTTGTTGCCCATTTAAGATAATGAAATAAGACGACAAATATAAGTTTCGACATGTATAATAAACGTAGAGGTTGCACGAAAGATGTTTTCTTATCATTATAAAATGATTCTGTAAATTGAATAAATTACTTTAATGTGTTAACAAGGTCTTAAGAATATCAGCCCTTAAATCATTCACATTAATAAAGGCTGCGGAATTATACTAATTTCTGCTTACCATACACACTTCTATTCAGCGGCAGCTACACAGTGCTAGATTTTAATTTGTAATTAAAGAATAATTTATTGATTTTTTTTAATGTCTCCACTTCGTATGATTTAAATAAATGAATTAATTAGATTAGTACTAGTATTAATAATAATTATTGAAATGAAATAAAATGATATAACGACGTGTCGGGCAGCGGCGGCTATCGGCAACTTTCTCCGGGTCTTCCTCCAACTGGAGCAATTTATAACCGGAGTGGGAGGTTTCACTCTCCAGGAAGGAGAAGGTTATCCAAGAGCCGGCAGAGCAAGGTCTCTCGCCAATCCCCCCCCCCCCCCATCTCTTCTCGGAAATATCAAGTCACTTGTTTTAAATAACAATTATATTCCCACTTAAAGGGATTGGTAAAAGATAAAAGCTGACCTGGTAGACTCATTTCTATCCACGTTACGAAAACAATGAGAAAAACGTGTAACAAGTAATCATAGCATATATCAATAATTGTGGTTATACCATATTTCTAAAGTGTCTGAAGGGGCAAATCCGAAAGGAGATTTCACGGAGAGAATTGATGGACACAGTCGTGAACGACCCCTTGGTCAACAGTGGTAAGGGCGCTGCAAAGGAGATGCATTGATCATGGGTTCGATTCCCAGCCCTGGTTGGATCTTTTCTATTCCATTAAAATTATTTTAAAATTATAAACTACAGATATAGAATGCAAGGCCTCAAAGTCTCATATTATTTCAATAATGCACTTAATCATGCAGATTACATGCCAAATTTTCGCCTATTCAGGCATCTTCTGGGCTACTACAGTTTCGCAAGCAAGCTAGAAACAGTTTTTAATGCTCATGGTACTACTTTTTGTTTAAAATTCTGAGATTTTTATTAATATTAGCACTGTCAAGCATAGTTTTATTATTTGGGAATTGCTGGTTATGCTGGTATGGTTTGTGCAAAGTGAAAACAAGCGTTTTATTAACTTTCCGATCAATTTTTATTTTTATCTCATTCTTATAGATCTTTAAATACTTACTCAAAATCTGTTCAATTCTTTCTTTAGTTTGATCTTGTGCTTTGAATAATTCTTGGAGCTTTTTCTCGTAATTATGTTTATTGCGATTTGTGAGCCATTTTGATTGACGGATATCGAGCGAAAGTTATTTACTACCAATATTATTAAAAAAGTTGATATGTTTTTTGGAGGATAAAAATAAGTTATTAAATGAATTCCCTATATTAATAAGGCCATCTAGTAAATGCTTTGGTAATGTGTTATTCGATTTATGCCTTTGCAAGTACATACCTTTTCCAATGGAGTTTACGTATTTAGTAAATTAATTAATAATGTTCCAAATATCTCTATTACTCAAAGTATCCGAAATGACAACAGATTGAATTTCATAAAGAAGTTTGTAATTTAAGTCTTTAATAGATGATGCTTTAATAAGTTGGGGTTCATGGGCCATCTCCACAATAATTTAGTAAAAAAGTTTTAGGAAGAGACTATTGAATTATAGATGTAGAATGCAAGGCCTCAAAGTCTCGTATTATTTCAATAATGCACTTAATCATGCAGATTACATGCCAAATTTTCGCCTATTCAGGCATCTTCAGGGCTACTACAGTTTCGCAAGCAAGCTAGAAACAGTCTAATTATAAACTACTTATTTAAATATAAACAATAAACAACTAATTTTAATGTAAACATGTACTTTTTATGAAATTTTATTTTTATATGGATCTTGGCTTTTAATACTAATATCTACAAAACTATGATATTCTACAGACGAACAAGATCCCTAAGCATAAATAAATATATAACAAATATTTATATGGTTACTTTCTCTTTCCCAATTTCACGAAACAAGTTTTCAAACTTTAGCAACAAATTAAGATATGTTCGTGATAAGGATCCATAAATACAACGTTATGTAAATATACAACAAAATATAATAAACAATATTAATAATTATTTATATGTCAAAAATCTGGTTTAGTCATGAAAATAATTATGAAATGGCCAATGAAAAAATAAAGCCTATTCAGGTGCGTAAGAGGTTAGTCATAAATTATGACTTATGAAGGTTCCTTGCGAAGAGTAATTAATAAATGAATTCCACATTATTTAATGTTCAGGTAAGTCAAATGGAAATAATTCTTTGTTTAATTTAACAGATGCAATGCTGTAATCAATCCTTTCTCCCGTTCCTTGTTCGCCCTGATTCACAAGATCTAGATATCCATGGATTCAGAAATTAGTGTTTCTTTAAATGTGTAAGTGCTATATATCAACTTCACAGGATTTGTTTTCTCAACTCAATACGGCAGAGGGCTTTATTATTGCTAAACTTGAAAATCTGCAGTACACTTTTTCATCTTTTTGTCTACTTGATGCATTGTAATAGACCCTTTTGGTCAAAAAGCGAGTAACGTCTGGTGCCAAACTTAACCGTTAAGCAGGCCTTAACAGGTTTCCTGATACCCTATTGTTTTTAAAATGAGATTTTTTAGGCCATCTTTTACTTTTTTTTATTTTACATTAATTTGGCCTATAATATACGATAGATTTTTCCACGTCTGAACTACTAGTATTCATTATTCATTTATTACTGCTACAAGAATTTACCGTAAAGAGAATTTAGACTTGGCTATCAAGTGATCGAAAAAATCTGGGATCAATTTTATTGTTTTTTTCAAAATAATTTGCTGAGTCGAAAATCTGAGGGGGGTTTGTCCAAATCTGCTTAAATAAGTTGGTGTATGCATTGAACAATAACATAACTTTAAATTATAATAATAAAAAAAAGTCAACAATATTTTCACTCGTTTGTTAAGAGAGTTATGTTTCATTTTTACATGTGGGCCCCAAGTCATTTTCCAAAGGGAGTACCAATTTTGTAAATGTAATAAGTCATATTGCCAATTTAGAGTTGCCAGTCTAGTGATATTTTAAAATCCCTGGGTCATCTGCGTTCGTTAGCGCCAAATTCTCAGAGTTTATAACATATTTGAATATAATGTATAGTAACGAAGCAAGTATTGACCCTTGTGGAACTCCTCTCTGAACTCCGAGATTGCCTCTTTTTATTTATTTTTATTTTATTATTTTAATACGTTAAAAGATAAGTTTTTATTAGTGGTATACCTAGCTGGAAAACTTTTTATGTATTTATTTTTACGAATACTTTTTTCTGACGACCATTTTATATATTTAATCCATCTACATCTGTCCAACATTCTAACTGCAATAAAAAAATAAAAAAATCAAGATTGACTGGTATAAATGAATATCTAAAGTTTTATTTTCACTTTCACCTTACTTATTAATTATTAAATTATTTTTAAAAAATAGATTATTCTTCATTAATTAGTTGAAATACGGTAGCCTGAAATGCCTCCATGAGCGGGGATAATGACAGGACCGGAATTCGATTATGATCTCAGCGCGTGGCGAACATGACAGGAACTATCAATCAAACCTTACACCGTCCATCTCCTAACTATCTCCTTCATCAGTCGCCATATAGGTGGCGGTTGAGATGTTCCTCTGTGAAAGTGGCACTCCATTCAATTGCCGCCATGTGCATGCCATCTCAGAGTGGATTGCATTTCCTCCGTTGAAGAACAATAAGTCGTGATTATTATCTCATGTAGAAAGCCCGTATTCAAACTAAGTTAAAATTCCTCGTTAAGGCACTCCCCGTCTGGCCCTGTTCATATCCTAAGTTAATTCCCATTCAACCGCGGGTTTGATCGTTACCGAAACTAGAAGTTCAAATAGGTTATGTGTTTTAACCATAATCGATCAACATTTTTTACCAGAATAGTGAGCATGGGCGTCACCGGCATCAAATTATAGGGGGGGGGCTCAATATTTTCCTAGATAGGGTAAGTAGAAATTCGAGGGGCTAAAAGTTGATATAATTACCCCTAAAAACGACTTTTGGGACGTTTAATTCATCCTCTAACGATGTATTTTAAAGGTATTTATAGTCTCTGAAAACTTATTAATTTATGCCTCAGTTATACAATAAAATAGGGAGTTCTTAAGGCTTAATGTTGAAGGATGTGGGCAATCAATTCTTGATTGAGTTTTATTAAGTTTTTTTTCTGATCCTGACCGCACTAATTTCATTGATTTCCATCAACTTCTATAAGCTTTATTCAATGGATGGAAAGTAGGATCAAGCTGCTTGGTTTAAAAAAGAAATGTAGAGCAATAAAACAAGACAGTTCAAGATGAAATAAAAAATATATAATTCATCAAATATACACTACGCCTGACTACGCTTTTAACAATGGAGTGTGTTGCAATTAACTAATATTTTATATTTATATTTGATTGGTTAAAATCGGATAAATTCGTAAAAAAAATTATATATTTTTTTTAATGTAACTGCCAAAATGTTGGGGGGTATAGTCCACTCTTGTCAAAATATTGGGAGGGACGAGCCCCCCTGCCCCCCCCCCCCCGGCGGTGACACCCATGATAGTGAGCTCTATGAATACTTAAATAGTAAGTGGGCCAGACCCCCCTACCGAGCCCCCCCCCCCCCCACATCCCTATAAATTGCATATCGTTGTATTCCTTGTGATAAAAGATTAAGAAAAAGCCAATGTTCCCAGAAAAAAAAGTGGCCGCACTAACCGAAAATGGCGTTCAAACATGGCGGAATGACGAATTTGATTTTAGTCAGTTTTTTTATTAATGACATTCACCATTATGCTTAATTTCGCCATAACTGGTATTTTATTAAAGCTAGATAGTTCTAGATTCAGAATAAATAAACAAACGTTCTAAAATAATTAGTCTTGACAACATAAAATACATTTTAATTCAATTTTTTCAAGTCACTCGCGTAAAAGTTAAAATTTCAAGTTTATTTGTGATTAAACGGCCATCGTTAACGAAAAACACCCTAAAATAAAACATCTGGAGCAATTATTCTTCTTTAAAAATCAGTGGTCAAATTTCAAAATATATCAACTATTTTTATAGAAAACGGAACTAAAAGGCGAAAAGGCGCCGGTGACTCGGGCGCATCCAGTCCTCTGCCACATTGTTCAGTTCTCTTTCATCATGTAATTAAAGCGGGTTTAGGATATTATTTTGAATGTATAATCGAGCCTATGTAACTGCAAGTTTTTAATTTACAGAAATAATTAATATAACCTTCTTTTTTTTTCATTTTTTTAAAATTTTACAGATTTAAAAACAATCAAAATGAAAAAGATAAATAAAAAGTTCTGTTTGTTCGTTAATATGTAGAAATTATTCGTAATACAATTTAGGAAGTATATACCCAACACAATTTAATAGCTCACAACAATTAATGAATTAACAGTTACACGATGTATATATATGTATATATATGTATGTATATATATATATATATATATATATATATATATATATATATATATATATATATATATATATATACATATTATGATTAATATAAAATTAAACTACTACTGGAGAGGAAAACTAATTAAAACATGTAAGTATTCATGCATCTAATGGTCTATAATCCACTAAGTTGTGGCCTTTTTCGGTTTCTTGCATATAACTACACATCGAAAAGCTTACTTTCTCTTTTTTTCGAAAAAAGGGTATACTAATACAAATAAAATGAAATATTTGGAGTAGAAATCGGAAGAGTTATTTAGCTAAATTCGAACATCAAAGATCGGTAATTTTTACCATTTTGGTGGAAACGTATGTCCCAACGCCTATAACTCGACAATATGTACTCTAAACGAAAAATGTTATGATAAAAGGTTTAGGACATTAAATTTAGCATAAAATAAACCCATTTATTTTAAAATTAACTTATTCCTGCCTAGAGATAGAAATGAAAACGTGAAAATATTCGTAGCATTTAATTCCTGCTTATTGTGAAGTCTAAGGGGATATAATAAAATATTCACAGAACTAACTACTTAGGTGGGCTTATTTTATGCTAAAGTTAATGGTCTAAAACTTTTATCTGTCACATTTTTTATTTAGAGTACTTATTGTCGAGTTGTAGGCGTTGGAACATGAGTTTCTACCAAAATGGTAAAAATTACCGACCTTTGATGTACGAATTTAGGTAAATAACTAATCCGTTTTCAACTTCAAATATTTCATTTTATTTGTGTTAGTATACCCGTTTCTTGAAAAAAAAGAGAAAGTAAACTTTTTGACGCGTAGATATATGAAGAAATGAAGATGTAGTTAAAAGAAGGAATTAAGCGCTACGAATACTTTCAAGTTTTCATTTCTATCTCTACGCAGGAACAGGTCAATTTTAAAATAAATGGGCTTATTTTATGCTATATTTAATGTCCTAAAACTTTTATCTGTAACATTTTTCGAGTACATATTGTCGAGTTATAGGCGTTGGAACATGAGTTTCCACCAAAATGGTAAAAATTACCGATCTTTGATGTTCGAATTTGGCTAAATAACTCTTCCGATTTCAACTTCAAATATTTCATTTTATTTGTATTAGTATACGTTTTTTTCGAAAAAAAGAGGAAGTAAACTTTTTGATGTGTAGTTATATGAAAGAAACCGAAAAAGGCCACAACTTAGTGGATTATAGACCATTAGATGCATGAATACTTACATGTTTTAATTGGTTTTCCTCTCCAGTAGTAGTTTAATTTTGAATTAATTATAATATGTATATATGTATATATATCGTGTAACTGTTAATTCATTAATTGTTGTGAGCTATTAAATTGTGTTGGGTATATACTTCCTAAATTGTATTACGAATAATTTCTACATATTAACGAACAAACAGAACTTTTTATTTATCTTTTTCATTTTGATTGTTTTTAAATCTGTAAATAATCATTACTTTGCAAAAATGCATTTATTTTAAATTTCACGAATGATCAGAAGCCAGTGTCTGTAACCCAACTACTACTATGAGAACATTATTATTTAATTTCAAGATAACTAGTTTATGTCAATAGAAGTGAGGTTTAGATAATGTGGAATATGCGACTAATTCATTATTATTTATCAGATTTATATCCTTTATTTATCAGATTTATAAAATTTTTAAAAAATGGAAAAAAAAAAGGTTATACTAATTATTCTGTAAATTAAAAACTTGCAGTTACATAGGGTCGATTATACATTAAAAATAATATCCTAAACCCGCTTTAATTACATGAAGTATGAGAACTGAACAATGTGGCAGAGGACTGGATGCGCCCGAGTCACCGGCGCCTTTTCGCCTTTTAGATCCGTTTTCTATAAAACTGGTTGATATATTTTGTAATTTGACCACTGATTTTTAAAGAAGAATAATTGCTCCAGATGTTATATTTCAGGGTGTTTTTCGTTAACGATGGCCGTTTAATCATAAATAAACTTGAAATTTTAACTTTTACGCGAGTGTCTTGAAAAAATTGACTTTGAAAGTATTTTATGTTGTCAATACTAATTATTTTAGAACGTTTGTTTATTTATTCTGAATCTAGAACTATCTAGCTTTAATAAAATACCAGTTATGGCGAAATTAAGCATAATGGTGAATGTCAGTAATAAAAAAACTAACTAAAATCAAATTCGTCATTCCGCCATGTTTGAACGCCATTTTCGGTTAGTGCGGCCACTTTTTTTTCTGGGAACATTGGCTTTTTCTTAATCTTTTATCACAAGGAACACAACGATATGCAATTTATAGGGGTGCACGGTAGGGGGGTCTGGCCCAACGTGTAAAACAATTTTATATGTATCTCTAAAGAGGAATAAGCTAATTCTCTAATAAGTATCTTGTTTAATGAAGAATTAAATAAAACAATTATAATTCAGCAATTTTTATAACTTAACTTTTTCGGGTTTAGTAGACGTTTACGAGTTACAGGGGTTGAAATATGAGCATTATTCATTATTCCACCAAAAGTTAAAAATTTCCGGTCTTTCATAATCGATTTAAACTATTTTAAATTTAAATAACTCAATCATTGCGAAATTTTCCTCCCTTTAACTTTAATGAGAATGCAATGCTGTTTGATTTATATATGAATCAGACTGTTTGAGAAATCCGACATTTCCACAAATTATATGAATTTGAAACTATTTGAAAAGTGAAAAAACTTTTCTACTTTTGCAGTTCCTTAACTTAAATTATATTCTACCAAACATATTCCTACGTAGAATATGTTTTATTGGACATGAAGGGTTTCTCCTGATTATGGAAGACAAATGATTATTACAAACCATTGGAAATTACTGTACAAAACACTTAAAAGCTTACTTACATATGTATACTGTCTAATAAATTAAAAATAAACGAAGGTATAAACATATTAAGTTGAAATGGACAAGACTCAAATTTATGGTTCTCCATTCTAATCTTCCGTAGGTTCTTTAATCGTGACAGGCTAAGCCAAAATTTTTCACCAAAACGTACTTACTGTTTTGGTTACAGGAAGATATTTTTCAATGTCATGGATTTGTCGAGTTTCTCCTGACAACGATTATTTGAATGTTCTATTCTAAGCTGATAGATCAACTGGTCTTGTCGAGTATCTTTTGAATTAGATGTTTTGGCATACAAGAGTTAAAAATAAAATAAAATTAAAATCATTTTTTTTTTTTAACATGTCGGATTTCTGCGAGGAGGCCTATTCTCTACGAATACGGGGAGATTAAAAAGGCGTTGGATGAGAGATCTAAATACTTAAACATAATCATACCATTGCTCTCATCGGGCCGCTAATTGTCTGTTAATAAAAAATCCAAAAAATAAAAATAACTAGTTTATTCAAATTAAATCCATTTTACTTGAATAGTCCATTAAATCAAATAATTATTGAATCATGTTAGCTATATTAGTGAGTATAAACTAATCTCTTGGCACATATAAATTTTTGTTTTATAATTATATGTGCTCAGAGATTTGTTTTGTTTGTAAACTTCTTAGTTTTGTAAATATTATTCTTGACAGCCAAGATTCATTTTTTTTTTTATGAACAATATTTCATGACCCATATTTGAAATTACTATTTTTTATTAACAACTTGCTATTGTAGTTACTAATGGATAGTTCAACTTGTACGTGCTTGTAAGTGCTTTGTATAATAATTTCTACATGCCACATGCTTTGTTTAATAATTCTTAACATGCTTGTAAGTGTTTTGTATAATAATTTCTAGACGGGTAATTCTCAAAGCCTTTTTTTTACGGTAAACTTAAGTAATTTTTTTAAGGTGAAACTGTAGTTATTTTTTTATATTTAAATACACAATTTATAATTTTTAAATAATTTTAATGGAAGAAAAAAAATTTAACCACAGGCCGGAATCGAACCAGGACTCTGTCGATCGGTACTCAGGGATCCCATCCTCCAGCGTTGTAACCGGTGACTGGACAATTATCCAGACGACAGGATCTAAATGAGACACCGTCACAGTTAAACATTAAGAGTAGAGATTTTGGTATTTAATAATATAGAGATTGGTAATAACCATATACTATATTATTACTCAAAGCATTTTTTTTTTTGTCTGTACGCCATAACTTCCTTAGTAGTTCATCAAATATCATGAATGAGGCCTCATTTTAAAGCTTTCCTTAACCGCTACACCGGAAAAATACACAAATCACTAATTTTGACTTCGATTGCGTGTTATAAGCGAAATACCGCGGTTTTGGTAATATAGGTTTGGTAGTAGAGGTTTCTAAATGGTGTCAAATCGTTTCAGGTTTTCAAGGAGAACATTTTCGGTCATATGCATTTTTTCGATTAACTCCTTCGTTTGCGACTTGTAAGCGAGAAACTGCAATCCTCAGCGAAAATAGTAGTAGGGCTTTTTCGAAGGTGTCATTTTTTTCAGTTTGTCGAGACGAACATTTTTGGAAATATAAACTTTTCCGATTGTCGCCGTCGTTTGTGAGTCACAAGCAAAAACATGTGATTTCAGTCAATAGAATCTTATTTTTTTCTAGCTCTACTCGAAACCGATACGTGTATTTAAGTATATAGGGTGCACTCTTTAAGTGACATCTATGTCTGTGTAAAACAAACACTCACAGGTCACCGTATTTTAACTTCAAACATAGTGTTTAAAGAGGTCCTGTTTAAATACTATTTAAATATGTAAATACCTTAAACTTATGTTTCAAAAATAAATACTCTGCAATTTAAACACATCTATTCTTAGCTTCAATCCTCACCTATGCCCATGACGCTCTATATACCTATATGTCTAAATACGTTCTGTAGGGTACTAAAAATAAATGGTGTGTACTTTGATTAAGTAGGTTAGAGTGCGTATGCTTTGCACGGGTCAGCAAGTTAATTCATAATTTTTAAATAATTTTAATGGAAGGGAAAAGATCGAACCAAGGCCGGAAATCGAACCCAGGTCCTTTGCCTCTCCTTTTTTTAATAATTTTGGTTCATCAGTCAATTTCTTGTGACTTTGTTTGTTGGTGTTTTATGGCGTAAAACCGCGCTGGTAATCAAAGCCAACTCACCATGCTTAGTATATTTTTTGATTCCCTTCAAAAAGAGAAAAAAACATGGTAATATTAACCAAAAAAACATAGGACCAATATTAACCAAGTTTCAGACTTCTGTCTTTTAAACATTCCTTCTATCTATAAGTATAAAAAAAATTAAATGATGTTTGTTGGTAGCCGTATCACATGAGGACGGATGAATAAAGCAGTATTAATAAAGCAATTAACAAATACAAACTACAGGTTTCGAAACAAAAACATAGAACGAATATTTCTCCACGACCTTCCAGAGAAGGAAACCATTATTTTATATGAAGATGTTTCTGAGAGGGCATTCATGAAGGATTGGGTAATATGCTGAGTAATAGGTACTCAGTATTTCCCGAGAAGAAAGAGTCATCATGTACTCGAAGATTCATTATCTTGTAGATATTACATCCAGGCAATCTAAAATGAGTTTTATTTACTTTTATTACTATACTTTAGTAAATTAGCTTTTCTGTCATTTATCCGTTTATTTTTAATAGCATAGGAAACGTTTCTTCATTTAGCGAAACTATTGTTGGTGTAACGTAGCAATTTTCTTAATGGGATATTCTACGTTAAACCACCATGTAAATGACTTTTATATTTCAGTTTTATAAAAAAAAGTAGGAAAATATCATTTCCATTGTTTAAAATTTCTGTCGTCAAACAGTCGTTGTGTGGAAACGTATACGGGCATGGGCGGATTTACTGGTGCGGCGCACTCCCATATTTTTGGGATGATAATTTTTTTTTTCAGATAAATAAAAATGTTTTCTGTTACAATAATCTGTTGCCTTTTGGGCTTCATCATTAAAATTTATCTCCATTTTATAATTTTATTACTACAGTTGTATAAATTTAAATTGTTTGTACATTAAAATGTGTTTCATATTTTATACTTTGATGAATAAAAAAATTCTAAAACAAAACAAAAAAACTTTGTATTTTGAATTAATTTATTATGGCCGCTTTTTATTTCTACATTAACCTACTTCCCAAACAAGTGAAGATGAAAAAATGTTTTTCTAGCGGTGACATTAGTCTATTCTACTATGGTTAGTAATAATAAAAATGAAATGTTACTTCTTACAATTTTAATGAACTCTAAACATAAAATACGAAAGGGCATAACGGTTCTACTTAATTTTAAAAATAAAAATTTGTTTGATAAAAGTCAATAAGCAATGGCTTTGGTAAAATAAATCAATTAAAATTAAAATTACGGTTAATATACGTTAATTAGAATATGAAAGGGGTATTTTTAGATAAAAGAAATAGGATACCATTTTAGTCCTCAAAACTGACCATTTAAATGGGGATTTCGTGTTTGAATTCGTTGGTTGAATTTGACAAATACCTCAGATCTTCCAGTGTGCACGCACCCCCAGATGTCAAGACATAAATTCGCCCATGAATAGGAGCTGTTTTACTGTGGTGAATGCCACCAGCAAGGGATAGGGTTGCGTTTTCTATCCGTTGTAAAAGCTAAAACACGATTATGGACTTTTTCCCCTTTTTATGTTTCTTATTAGACCTCACACACTGACCTCGAGATGCCTTACGTCCAAGCAGCATCCATAGATTTTCATGACAGTCTTACTCTTAATTCCTACCCACTAGCTTATGATCTGCTCACTTCAGGAGTACTGTTGAGGGGCGGCCAAGAGATTTATTTTTTTCTTATAAATTTTGTCTTTCATTTGTTTTGTTTTTTATTTTGCCTATATTTTTTGTTTGTTAAATTGTTTTTATTTGTATTTTTTCTCTTCATACCTCTCCAGTTATCCTATTCACTCAGCAGTGTAGTGGATAGCAAAATCAAGAAAAACGCCAGAAGCTATGTTCAGAGAACCCATTTCTCAGTTTATATAATTCTTTAGTTTAATTTTTAGTTCAGCATTTTTAAATTAATTCTAAATTCAATCATTAGTAAGTTGTAAATTAAGTAATTAATATGTTGTCGTTAATTTATTAATCAAATTTAACATTGAATATCATACCAATCGATAGTAATTATTTAATTAGCATTAGTTTAGTGTTATGTGCGTGGGCGTCTGTGATTGGTGGAAGACGCTCTGAGACAAACAAAAGACGCTTCATGTCAGTCAGCGGTTGATTCTCGCCAGCCGAGTACGCTCACGCTTAAAACATTCTTTAAAACCATCTATTACATTCTCGTTCACCCAGGGTGTTCAGTTGTGTATTGTGCACATTTGCAGACATTATTTCAGAAGACTGAGCGAAGAGGAAGATTAAGTTCCCATGGATGGATGGACATTTAAAGTAAAATAACTCCAATACTATTTTTTATATAATGTCTGAACTTTAAATTTTGTTTAATCTTCAACTTTAAATAACATTATATTAACATTGGACTTAACCTTTTAACATTAAATCAAATTGCTGAATTCAGTTATTATATATATCTTTGTATTATAGTTATTAATCATTTTTTTATTACTCTACTCTATAGTTCATCAATGGCCATTCGATTAAAACATAATTTTTGTCTATAATAGTTTATAAGTTGTGTTTCATTTTCATTTAATCATTTTAGTTTCATTCTTGTTTAATAAATTATTTGTATTTAATAAATTATAGTTTAAGCTTTAAATATCAGAGGATTTTCTTTATTTCCTTTCATTCATATTATTTTGTTCTCCTTTTTTATTATGTTTTTATTTTCTAAATTACAAAGGTAAACTTTATGTCTTATAAATATCTTTCATCTTATTCTTTTATTATATAAAACTTTTAATACATTAACCAACCAAACTAAGAGCATTGAGCACCGGCCATACTTTCTTCATCAGGGAAGCGAAAGGTTTTTATTATTAAAACCTAACTTGCATGAACAAGCTATATATATCTAAATAAATATCAAGATAAGAAAAATATATATTTAATTGTTACTCCGCTCAACTAAAATCTTTACACACTTTTACAAGACGAGTTTACAGTGGAGAAAGCAGACGGAGCAGGGAAAGACATAGCTTGGCGCTGTGTGACTTCGCCTCGAGCTTGTAAACATCCGCGAGTGGTTAGGGCTTTAATAAGATTTATTACGTCATCGTTGTTACGTCATGGTCTTATACAAAGTTAAGTAGTCATTTAATTTTCCATTATTCATCGTCTAAGTCTTTAAAACCTATTATCGTATTTTCTTCTAAAATGCGAATAAGTTTGCATTAATAGCTCTAAATATAAGTTCGTAAATTAATGTTTGATTTTTTTTTTTTTTTTTATGCGTAGACTGTGACGTCAATTTTTGTGGCCAATAGAAAGGCGCTATGGCAGTAAGCCTACCTACTTTCCTTAGTTGTACGTTTTTTTTTTTTTTTTTTTTTTTTCTTAATGTAGGCAGCAACCCCTTGGGTCAACACAATAGATGTACAATAGTACAATAGTACTACAGTTATACTACACCCTATTATAGTCGTACAATAGTTGTACGTTAATGCTTTGTTTTTATTGTTATAATTTTGTTTCTTGTTAATATTTGTTCTATCGTTTTTGTTAGTTTGAAAAAAAAAAGGAAAAACGATTATGTGCCCTAAACAGCAGAAAAGTGCTCCAAATTAATCCAAAAAAGAAAGTGCAGGCGAAATCAACTTAAGTGATCAGAAGTCAAGCTAGTGAATTTTTTTCTGTATTCACGATTATCTAAAACGAAACAAATAAAGACGTACACTATATTACAATGTTTTAGATGTTGTTTGTGAAATATCGTAGTATTTTCATTCATTTCATTACCTTAAGAAGTAATGAACAACAATGTTTATTTTCAGGAAAGAAAAAATCGTTTTATTACATAAATGTTACAATACAATACAATACAAAAGTTTTGTCAATAATTCTATTCTTTTAAGTTTGTGAATATGATAATAATTATATTTAAGACTATATTTGTTGATAAATTAAATAATTTAATTTTTGTTCACATTTATATTTTTATGAGTTAATAAAAATATAATAGTTATTAATAGAATTTTTTTTTCTTGATTATTAATTTTAATTTTTATACTAAATTTATATCTTTTTTTTTTTTTGTCTTCAAATCTTGATTTGCGCCTGTCAACAACTTCGACAATCAGCAAATTTGAGAGCTACAGTAATTTATATAAGGGCATGTCAGACATGGGGAAGGATGGCACCCAGCGGTACCTCTTGTTTGGCTTCTTTCAGGTTATCTGGTTTGTTAACGAAGGAGATCCCTCATCCAACGCCTTTTTAATCTCCTATTTATCGGTATAGGAGATTAAAAAGGCTAAAAAGATTAAAAAGTTTAACATCTGTTGCCATGTCTCTAATCAGTCGGTTGAAGTGGCCTTGTAAGTGAGTGTGAAAACGTTTATAAAGTGTCTTTATATGTTGGTCTAATGTTTCTATTTGTAATTCAGTATGTAGTATTTTGCAAGTGACGTACCATGGTGCTTTATCTATGAGTCTTAACAGTTTTGATTGAAAGGTTTGAAGTCGGTATAAGTGGGTCTTTTTAGCTGTTCCGTATATAAAAATCAATTTATATCTGAACCAAAGTTTTTACTTGGTTTAACCACTAAAAGGCAATAGACAAACTATTTAAAATAGAGTGGAAAAGTCGGCATGCAATCCGTAAATGAATACTCCGAAATAATAATGCGTTAAATAATACAAAATATTAACCACGCTAAAAAGGAACGATATTTTTAAACTTAGTTAGTTACTAAATGCTTTGTTTACCTCCGTCGATTTTGTACTCACATTCGAGCTTTTTTGAAATTCAGTTCGATCAAGAAATTTTGCGTTCATCAGTCCACGTGGAGTGTCACTTGTTTAGTGTGCCATTGTTGTAACTAAACGAATCTTGATCTATTATTTCGTTTACAATTAAGTGAAATCGAAATCGAGAAGGTAGTCGTGCTATTCAGGAAGTTGCGTTTTCCTTATGGATTCCACGAAGTAAAAGAGAGTTAGTTACAGGTTTATATCTAACGCATCAGCGATTTCATCAGTTAAGAGAAAGCTAATGTTAGAAAAATAAGAAATGAAATATTTTAAAATTTGATGATACAAACAATTAAAGGTTATTTTTACTTTCACTTATGTATAGGTATATGAAGAATATAGTAAGGGAAAGTATTGCGATCGTAAAAAATTTCGACTTCCGGTTTTCAGTGGAAATAGACGTTTTAGGGTGTTCTTAGTTCAAATAACCATGTCCCGCGAAATGGTCTGAGCTCGCTTCCAAGCCGAGGCAATCCCCCCTCTTCACTGATCTCTATCTGACCTACCCCTTCCACTCCCGGCTGAGTCTAATTTTTTTCTTCAAAAATAAAATATTTAAAATTAATATAAAATTATTATGAGTGGTATTCCACACGAAATGATTAAATTATTTTATATATGCCTTATAATTTACCAATTAATGCGAAAGCCATAACTATACAAATGATTCTTTTAAAAAAGAACCAAAAGGTCTAGTGCAACCAAATTCAGGCGGTAAGGGTGGCTCCAACGTCAGCATATTGTACCTTTCGACTTGTTTCATGACAGACTCCACGTGCTGAAGTTCGGTTTTGTGTGGTAAAACTAAAAAAAAAATTAAAAACTAAAATGACTTGATTTGATTACGTATTTGAAATTATACTTGAAATTGGACGTGATATTCCATTGACTTAGCCCAATTATTCTTCTAACTATTTAAAAACTCACCGAGAAATTATTAAACATATGACATCCTCAACTCTAGAGGCATAGGTTCAAATTAGCTATTGGGATGTTAAAATTTATTTCGCGATGTAAATAAACAAAAATGTTTTTTAATAGGTATAATTGTATTTTATTAGCTCAAAACATACTCGCCGTAAATCATATTTATATCGTTAATGCTTATAGAAACAAACAGCTTTCGTTGAGTCAGATGATATATGTATATATTTTAGCAATTGCATATTATGATTTCATTAACAGAATACTTACTTGTAGCAGGCATATATAATTGTAGGAGTAATGGTTTATTACTTTATAAATCAACGGCGACTGAACAAATATTTGCCAGGCAATTCTCTTCACATTACGCAAGGCATAACAAAACCTTTTCAAGGGTATGTAAAGCTTTATATGGAACATAGAGCCCATATATTGCTAAACGATTGTGAAGGCATAGGCGATGTGAACACAGTTTTGTCAAATGTACGTTCTGAATATCCAATGATATTTTAGAAAATTATAAAAAGAGTCAAATAAAAACAGAGATGACATAATTGTGCAATAACGATTTTTTTTTTTTTTTTTGTAAAGAGGAAAATTCTTGGGGGAATTTTAAGAATCTAGTAGATAGATTTTACATAGGCGTTTTTCCTACAATGTTATACGTACCATCTACACATTGTAACGTTAAAAAAACAAATCTGGTGCGATGAGCTTATCACACAACTCTCACTTACCACCCAACATAACAAGATTAGTATTTGATTATACATGTAGGTATGTGCATCGGAGATATACAACATTTATGTTTATTTACTTAAAATTTAACATGAAATCCAATTTTTCAGTACTTTGAGTTAAAAGTTAATATTTAATTATAAAATTTGATATAATAGTAACAACGAAGGTTTTTATTGACGTTCAAGTAATATCAAAATTGACGGTAAATCTAAACAACATTTAAACAATTACACATACACAGATACACACTGACCATTTCGCGGGACTTGGTCATTTGGACTCAAGGGACTCCAAAACGTGTATTTCGGGTGAAACATATAGTTGATGTTGATCCTTGTGGATTATACAGTTAGAAAAAAAAGTCTGGTTTTAAATCTGTTTTTAACTGTGACTTCGAAAGAATTAAAATTCACTATCAAAAGAAAAATAAATATAACATTAAAGATAAGGTAAAGATAATTGCTAGTTGAACTCCTGAACCATTGCAAAATAAGTCTGTGTACATTTATTTTAAACTCCTTCAAATACTGTACAATAATAAACAAAGGTTTCCAATATAAACAAAAAACTTTATTTTAGTCAGTTAAGTCTTTATACCTAGTGATTTGCGAGTTTTTCTGTTACATTGCTAAAAATGGAAATTTGTGTAGAAATTAGACAATTGATCATTAATTTAAGAAATTAGGGAAAATCTTTGAGAGAAATCGCAGAAATAATTATGAAACACCACTCTATTAAAAGAATAATTAAGCATTACCAAGAAACCAGTTATCTTCAAAGTAAACCTAGGTCTGGGAGGCCCAAATAAATTTTGAGAAATCACAGGCCTGCAATTTTGCGATCTGTGAATGATAATTCTACAATGAGTGTACCACTGCGCTGCAACAAGATTACCAGATAATAGTAACACCACAAAAACGATATTTTTGATAAATATTATTGATAGAGTTCAGCGAAGAGGAGGGATTGACTCGGCTTGAAAGCCAACTCAGACCCAAGTCTGATCAAAATCATTAGTAATTGACATAATGGAGTAAATAAAAAAAAACACGTGAAAATAAGACAAAATTTAAATAAAGTGCTCCCTCCGTTTGATTTATTTTTATGAAAATACTAGCTAGGGTGCCCGGCTTCGCTCCGGTAGTTGTGTGGTAGTTTCAATAACAGAAAGACTTTACAATTAAAGGAAATATAGAACAAAATTAGCAGTTTCTTGAAACTTTTAACATATTATCAATATTAAAATTCGAGATCTGCAGAGTCCGCCCAAATAAGGAACCCTATATACTTTCAAGGGGGTTGAAAATGGCGAATAAACAATTAATTTTGCTGCAACTTTGTCGAGTCATGCATCGTTTTTTATGGTTTCTGTGATTCTGAATCCTATATTTCTATATTTCCTATATTTCTTTTTATCCTGAACTATGAGGGGTGATAAAATCTTATTGAAAAAATGCTGTAATTGGAGTTAGTCATTTTATCAACTGGAATGCTCATCATACATAGTAATAAAACCATTTTTCATAATTGCATACAATAAGAACACTTCAAACTTTTTATTTTCGATTTATAATCAGTCAATTCAGCTCTTCTTTTTTGCTTTATGTCTGTTTATTTCGCTCACTGTACTACTAAAAAATGTTCAGTCATATTGCATTAAATTTACTTAAGTAGATGTTATATATTGATTAAATATAATGTGTAAATCAATTAACCTTCTTATGAGAAAATTAATTTTGTAAGGTATCCAGTCGGTTTTCTAATTGATTGCAGATATGTAAAATCATTATTTTATTTAGAAAGAAATGGTGAAACAATTTTAAAAGTAATTTAAAAAGAACAGCTGAAAAAATATTTAACCTTTACAAACTGAACGGAATGAATGAACAATAAACATTGAGTAAAACGCACCCTAGCGCTTCCTGGTAGCCTGGAGCTCGAACTACATTTTTCATTCATAACCTCGTATCTCAATCACAGAGAGGCTAATTAAATGGTGCGAGAGTCTTAAAATTCCAGTCCTTTTCTCTTCAATTTTACACCCTTAAGAGAAAAACAGAAACCTTCTTCTCCGTTATGGGTTTTATAGCAACACGCTGACATAACTCTCTTAAACGTGCGTTGAGTCGTTTTTGAGCCTTTTCGGCACGCACATTGTACACTTTGCTTTATAATATATATTGATTATGAATATTTTTTGACTTACATTAGATTCCCCTCAAAATATCTAAGATTATTCTAGAAATTTCCTAGAATCCTCAACCTTTTACCATTCCTTTAGCACTACATATTTCTCTATGAACTATGTTACGTATGTGAAGACTTAATTTGTTTGAAATGGGTAATTTTTCAACAAAGATACAGGAGTGAAACTAGTTGTATGCGGGCATTCAGTGAGGTAACTGATGTCGAAATTGACAGGTCTGTACAGCATCCAGTTTAAAAATTGAAGAATATGTCCCGATATTAAAACATTCGGAATAAAATATAAACCAAAATAATATAAATTAAATATGAAGGATAATTGTAAAATTCCAAAACAAACAGCCTTGAGTCTCTAAAATATATATAAACAAATATCTTGGTCAGATTCCACCAGTTCAGGCATAATCAGGACAAAAACCAAACTAAATCACATATATACACAAACCTAATTCACATTAGAAGTCTAAAATAAGACACAATAACAAGACAAAATCTTAATGAAAGAATAGAAATTACTAATCAGAATACTTTGATTTATTTAACTATTATTTATCCAATTTTATAACTTTTTATTGCGAATAAGATTTAAAAAAACAACTCAAGATAAAGAGTGTAAAAGAAGATGAAATGTATAGCTAATAAAAGACTGATATAAGCCAAGATATCAAAATAAATTCATTTACTCACATATGTATCTTAAATATTAAAGATGTATGCTGTCTCACCTGAAAAAAAAAAAATGTTTGAAATAATAATAAATAAATAAGTATATTAGTATTTATATTAATTTTAAATATTTTACCCGGGTCTCCTACGTGACATGCGCGGTAAGCTAATCTCTGTGCTACCGAGCTCGCTTCCAAGCGGAGCCAATCTCTCCTCTTCTCTGATCCCTTACGACGCATGTCACGAGGGAGACCCGGGTTCTTTTCTCAATCAAATAAAATCAATCTTTTCTCTTCAAAAATAAAATATTATAATTAATATAGAATAAAATAAGGTGGTTACCCACAAAATGATTAAATTTTATAAAATATTACTATTTATTAATAAAAAACGCATATTCCCACAAATAATTGTTTTACTGTCTGGTACTGTGATATTAAAAACAGACTTTTATTTCTTTATAATAGTGGGTCTTCTTTATCACAGACAGGTTTCTAACCCAAGGTATGAATGCGAAATTTTCGGGAAAAAAAAAACTTAGTCAAATCTTATCGTAAGCCAAAAAAAAAGTTGAAATTGAAATAACCACGATTGAATTTCCTATCTATATCCCCCTTAAACCCTCGGTTTTTGGGGTTGGAACCCCGCTTAAACAGCTCTTCGGATCAACCGGTGGTGTAAGAAAAATAGAAAAAAATAATAAATCTATATTCGAATCGAAATCGACTAGTTTAAACACTTTTTCTCTTTTAAGCTACTAATAACCTTGAAAGCACTTGCAATATCATTTTATTTCACGAAAACGGGCTATTTATGTAAATCAGAAAAAAAAATATTCATACTGATATTGATTAATTTTTAATTATATTTATATTATGTTAAAATATAAGTTTTTAAGTGCGATTCAGTTATTCGGCTCTCTCGCTTAATCTCCAAACCACTATAGGTATAATTTTGGCAGGAGATGGTGAGTAGACTGTTCAATATAGGTTCAATAACTAAAACTCTAAAGACGAAATTTCAGTTGTACTTAAAACGAATACTTAAACCACGCCCACAACTAATCACTATTTTCGCTAGAAAAAATCGCGAATAGAAAAAATTGATCTATAATCGACCGAATAACGATTCAAACTGACTTTATAAAGAATAAACGGTCAGTAGTACATGGCAACCTACAATACTAAAGGTCGCAGGTCCGTGTCCTGCGGTGACCCTAGGATTTTTTAAAGAGAGTAAAAAATCCTTGGCTATGCCGTCTCTCGGATAGAACGTAAAATGGTGGTCTCGAGCCTGTACGATGTCAGGTACTCGTTAAAGATCCCTATCCTAATTACACCTGGATAGGCAAAATTTAGGACTTCCACAGAAGCATTGTCCAATTAGCCTTATTTGCATGAAGTGAAATTAACAAACAGTCAGTAATAATATAGTTTGAAATACAAGAACATGGCAAATAAACTGCGTGAAATCATAAAGGTAATTAAATAAAATAAAAAACCCCATTTACATCGTCTACAGGAGCAGCTAAAATATGTTTCTATATTTCCTTTAAGATAATTAATTATTTAACATTTATTAAAAAAAAAAGTCTTATTTTTATGTCATTTATTACTTAGGTATATATACTTATATTATATATACCTGGATTATATATTATATATTATATATATACTTATATATACTTAGGTATACTCCGTTAAAAAAATGCATCATTTTTATATTAGTTCAATATGTGGGCTGCTCGTGATTATGAAGGAAAACCCCAACACAAAAAAAAAAAAAAAAAAAAAAAAAAGTTGCAACAATCTCTATATATATAAGAGGCTTTGTCCTGATGGAGAGAATCAACGCAGAGCAAAAACTACTCATGGCAGAAATATCTAATTTGGACTCAATTTAAAGATCTTGATACGACGAGTTTAACTCGAAAGTCCCAATGGGGCATCGAAAACCACTTTTTAAAGCCAAAAAATGGAGCGTTCACGACGAGTAAGCAATTTTTTGTTTCGGCGGTTTCCCCTTAAACATTTCACCTACCGGAAGCTCCGATTCTACTAAATCTCCTTAACATCAGTTAACAAAGTATATTAAAATAAATACCATGATAATTATCAAAGAATTTTTTTTAAAGGCTCGCGGGCAAAGCCGCTACGGGGAAAACTAGTAATTATAATATTGTAACGTTAAATCTTCAAATAAAAAAAAAACATATGGTTTAAAATACCAGACCTTTTGTTGGAACGAAGTAGCGGTCGGAACAAACCGTTTGAGCCCGTGTATGGGCCTAGATTTTTACGACGAAGACCTCGAAACTTCCAGAAGGTTCCTTTTACGACTATATATAAGGAGCGAGTGACTGGGCCAATTAGTCTTAGTGTTTGTCTTGGCTGTGAAGCTCAAGCCGTATGATTTGTATGCTATAAAGTTATAATTTTTGTAACCTGCTCGAAAATTTATGTTGTTATAATTCTTTGGCATCTATATTGTTATATTTTCGTTCAATAAATATTTGTTAACCCTCAGAATTGTTAAAATATTATAAATTTTTCCTTGAAAATTACCTTTTTCAACGGTCGATTTTCAAAGGTCCATAACAAGTTTAAAAATCTGTATAAAATGATAGAATGTGTCAGGTAACTATTCTATTTATTAATAGTGAAAAGAAAAAACTCCATTAACTTCAAAATATGATTGTTCCGCCGTACAACCACTGTACACCGAAGACTCGAAATAAGCATGCGGCAACCAGGTAGGTTTTTCGATTTTTTATTAATAATAATAATAATAATACTTTATTGTTAACTATATACAAAACTTGCAAAAGGTTTAAAAAAATAAAGTAGGGGAGAGCGGGGTTGGTTGGCAACAGTTTTCACTTTTTAGATTGTTGAGTCATTCCTGTTAATATAATCCCAATATGGCTGATACCACTGTAAACCCTTAGTATTAGTGTACTTCAAGTATTTTTTTCAACACATAATATTTAACACTATGGTCCTAGGAAATTTAAGAATTCGTCAAGCCAGAGTATGCCAATTAACCCCCCATGTGGGGCAGGTTGGCCTAAAAGGTAGTGTTGTTTGGCCATCTCATTCAAGTACTGCCTGACACATATTATTGTTATTAAAAACTGCACTATAATGGCATAAGAATTATGATAGGTTTTTAACAGCTATTAAGGGAAAATAGAATAACAATTGGCTGTATATTACCATATGGCTTCATTTATTTCAATTGAACAAAATTAAATAACATTTCAAACAGCAGAAATTAGAAAAATGTAATGGCTTGGAAGCATCATTGCGTTAGATCAATTTAAACAAAATTTTCATAAAACAAAACGAATTTAACACATCTTTAAAAACTTTAGGTAGGATAAATATTCTCTGGCCATTCAATCGTATCATGAGAAAGTGTCAGCGGTGCACTAATTTAATTTTCATGGTAGCCAGGTGTGGCTGGTTCATCAATAAGCTCCGATTGCGGCTGAAGGTGATCTTTTATGTCATTATCTTTTTCGTTGTTCCTAAAGATTCCGTTTAAGTTTAGACTGTCGTCTCTTTTTGCATAGGAAATATTGCTCTCCTCCTCTTCACTAGAACTAAAGACAAGTGGTAGTTTCACCTTTGTTTATGTTTACCTTACTTTTGTGACTTTCTACTGCGCCAACAAACCCCAATTGAAGATAGCCAACCAACCCCACAGGAGAAATCATATGAAAGATGGCTGCCAGGAGAGGGGAGAACAACCAAACAAGAAACTGGTTAGTTGAAAGGTTAGTTTTTTCAAAGGAATTTGGGGCTATGTGAACAGAATCGGAGTCAAATGTTTTGCCATGCCTGAAAACCAAATTTACTGAAAATATACCTAAAATTTACTTAAATATTGTAAAATCAATCAATGAAGCACACACTTCTCTACACTGTTAGCTGAAACCTCAGGACAAGACTCCCGAGGTCGAGCGGGTCAGATGGTACGATTGTGGCGCCTTCACAACAGGTGTGGCGGAAATTATAAGCCAAAGGCCAACCTACCCCCTATGCCAACCAACCCCGCTCTCCCCTATACATGGCAATGGCAATAGCCGTCTGCCAGAGTTCACTGAAAGTATAAAGTGTACAAGCTCAGGTAAACAATAATAAAATACAACTATGCAATTACAATAAAGAAAATAAAACGTAGAAATTAATTAACTTATGAGTTACATATAACATATTAAATAACGTACAACAAAGATAGAAAGAAAATAATTAAAGAGGGGTAATTATACTCTGAGGAACAATAAATAAAATAAAGACAAAGAAAAAAAAAAACTTAAATTCAATATACCAGAGTAAAAATAAAGCAAAGAATAGAACTTATAAAGTTAAATATCAGACATCCAGGAGTACCTAGCCCTCCAAGCGTGACGAGCATCTCATCCCTTGTGAGACTGCGCTTGTTAAAATAAAGTAAACGAAACTCAGCCAATAGAGGACACTCTCCCAAGAAGTTATACAAATCTTCACGAGAACTACAATTACATAGAGAACATCTTGACTGATCGGGATCATTTTGAAACCAAGGACGATAATTCAAATAAAGAAGCTCTCCCCTCAATTTAAGCAGCCATTTCACCTCCAAAAAATTCAGATCTTTGGAGAAAGATGCAGTAACGCGGTTTTTATAATCCGATATCAAAAGTTTGTATAAAAGAAAGAGGTCTGATACAATCGCGCGATTAAAATTCTTTTTATAGTAATCCTGTTTTATTTTGGAAAATAAGGCCGAAAATTGTTGACTCCATAAACCCATGTCATCACTAGAGAATGATAAAGAAAAAGAGCGGAATAGAGACAGCCAATTGTTAAACCAGAATAATTATTGTTTATTATTTGTTGGGACCCAATGTTCCGAAAGAGAAATAACTTTCGTAATATACTTCACATGGAGGCGAAGAACAATTTTATGTTATTTTAATAAAGTAAATTTTAAGTTGTCTTTATGATATCCATAATCTCCTATAATATCATAATAATAATATATGTATAACATCATAATAATTTATTCTTTAATTTTATTTAATGAAATATCCAGAAAAAAAAGGTGGAAGAGCTAGTAAATTGTAGATCGTTACTTTAAAAGTATATATTTTTTAATACATAATTTTAATAAGCTTCTTTCGAAAAAAAAATAAGTCATTTTTTTTTGGGGGGGGGCTAGGATTTACATTTGTGAAATGCATCAACCTTCCTTTATTAGTAGAATAAATGCTGGTTGCCGTTCTAATTCGTTATAAAATTATCTTACAACTTTCACTTACCTATAAAACGGAAATACATGTTTTGGGGTCCCCTGAGTCCAAATAACCAAGTCCCGCGTAATGGTCATTGTGTGTGTGTTTCTTTTTACCCATTTTTACGTTTTCTTCAATTTCCTCAAAAACGGCTTTGACGATTTTGATCAAACTCGTCATGTTTAAAGAGAATCGAGTATTCTTTAATATCAGGTAAGCTTTATCGGCCGTCTTTGTTTTCCTATAAAGTACCTTCGTTTTTGAGAAAAAAATAAAAATATTCCGTGAACTCATTCACGGTAAGCCCACGCATGCGCAGTACGCCTTGACAGACCATTAATTATAATTAAAGACGTTTTGTTCATTTAATGGAAATTATTTGTTTCATGCGAACTATATGAAGTTTTCAGCAACTAAATAGAGAATTATAAAATCAGACGACTTGGAGTATCATGCTTAATTTGCCAAATTATCACAAGTAAAACTTTTATTTTATGATAAACAAATTTAGTGTAATTTAAAGAGCTAATAGAAACAAAAATAAGTTAATGAATGTCAAAATGAAGAAAAAGACACTGAACATACGTTTAAAAATACTTTACTCACTTTTTCTAAATCTTCTAAATTGAAACCATTACTTAAACCCATTTGGACATACGCCTCACAAATTTTCGGCACAGCTAAAAAGACGCACTTACAAAAATTGCAAACTTTCCAATCAAAAATTTTGAGACTAATTACGGACGCTCCCAGATACGTAAGTAACCAAACTCTACATACAGACTTACAACAACCGACTATCCAACAACACATACGAACGCTATTTTGTTAAATTGGAAGGACACAACAACAGATTGATTAACCGCATGGCCACGGCTGACATGCCTGTTAGAAGGCGGCTGAAAAGAAGCTGGATGAGAGACCTCCTCACCTGAATTAGTATCAAGCCCGGAAAGAGGTGCTGCTGAGCACCTTCCTTCCCTCATGTCTTAATGCCATATGTTTTAATGCGTTGCTGCGGACCACGAATTCGCTGATTGTCGCCGATCGCTGACAGGTGCGAATCAATGTATGAAGAAAAAAAAAAAAAAAAGTTAATGAATGTGGAAAATTGTGTTTCTTTGAGAAATAGCCTTTAACAAAACACATCAATTTCTAATCAAAGTAAGTTGGTAAGTGAAAGCTGTGTATGACGCGCATCGCACTAGATCTTTTTATTTTCCAAAGTTAGAATTATTTTTAATGTAGTAAGATGTCTTTTTAATTGAAGGATATTTTTTCAGTCTTTGCTGTACTTTAAAATATAAAAAAAAAATTATAATATATTTGAGTTGCGAAGAGGAAAGATAGAAGACAAGTGGCCGGCGCAATGACCAGATGCGGTGGTTGCCGACCGCGCCAAAGACCTTGCGAAGAATGCGGCGAGGTCCAGCTTTCTCGTTCCTTCAGCATTCCTCACCTTAAACAGTCTTCTAGGAAGTAACCTACATCTCTTGTCGGTTCCCTCCCGATATTTCTGCTCGCCTATAGAATTAACTCTTCAATTCTATATCTAATTGTGGTAATGAGCATGTGTAATTCTTTAACCATAGACCGATTTTTGAATACCGATGAGATTCTTGTGCAACCATTCTTCACAACTTCCAAATTTACATCATAATAGTTAAAGGAAGGGTCTTTAAAAAAAAAATCCAACAATTTAATGAAGGAGTGTATTCAAAAAGGTAAGAAACTACATTGGGTCGCTTTACATAGCATACTGTTGGTCAGCATAAAAGTAAATATTGTTTTTTTTAATTTTCCCCTTTTTTCTCTTTCAAAAATTTAATCTTCCAATCCATCCATCAAAATTCCAAATCCGTCTTGAATACTCATACATCAGTTACTTTTCATATACGATAAACATGGGAGGAAAAAACAATCAAAATTGCGTTTTTGTTTTTTTTTAGGAAACGAATAATAAATTTTATGTCAATATTTTTTCTGTTAAAAAAGGGATTTCTAAAGAACTCGAGGGGTTAAAAAAATAAAATATGGAATAGAAGCATATTTGCCTTCTCTTTAACAAAAGAGCAATATGATTCATTTGCTTTAGAACCATGAAGATTTTGTTTAAAAAAACAAAAACATTGTTTTGAGTTAAATTATTTATGAATCTATGAAAAAAAATCCTATTAAAATTTTTATTCTTTTATACATGTTATCAATAAAATAATGTTTTGTAAAACGATATTTCTTGAATGTTATAGTAGATAATATTTTTAATGAAACAATTTCATCAAAATCTTGCTAGATAATCAATATGTTAATAAAAAATCAATATGTTTAGAAATAGAAAGAATAGAAAGATTCGTGGAATCTTTAATTTCATTAACATTGATTAATTTATTTTATTAAGTCTATTAATGACGAAATGTACCATAAATTCAATAGCCCAATCCTTGGTTATGCCGTCCCTCAGATTAGAAGTAAAATGGAGATCCCGAGCCTGTACGATATCTGGTACTTGTTAAAGATCTATCCTAATTATACCTTGTTAGGCAAAATTTAGTATTCCCACTCCAGTGGGTAGCCATAGTCGCACAAAGTGAATAGCTTATTCATGAGAAATAGCTTTTATTTAATAATAACTAAATATGGGCGGGGTAACCTATGGTGTTGTGGTTAGCATAGCAACCTACAATAACAAAGTTCATAGTTTAGGTAACGGTTAAAGAACCCTATCCTAATTATACCTGGATAGGTAAAATTTAGAGTCTATGGTTCTGCCGTCCATCGGAGGAGGCGAAAAATGGAGGTACCAAGCCTGTACTCTTTAATGCTAAGGTACCCTATCCTATTTATACCTGAGTAGGCAAAATTTGACCGGGTTGTCACCCTTGAGACATTTACCTGTGAAGTTTTTTTTTTTTTTTTAATTTATCTTGTGTTCCACCTGCTGTAATCCTCCAGTTCAAGGTTCGTTAAAGTCACGGATTGTGGATAACTGCAATTCCATGTCCGCTTATCTCTTTCTTAAATACCACCATCAAGAAATTGATAATGAAGTGAGCTTATCTTTATATCTGAGGCCATACCGGTCAACTATTATTGCGGATGACATTTCATGAATTGTTATTTTTTTTTTTAAATAATTTATGAATACAACTTAATTTGGTGAATTTATTTTTAAAATCATAGGTTGATGTTTTTAGGGGTAGAATGTTAATTTTTAATTTATTAGTAATAACAGTTCAATATAGTTTCCAACGGTGCGTTATTGTTATTGTTTTAATTATTGAAGAATGGAAGAAAATTAAATCAGAACCAAAAACAAAAGTATAGTTTTAATTTATTATATTAAAACGCAATTTTCAGAACAGCTCGTCAAAATTGATTACAAAATCAAATTTTAGGCTGTAACTTTCCATTTTCTTCGATTGGTAATTTATTACTTACAACTTCTTATGTAAAATCACTAAAAAAACCAAACAGGAAAGTTCAAAATTTTGTTGGCGTGGATCACAATGGGATAACTATGAATTATGAGCTATTATTGTTTTTATTGTTATGGTATTGAGCCCTTGTTAATTGCATATTTTTTCATTCAATATTTCACAATATTTTTTTGTATTTATTTCTTTGATAGTATAATTTATATTAAATACTAAGTTAGACGGACTCCAAGAGATGGACAATTAGCGCATCGTGGAGGTTTTTGTAGATAATCATTGTAAATAATTGATATAACCATTGATTATTGAAAAAATAAAACCATCCATTCATCCATACTTAATAAATAAATAGGAATTTATTTAATGTCTAGTTTTTGCTTCCTACAGTGTTTATGGGGGGGAGTGGGGGGGCGCCCGTGATACTTTATATAATAAGGCAGTATAAACCCCTTACAGCATTCAGAGGCTGTGGATTTTGATTGACAGGGGTCTAAAGAAATTGCACTTTGTAGGGAAGTTATCAAGTCTGAATGAAAGCGTAAGTTAGTAAAAGTTAAAAAATATATTTAATTCGTTAAAATTATGAGTTATTGTCGGGTAAGCTCATTGCTTACTAAGTAAACCGTTATTTCAACACATCCATAGTAAATAATGTTCATTACTTTATAAATTCTTTGTGTTGAATTATATCTTATTATTATATGGTCTATGTGTGTAAAATTTATGTGAATGTTCTCGCACTGGTATACTAATAGTACAACTTGTAAAGTGAATGAAGCAATGTCCATAAAACAGCTCTTTTTAGATATTTGATAAGAATTATTCGCCCACTTATATGTTATTATGAGAAAGATATTTTATAATAAATAATAATAATAATAATAACCATTGATTATTGAAAAAATAAAACCATCCATTCATCCATACTTAATAAATAAATAGGAATTTATTTAATGTCTAGTTTTTGCTTCCTAAAGTTTTTATGGGGGGAGTGGGGGGGGGGGGCGCCCGTGATACTTTATATAATAAGGCAGTATAAACCCCTTAGAGCATTCAGAGGCTGTGGATTTTGATTGACAGGGGTCTAAAGAAATTGCACTTTGTAGGGAAGTTATCAAGTCTGAATGAAAGCGTAAGTTAGTAAAAGTTAAAAAATATATTTAATTCGTTAAAATTATGAGTTATTGTTGGGTAAGCTCATTGCTTACTAAGTAAACCGTTTTTTCAACACATTTATAGTAAATTATGTTCATTTCTTTATCAATTCTTTGTGTTGAATTATATCTTATTATTATATGGTCTATGTGTGTAAAATTTATGTGAATGTTCTCGCACTGGTATACTAATAGTACAACTTGTAAAGTGAATGAAGCAATGTCCATAAAACAGCTCTTTTAGATATTTGATAAGAATTATTCGCCCACTTATATGTTATTATCAGAAAGATATTTTATAATAAATAATAATAATAATAATGTCTGCAGAGGTGTAATAGTGTAACCAGGAGCGATTTTACAACAATTACTTGCGCAAAACCACATAAACGACCTACAGACCTGTTTTGAAAAATGGAAAATGAAATTTCATAACGATATCTCGCAATGTTTTACAATCACTCTGCGACATTATACTTGAAGTTTATTCTGATAATATTTCTTTTTATCAAATAAATAAACTGATATTCTTTTGACAAGTAGTAAGCGAATGAACAGTTCTGGCTTATTGCAAATATATTTGAAAGGAGAATCACTCGAGATAGTTAACAGTTTAATTATTTTGGGGTTCAATTTTCTATGTCCGGTATGTTTTTTTTAGCAGTTAAGAAGACTATATCGCAGTAAAATTTAACGATCTGACCTGTAATACACTTATTTCCAAAGCTAAAAACTAAAAACCTAAAAAAAAAAAAAATAAAAAAAAAAAAAAAAAAAAAAAATCATGGAAGGCGAAACCCTAGAAATAATTTTATCTCTATATACAGGGTGGCATGCTACTCGTGCGACAAACTTCACCAGTAGATTCTCCCCCATAAAATGAATAAAAAAAATCATATTGACCATGGTCTGATTCTCAACCATTTCGGAATAATTTCGCTTTTTATCGATTTTGAAAGATATCACGACCTGGCATCGGAAAACCGTGATTACTTTAAATCTGAAAATTCCTCGGAAAAGCTGATAGCACCGTTGAAATCCACATTAATTGTTCAATAATAAAATGGCTATTTCAAAATTTTTTGGCCATTTTTTTGTTTTTTATTTCAGCCAGAACAATAAAATATGTGAAAAATTTTATAAATCGGAAAATGTTTAACGTAATCCAGAGTTTCTAATTTTAGTTTCAGAAGGCAGTAAATTTGAGGGAAAATACATCATTTAATAACGCTTCTAACGCACTCTTCATTTTTTAATTTGGTGTTTCTAAGACCACGATATCGATGAAAAAAAGAGAAAAACTGTATTCCCTTATGCATTTTTCAATCAGTGTTTGGGCGGAATTTATTGGAGATGTACTCATCGGTCCCTATTTAGATTTTCCGGCGAGATTAACAGGCCCGATTTATTTAAATTTTATCAAAAACACGCGGCCTACCTTGCTGGAGGACCTTCTTTTACAATTGAAGAGAAACATAATTTTTCAGAACGATGATTTGACAGAACATTTGAAACGTAGATCGGCCGTGATGGGACAGTTCTATGGCCACCAAGATCTCTTGATCTCAACCCCATGGAATATTTCGTCTGTGGATATCTCATGGAACTGATCTATCGAACTGGAGTGACAAACAGACAATTTGAGAGCAAGGATCTTCGCCGCTGCTGAAAAACTTTGACGTTTTCTCACTTTTTGTGTGACAGTTGGGAGTATGAGAAAACAGGCACGTTTGTGTATTTTAGAGTACGGCTTCCCATTTGAACATAAATAAAATGATTAAAAATAAATTTATTTTAAAGATATTGGTGAGTTGTATTAGTTTTTTCAAATTTAAAATGTAGATTCTCAAGCATTAACAATCCTTGAACCATAATTTTTTCTCTTTATGTCATCCATATCTTGGTCTTAGAAACACCATATTAAAAAATGAAGAGTGCGTTAGAAGCGTTATTAAATGAGGTATTTTCCCTTAACTTTGCTGCCTTCTGAAACTAAAATTAGAAACTCTGGATTATGTTAAACACTTTCCGATTTGTAAAATTTTTTACTTATTTTATTGTTCTAGCTGAAATAAAACACGAAAAATTGGTCCAATAATTTTGAACTGACCATTTTATTATTGAACAATTAATGTAGATTTTAACGGTGCTATCGGTTTTTCGGAGAAATTTTCAGATTTAAAGATATCAAGGTTTTCCGATGCCAGGTCGTGATATCTTTCGAAATCGATAAAAAGCGAAATTATTCCGAAATGGTTGAGAATCGGACCAGGGTCAATATGAACTTTTTTATTCGTTTTATGGTGGAGAATCTACTGGTGAAGTTTGTCGCACGAGTAGCATGTCACCCAGAGCTGGAGAACAGGTAAAGTTTGAATGATGAAGTGAATATGCACGAGATAGAAAAAAGTTTGTTTTAGGAAAGTTTGGTAAATCATCAGTAAATCAAAACCCTACGGAATGGTTAGTTTGGTTTCAAAGTGAGTGTTCTAGACATAAGGTAAATAATGAGGTTAAAATAATGGAAGCTCTTAGAAATCTTTGTTGATGGTCCATCAAAAGACTGTTATGAGTCGAATTTAAAGAAAATTGGTCCTTTACATTGGTCTGCTAAGAAACTCCTTCTTGGTCAGTATTTGTGAATAAAGGCTGGACAAAAATTAGGAAAGCTTATGCCTACAAATATTTGGGAGGATCACTCGTGGATTATTGTTTAACCAAAGAACGATTATGTCTAGAAGCTGAAAGTAATGTAACCGATTTATCAAGAATAAACATGAATGTAGTTGGTCTACCACAAGAAGTGCAAAATAAGCTTGCTCGAGAAGAGATCACCGATATCGAACGTCTGTTTACTGAAACCAGAAAACTAGATGATTCATTTTCTAAGAAATAGGAATTCCAGACTTCTAACCTATTAGATAAGACTAAAAATAAGAATAATGAACTAAGAAAACCATGTTTCATGTGTGATAAACTTAGATGGCCAAACCGGTTTCATCTTTCAAAAGAATACAGAAACAAATCTTTAAAAGTCTACTTAGATAACCTCAAATAGAAGGTATCATAACATATGGTGGGAATATAATTTACATATATATAAAGAACTATCGCATTTGAACCTTTTAAATCCTTTTAAACAACATTTAGGTTTTAAAATCAAACGAAAATTATACCCAATGTTTTTGTATCTTAGCCAATCCATCCATAGTCATCAACAAGCGAAAATCGGTGATGCCGACTTTCAGTCCACGAGAACTCCCTCAACATTGTGCATTAAGTTCCCTTATAATTATCAGAACTTAAATTTTTCTAAATTATTTTTAAAAAATAAAATAAAATAAATTAGTGAAGCGAAATTACTAACCTACAGTAGTTAGCTTTCTTACCGAGTACCACACGCGAAGGCACGAGGGAACCTTACATTGCACACGCTGGGCACGAGTTTACGTAACACAGAGAAGAGAGTTTTATGAAAGGCACGGGAGCGCTATAATTTGCAGACAACACAGTGCTTGGCACGTGCACATTAACTCTGGGGTTAACTTCGAGCACCTCATACTTCTTCGTTGGCGGCGGTTCTTGAGGATGTCTAGCCGAAGAGGGGTCACGCATTAAGAAGGTCCATCTTCTTCGGATTACGCAATTGTTAAAAAAAGAAGAAAAAAAAGAGTAAAATGTTAAATTCAGATAAACTTGGAAAATCCGCAGGAATTTTATGAAGGGGAAACACTTTTTTACTTTCACTTACCTATATGAAATATATAGTAAGGAAAGTATTGCGATCGTGAAAAATTTCGACTTCCGGTTTTCAACGGAAATACACGTTTTGGGGTCCCCTGAGTCCAAATAACCAAGTCCCGCGAAATGGTCTGTGTGTGTGTGTGTGTGAACAGACTAGCCCAAAAACTATAAACCGTGGGAACCTGAAATTGGGTATTTAGTGTAGGTATATGCCCGCGATGTTACAGCAAAAATTTCATCAAAATTGCTTAAAGGGAGGGGGTACTTTATTTAATAATTTTTTAAGTTTTTTTCGATTTTCTCAAAAACGGCTCTAAAGATTTTGATTAAACTGAGTATTTGATCCATTTATATGCCCGAGATATGACTGTAAAAATTTCATCAAAATTGATCAACCGGAGGGGTGACTTTACTTAATAAATTTTGTATCATTTTCACGTGTTTTTTATATTTACTCAAAAACGGTTTTAACGATTTTGATCAAACTGGGTATTTCATGTATGTATATGCCAAAGATGTGATTGCCAACATTTCATCAAAATTGATCAACCGGAGGGGGGACTTTATTTCATGACTTTTTTTCCAATTTTTACCTTTTTTTCGATTTTCTCAAAAACGGCTTTAACGATTTTTATCAAATTCGTCATGTTTAATGAAAATTAGATTTTCTTTAATATCAGGTAAGCTTTATCATTATTAAAATGTTCTGAGGGGGCTTTTTTTTTTGGTGGGGGGGGGGGGTCTTTTTTGTTTGTTTGTTTCCTATAAAGTATCTTTGTTTTTGTTTATATGGAGAAATTAACTGTCTCTCGTTACGCTTAAAAATAAGAAATGGCTAAATATGAGATATGATAAAAAAAAAGAAAACATAAAGAGGAGAAAAAAAATAAAAATATTCAGTCAACTCATAAATTCGTTGAGCCTACGCATGCGGACTACGCCATTAAGACACACCATTGTTCATAATTAAAGCCGTTCTGTTCATTTGAGAAGTGGCAATAAACAAAATGCATTAATTTTTAATCTAAGTAAGTTGGTAAGTGAAAGTTGTGTGTTGCGCGCACGCACCAGATTTTTTTTTAACCAAATGGATCCACTGTTTGGAAGTTCTAAACGCCCATTGTGTGTTTGTATTGAGAGAGAAGTGAGGTTATACTAAGGACTTGGTCCACAAGCAGGGTGTTGTCCATGCTTTGCATGGAGTAAGCGTTCATAGTGGAAGCAATGTTACACTATACAAAACAATATATCAAGAAAGGTAATTCTGTTTTTGTATTCTTAATTAGTAAAATGAAAAAAAATCAATAGTAGATCAAACTGTCGTGAACATCGCGAAACGATTGAGCTAAATCGAATAAAATCAAAGCTGGATTTTTTGTAAACGTTCTGCCATAATTTACGGTTTTTTAACAAGACGCCTGACAACTACTGAAAAATGAAAATAATTATTAGCTAAAACCAGTTATTAACTCAAGTGTTAAATAATTACAGTGAAGATGGACAGGATTGATAGTTAGGAGTTAGACTGACAGCTGAAATAGAAGATAATTTTCCTCTATGTTACTTTGTTGTAAGGAAAGGAGTAAAATTTATGGAATGACTGATTCGTCATTCAGGGACAAAGAAAGAAGCGAAAATGGGACATTTTCCAGGGCGGCAAAAAGTTTGACATATTTCCATTTGGTAAAGAAAAATGGAAAAATAACACACTAACCCCAATTTCAACTTAGATTAGACTCTGTATATTACCTCTTCATATATTCTTTATATTCTTATCTTAATTTATATATCTTAATTTGTAAATTTAAAATAGAAAATTTCAAGCTATCTATTTATTCTGAATAATTCCAATTAACAAATAATTTATATACATACAGATGTCAAAATATGTTTTTAAAAACATGCGCCTATATTATTTAGAAATAGATATTAATAAGGTAATAGGAGGCTGGATTTCGCAGGCGTTTTGGCATTTTTTTATTCTATTTTATTTTCCAGTAACTTTAATATTATCGTTAAACTCTATATAATAGTATAGGATAGATCCCTTAGTTATATAAGAAAAAAATATTGTCTGTTTTTCTATTTCTTGGGGAGAGGGATAGCCCATTGGTAAGGCATTGCGTTGGTGTGCTTCCCGAGTTGAAATATGTTGACAGGATTTCTTCTTTTTGGCACTTTATTTCATACATTATTTTTCCCATTTTTAAGTTCTTTTCGATTTTCTCAAAAACGGCTTGACGAATTTTGATCAAACTCGTCATGTTAAATGAGAATCACGTATTCTTTAATATCAGGTAAGCTTAATCATTATTGAAATATTCTGAGGAGGGGGGGGACCTTTTTTGTTTTAAAATGGGGAAGGGACCTTTTTTGTTTTCCTATAAAGTACCTTTGTTTTTGTTTATATGGAGAAATTATCTGTCTCTCGTTTCGCCTAAAAATAAGAAATGGCTAAATATGAAATATGAAAAAAATCAAGTAGACATATACATGAGAAAAAAAGAAAAATATTCCGTCAACTCACAAAACACGTTGAGCTCACGCATGCGCAGTACGCCATTAATGACAGACCAATGGTTTGTAATTAAAGATGTTCTGTTCATTAAATGGAAATTATTTGTTTCATAGTAACTAAATGAAGTTTTCAACAACTACATAGAGAATTATAAAATCAGACGGATTGGAGTATTACGTTTGCATTGCCGAATCATCACAAGTAAAAACTTGTATTTAATAATAAAAAAATTAGTGTACTCTAAAGAGCAAATAAAAACACAGAATCTGGAAAATTGTGTGACATTGAGAAATGGCATTTAACAAAACACGTCAAATTCAAAGTAAGTTGGTAAGTGAAAGTTGTTTGTTGCACGCATCGCACCAGATTTTTTTTTATATCTTAAATAGTTATAGTACACAGTCATTTTTTAAAAATTTATAAATAATACTGGAGAAAAATTAGTACATTACTTACTCCAGCTTTAGTTTTTCATATTCACGTTGATCAATTTTTTCGTAAGTGTTCATTATTTATTCTGAAATATTTAGAAATATTGATTATTCACTTGTTACAACACTGAATACTCGATTGCTGTGCGTACGGTAGATGAATAATTTATTGTAGATAGCATTGAATTGAATCGCATTTATAATGCAACTACAAGACTAATTGTTCAAGACTTCGCTATCTTCTTTGTTAGATTTTGGTCACAACGAACATTTTAACATAAACAGTATATTAAGTAAACTTTTTCTTCGTTCATAATCATTAATAACTATGTAGGTACATTGTTCTTTTAAATATAAATCTAACCTAAAATTTCTTACATTCTGCTTGGGTATATCAGGCGATAGTTCTCGCAACGGTTAACTTGTTACTATTATTTTATCAATAATAACATACAACTGGTATTTTCGTCCTCTGGTCTGAGGCCATTATATAACGTTCTAGGATATCAATTCCTAGCAGGAATGTCACTATCTTAGAGCTCCCGATTCCTGTAAAAGTGACGAAGGTCCCAAATTATACCCGACCAACAAACAGCTGAGATCCCGTTATGGTAATCAATGCTAAGCCGGAGATGAAAGGACAAACTGCTGGTCAGTTTATGACGCAACGCAACTGTAATCTTTAGTCGCCGAAAGGTTTTCGCTTTAGTATGATGAACGTCTCTTAAGAAAAATGTAGTTTTAATCAATATTAATATAAATCACTGAAACAAAACATATCAAACAAATAATTAAAAAACAAATTGTTAACATCGTTATTAAATGGTAACTGACCTTAGGAGACAATAGGTCTAAAATAGTTTAAAGTTTGAAAAAATAATTTTAATTGGATTTGAATGATTTTTTTTTCTAAAATCTCAATCGGGTGTTTAATGTTCCTTATCAGTTCTAATATATGAGGAGGTGGGGTGCAAAACTCGTTCGTTCCATTTTTTTGAAAAATTGAGATGGCAGTGAGTGGATTCTAAAAGATCTTTTAATGCTCTTTCAACATATCTTATCAGATTGGAGCAAAACATTATTTCTTATGGAATTTTGCTATACAAAATAGCGGTTTGTTGCAGAACTGATTCGCCCATTGCCCATTGTGATTCAAAACTGGTTCGTTACTCGCTTTGATGGGAAACTCTTTGGTTCCTATAGTAACTTCTCACTTTGCACCCATCCCATTCGTTCACTTCAGCAGTTTCTGTTACTCATTCTGAACAAAATATTGAAACCTCCTTGAACTCGGGTGTTTTATTTCAGTTTATACTCGATTCTTCTTACCGAGCTGTATCAATAATTGATTTTTCAATGGCTCCAACAAGGTGAAAGACGTTGATAATCTGCTGAAAAAGCATTTTGGTGACGAGTGGCCAATGATTCATTGAATTATTATACACGAATTCTCAATATATCTGCCACAGACGAGGGAAACAACGAACAACAGGAATGAAGTCGCTATTATTGAAGAAGACGATAGGCTTAGGATCTAGTCCTTTTGTAACTTTTTTGTAGTCACATGTTTTATATCAGTACGCTGATATTTTTGAAAAATTCGACAAAAAAAAAAATGTTTAGTAAATGTTCAAAAAGTCAATGGGTGATATTGTTCATTTATGAAATGGATTTGAACCTAAGTAAATATTGCTTATTAGGAAGATCACCATACTCTATGTGCATTAAAACTCGTTCGTTCCAATGTGGTGTGCAGCAAGTCTTTCATTTAAACATTTTGTTGCAAAACTTTCTTATTTCATATTTTGTTACTTTTTTATTGTTACCTCTAAATCAGGAATTTTTTTCATTCCAAGCTCACTTACATAGGGTAGCTGCACCTTTCGAAGGCAAAAAAAAATCATCTTTATCTGGCCACTCTACAAGGCGTGGTAAGTTTTTTAAGTTTCCTGAAAAATGTGTTCAGGTGGAATGAACGAGGTTTGCATCATATATAATAATTTTTATTTAGCCATTTAATAATAAATTGTACATATATAAAACAAAGTCGGGTTATTCATACCATTTTTAAACAAAAAAAACTGCTAGATCTGTTTTTTTAATCATAAATGGGTGATCCAAGATTTGCTTTATTTGCCTCCAGAACATTATATGTATTAAAACAAAGGAACAATTTAATGGAAGGGAGGAGGGGGGTAATAATTAGCTTCTTTCCGTTTATTTCGGCATAATTAGAATAAAAAACCCCTTTCTCGGGTGTTATATTGTTCTTTTTAACGTCACTTTATGCCACTAAGGCTAATCGGACGATGTTAGAGTTGGAGTCCTAAATTTTGCCTATCCAGTTATAATTAGGACAGGGATCTTTAACGATTACCTGACATCGTACAGGCTCGGGACCTCCATTTTACGTCCTATCCGAGGGACGGCATAGCTAAAGATTTTTTACTCCCATTAAATAATCCTAAGGCCACCGCGGGAAGCGAAACTGCAACCTTTAGTATTGTAAATTTCTATGCTAACCACTACACCACAAATGGCCCCTTGTTATACTGTTATGAGGGTCAAATAGAAATAAATTTTATCATTAATAGGTTTCGGGTAGAGGGGAACGGATAATTTTTTTTTTTTTTTACAGGATTTTCCGATTTCAACGAATTTTAAGGCATTGTGCTTCTTATAACATTTTTTATTTTTACTTACTTATAAATGAAAAATATAGAAAGGGAAAGTATTGCGATCGTAAAAATTTTAACTTCCGGTTTTCAACGGAGGTACACTTTTTGGAGTCCCCTGAATCCAAATAATCAAGTCCCGCAAAATGGTCTGTGTGTGAACAGAGCAGCTCAAAAATGACTATACGAACTTGAAATTTCAGTTATTATATAACTTTTGTTCATTTTGACGTGTTTTTTTTTCGATTTTTTAAAAAATAGCTTTATCGATTTTGATTAAACTCATTATGTTTAATAATGATAGAGTATTCTTTAATATCAGGTAGATTTAATCATTAATCAAAAGAAGGTACTGATGGTTCTTAAATTGAGTAGGAAATTTACGAGTTAAACCACTATGAAATTAGGAATTTTTTAGGCCCTTTAAAAAGATGTATACAATAATAGTGTGTGTGAAGAATGGAATGGCTAATATGAAATATGAAAGAATTTTATAAATATCTACAGGAGAAATAAGGAAAAGTGTTTCCACACATATACAGCCGCATATACAGCATATTCTACATATACAGCATCGTTTCCAATTGTGTAGTGTCCAGTCAGTGAGTCTACTTGACCAACACACATCTGTAGAACGCACTATGTGGCCTGCCTATTTCCATTTTAGACTTAGTATACAGGGTGTTTCGGAATTGCACGGCACTATTTTAGGTACGTGTTCTCTAACACAAAATAAACAAAAAAGTTCATATTAACATGTATCTCAAACTCATTTATTAAACAGATATCAAAGGTTAAAGATTTATTATTACTATTTATTTATTATTATTACAACATTTAGAGTAAATGTTCAAAGGCGCCTCCGTTTTGTTGAATGCAACATTCAGCACGACGAATCCATGCTTCTCTGGCTCTTCGTATAGCATCAGGATGGTGGTTGATAGTTACTGCGGCTTCCACGATCCGATTTCTTAGCTCTTCTTGCGTGTCAACTGCCGCAGAATAAACCATAGACTTCATCCAGCCCCACACAAAATAATCTAATGGCGTTAAATCCGGAGATCGTGGTGGCCATTTAACAGGTCCGTTTCGACCAACCCATCGGTCTCCATAAGTTGCATTTAAATAATCAGTTACACTATGAGAAAAGTGAGCTGGAGCACCGTCATGCATAAACCACAGCCTTTGCCTAATGCCTAGCGGAATATCTTCTAGAATATCATGCAGATTATTTTGCAAAAAATGCAAGTAAGATATACCTGACAGCCTAGGTGGCAAAAAGAAGGGGCCGATGATTTTGTCGCTTAGAAGACCAAACCAGACATTTAAAGAGAATGTATGTTGGTAATGTCCAACAGCAGTCGTATGAGGGTTTTCTTCGGCCCAAGTATGGGTATTACGGACAAAGATTACGGACCCGATCATTCTGGGAATGGATTTTATGGAGGCGCACAAGGTGATAATAGACTTCAACCAGAGGTTAATGAAAATAGACAACGAGGAGCTTGTTCTACGACGGAATAAGGATGAAACAGGATGGGTTAGACAAGCAGCCCTAGCTGAGGACCTTATCATTCCATCTCGAAGTGAAGTGATTGCCGAAATCCAGTTAGAACGAGGCAGCGGAGGAATGGTTGGGGTACTGGAGCCAGTATCAACGATTGACAATGGCATTCTTCTTGGAAGAACACTCATCAGGGCTACAACGCATAAAATACCGGCCAGAATAATGAACACAAAGGACTATGAGCAACGACTAAGCAAGGGAACGATCGTAGGACAGTGTGGAGAAGCACAGATCATTACAAACTTGGACGAAAAAGGGCGGGATGAAGGGTTCAGTCAGGTTTCGGAAACTATAAAAGGATTAATTAAGGAAACATTAAAAGATTTGAAGACTGACCATAAGGAACCAGCGGGGCATCTACTAAAGACGTATCAAAACATCTTTTCGTCCAGCGACAACGACCATGGAAGGACGAGCATAGCACGTCACAGGATCAATACCGACGACCCTCAGACAGGGGTGGCCCTTGGTTCTAGCCCAGGGCCGCAATGTGCGTTCGAAATGTCGATGCTCATGTGTCCTGCAGTTCACACGACGACGCGCAGTTTGCTGCGTCTTTCATCGACCCACGAGCCGAGTGATCCACCGCTCAGGGTAGTACTCTTCAACTCCTCTTCAAGATGTTTTAGGTGATCATTAAATGTCTTACTGAAAATCACCACATCGTCTAAGTAAATTAGGCAGGTCTTCCAATGTAAACCGTGTAAAACAGTTTCCATGAGACGTTCAAAAGTTGCTGGGGCATTACAAAGACCAAATGGCATAACATTAAACTGCCACAAGCCGCTGCCGGTAGAGAATGCTGTCTTTTCCCGATCATCTGGGTGTACCTCTACCTGCCAATACCCACTCTTCAGATCTAGGGTGGAAAACCATCTTGCCCCCGCTAGCGTATCTAGCGTATCATCAATGCGCGGTAGTGGATAGCTATCCTTCTTCGTTATGTCATTCAGTTTTCGGTAATCGACACAGAATCTAGTGGAGCCATCTTTCTTCTTGACCAAAACTATCGGAGAAGACCATGGGCTATTGGAAGGTTGAATCACACCCTGAGCTTTCATGTCTTCCAACATGTTCTCAACCTCCTCCCTCTTAGCTAATGGTATTCTTCTAGGTGCCTGTTTAATCGGTTGGTGGTCGCCGGTATTGATCCTTATTCCGTCGTAGAACAAGCTCCTCGTTGTCTATTTTCATTAACCTCTGGTTGAAGTCTATTATCACCTTGTGCGCCTCCATAAAATCCATTCCCAGAATGATCGGGTCCGTAATCTTTGCCACGAACACTTGGTGAGGTATACTCAAACTACCTATCTCTATCAATATTCTAACTTCTCCTTGAACATCCATAGTCTCGCCATTTGCTGTCGTAATTATATACTTTCTAGACAGGGGTTTTAGTTGCCCTTTTGGTATAAGATCAGTTCTCACAATGGTGTTACTAGCACCCGTATCCACTACCATTTGACAGTCCTGGCCAGCTACCCTTCCTTCCAACATTAAGCTATTCTCTCCGCATTGCAATTGCGATACTTTTAGTTGGACATTTGGGACATGGTACAAATTAGCCAGTTTCCGCCCCCTAAAACTGACTAAGCTGAGTTTTCCTGGTTCCCCTTCTTGATCACACCCTGCTCCTGTAGTATCGGGCACTGTCTCTTGAAGTGACCAGGTTCTCCACAGTTGTAGCATTTCCATTTTGGCTTGGTGGCTATTTTATCCTCCTTTGGTGATGTTTTATTCTTCAATCGTTGGCAGACACATGTTGCAACACTGTCGCTGTTGTAGTCCTCTTCCCCAAAGTCGGTCTTCCTTACTCTTACTTGCCCTTGTCGAATGCTTTGCTTTACTGCTTCGAATTCCAATGCTCTCGCAACGGTGCCTCCTAAAGTTTCCAACTTAGACAGTTTCAGATGTTGTTTGATCTCAATGTCACGAACCCCATCAGCAAAGACCTCTATAGCCAAGTGCTCCAAGACATCTTCCGGTACAGTTGGATAAGCCAACCGCACTAATCGTGAAACGTCTCCACTGAACTGCTGGAGTGTTTCCCCAAGATTTTGCTTCCTGGTTCTAAATTGCGTTCGATGTAGCTGTTCCAAGTGTCTATCGCCGAAGCGCCTTTCTAGGTATTCAACAATGCAACGAAAATCATCCTGACGTTCTTCAGGTACAATATGAAGGATGTCGAGTGCTTCTCCTCTAAGTGCGACCATCAGCATAGTAGCCTTTTCTTTGTCGTTCCAGCGGTTTGCCGAAGCGGCCGCGTTAAACTGTCGTAGATAGGCAGACCACGATGTTTTGGTGCTTTCACGATTTCATGGAGCTTTCACCTTCAATATGTTTTCGTTTTGTGTTGTGGTCATGCGCTGTCCTTCCGCTCGCGATGTTCCTTCTCCTTTCCATTCTATATTACCGCTCTTCAATTTTTCCACTTCGTTTTCAAGTACTTTTAGTTTCCTATCGAATTCGGTTTCGATTTTTTGTATTTTATCAGTCAAGGCTGCTTCCATCATAGCTTGAGCAACTTTCATTTCTTCCTTGCTAGCTTCTATTTTAGCTGCTAAACTAGCATGCATCTCAGCTTGACCAGTTTTCATTTCATCCTGACCAGCTTTCATTTCATCCTGACCAGCTTTCATAGTCTCTAACAGTTGCATGATTGCCTCCATTTCTTTGACTCGGCTTCTAGTACCTTCACTCATAGAAATATTTTAAATCCTCAGTTTTAGATCATCATCAGTCGAATTTCCGGCAATTAAGTAATCTCAGGTCCCTAATCACTAAAACTATCCAATTTCATTTAACTTTATCTGTTAAATTACTTATTTAAACTAATTCATCACTATCTATTGTGCAAATCCCACTTCTGACACCAGTTGTAACGTGAAAGGGGCTCTACCGTCCCTTCACTACCCTATCTGTACCTTAAACAGATAGTATTTAGACAAATAAATAGATTACACAATAAATAAGTGATTTACACAACGAACAAACGATTTATTAACTGAGAAACAACAAAGGTACTCACTGTACAACAAAAACAACAGGACTCCACGATAATAACATAATAGCTTTCTTTAATTAGTAGTTAACACTCCTTGTTTTTAACCTGCTCAAAGGTTCATCATTTTTTTTTTTTTTTGGTAATATCACTATTTTTTTTTTTAATCAAAACACATGTTTTTTTTATTCAGTTCACAAATTCATTACACTGCCCCCTCCTTAACACTGTTCGTCCCGAACAGGGGTTTCCTCTTCTACATCGAAGGGTAGCAGGCGGTCCAAATGGACGACTTTCATCTTGGCTCTTGGGCTCCGTTGTATCCTGTATATCAGGTCGTTAATTCTTTTGACGATCGTATAGGGACCTTCCCAATTCTTTTGAAACTTCGGTGATTTCCCCCTTCTCCTAGTCGGGTTGTATAACCAAACTTTTTGGTTTTCCTGAAAAGTTCTTCCGGTAATCTTGATGTCATATCTGGCCTTCATTCGATTACTTTCAATCCGGATCCTGTTTCTAACTCCGGCATGAATTTCCCTTAATCGTTGGCGCAGTGACCCCGCATAATCATCCACAAGGCATTCCTCATCTTTCGGGGTCCCGAACAGGAGATCACTGGGTAGACGGAGTTCTCTGCCGAATATAACGCTGGCCGGTGTTCGTCCAGTCGTCTCGTGAACTGCTGACCGATACGCCATGAGTACAATAGGTATGTACACGTCCCAGTCATCTTGGTGTTCGTCGACGAATATCTTGAGGTGGCTTAGCAATGTTCTATTAAAGCGTTCCACCATGCCATCGGACTGAGGGTGCAACGGTGTGGTCCTCGTTTTCCTGATACCCAATATCTCACAAGCTTCCTTGAATTCTTGAGATTCAAAATTCCTCCCCTGATCAGAGTGTACTTCCAATGGTATACCAAAACGTGTGAACATGTTATCCACTAAGACCTCGGCTACTGTCGATGCTTCTTGGTTTGGTATTGCGAAAGCTTCCGTCAACTTACTGAAGTAGTCACCAGCGACTAGTATAAATCGGTTTCCTTTCTTGGTACGAGGGAATGGTCCGGCTACGTCGATGGCGATCCTCTCGAACGGTGCTCCAACATTGTATTGCATCATGGCTCCCCGTGTCCTGGTCTTGGGTCCCTTGCATACCAGACACTCAGCGCACCTGCGGCACCAGTCTGCGACGTCCTCGGAACAACCGACCCAGTAAAATCGCTGCCGTATTTTCTCCAACGTCTTCTTGATACCGAAGTGGCAACCTGAGACACCTCCATGCAACTCCTTTAGCACTTCATTCTTCTTTCCTGTTGGTACGATAGTTTGTGGTCGTAGCTCCTTCCCATCTGGACTCTCCCAGTTTCTTTTCAAAATGCCATTTTCTACAATTAGTGAGTCCCACTGTGACCAGTAGCACTTCACAGCAACGCTCTCTGTCGATATATCTTTCCACGTCGGTCGCTGTCCACTTTCTTTTGCTGTCAATATCGGTCTGATGTCTGGATCCTTTAGTTGTTCTTCTCTTATTTCATTCAAATTCCAGTCATCCACTGGTTGACTGACAATTCTTTTGCATGGCGCCACTGCTGCTTTCTCGATCCTACTGCAGTGCTTGCATTCCTGCTTACATGGTCTTCTTGACAGCGCATCTGCATTACTATGTAACTGTCCCTTGCGGTGCACTATTTTGAACTCATATTCTTGCAGCCTTTGAATCCAACGAGCTACTTGACCCTCTGGGTTCTTGAAATTCAAAAGCCAAGTCAGAGAAGCATGGTCAGTGCGCAGCATAAATGGTTGCCCATACAAATATTTATGGAAGTGCTCTATTGTTCTCACTATAGCTAGAAGTTCTCTTCTGGTGACACAGTAATTCTTTTCTGGCTTAGAGAGAGCCTTAGAGTAATATGCTATTACTCGTTCTTCTCCACCTTCAACCTGGGACAATACTCCTCCAATTCCGACGTTGCTTGCGTCAGTGTCCACTATGAATTCATGTCCAGGCTTAGGATACACCAAAATAGGTGCTCCACACAGAGCCATCTTGAGTTTATCGAATGCTTCCTGACATTCTACTGACCATTCGAATGGTTGTCTGTTCTCTGTGAGACGAAGTAAAGGTCTAGCCACGTTGGCGAATCCTTCTACGAATCTCCTATAGTAGGTACACAGTCCGAGGAAGCTTCTTACCTCATGTTTATCTTTTGGAATTGGCCACTCTCTCACCGCACTAATCTTGTCCGGATCAGTAGCGACTCCACTCCCAGAAATTACATGACCAAGGAACTTGACTTCTTTCTTGAAAAACTGGCATTTCTTCGAATTTAATTTTAGCCCAGCGTTCTTAAACTTATCCAGTACCCCAACCATTCCTCCGCTGCCTCGTTCTAACTGGATTTCGGCAATCACTTCACTTCGAGATGGAATGATAAGGTCCTCAGCTAGGGCTGCTTGTCTAACCCATCCTGTTTCATCCTCTTCAACTCAGCTTGAAGGAAAGGTAAGTAAAGGTAGTTTCCTTACCAGCGCGCTGGTAGAGGAAACATCGAAACGACGTGACAATCTTCTGGTACTAGTAGTAGGAGATAACTGAACAGCATCGAGTATTTCTTCTTCTACGTTTGCAGTTCGTCGAAATCGTTGTCGACCGGCGTTCACTCGTATAGGTTTTAGCGTACCATTATCCCTAAGACGTCTTTCAATGGCCTCAAACGTTTTACGATTTGGTATTCTTCGGTTAGGAGATTTTTCACGATATCTTCGAACAGCAGCAGCACCGTTTGTATGTACCTCGCCATAAGTTAAAAGCATGTCTGTTTGTTCATCAAAAGTGAATAAATTTGTGGTATCTCCCATGATAATCATAAATTGAACTGTGTCACAAGATTCACTCACACTAAAACACACAGAACTAGACAAACAGATGAGCAGCTACTGTCATTGCTTATCGTCCATTTGTTTATCAGGTGATTAAAACCTTTTATTTAGTATTAAACACGTTAAACGTTGTACAGTCAGTCTTAATGCAGTAAATAAATAATAAATCTTTAACCTTTGATATCTGTTTAATAAATGAGTTTGAGATATATGTTAATATGAACTTTTTTGTTTATTTTGTGTTAGAGAACACGTACCTAAAATAGTGCCGTGCAATTCCGAAACACCCTGTAGATAAGTTGTCATCTCTGAAGTTCAATTTTCTTCTTATTTTGGTGGATCTCGCTTTATAATTTTTACTAATTTTGAGTACTCTTCTTTCTATTGACTATAATCGATAGAGACTAAAATGGAGACTATAATGGCTTCTAAAACAATTCCTTGAACGGGTTCATCCTTCGACAAAAACCATAATTTTGGTGAAGTGAAAGGCTTGAAGGAGATGCTTGGGTGGGAGGCGAATGTCTGAATGTCCACTGTGATTAAATGGGCCGAGGACGTTGGAATTGGATTAAATATTGGAAAGGATAACCAGGCTAAATTCCCATCTTTATTTGTCTTACTAAAACTTTTATTACTTTATTTAAAATTGAAGAATTTATTTGAGACAGAAATTCTTCAGGAAATCAATAATTCAATAGCTATAATTCGGGGTCACCTTTTAGTTGTTAACATGATAGCCCTCTATGCCCAATGTCACGGTTTCGCAGGCCAGCAGATGGCCTTATGGATATGCAGCACTTCCCAGGGGACCTAAAACAGTGGTCCCGAGCCTGTGCGATATCAGGTACTCGTTAAAGATCCCTATTGAGACAATTAAGAATCGTCAGTTCTATGTAATACTGATCCATAGCATAAAATTATATGATATGAGGAAATTTTATTTTGTATTACCTACCACTGTGAAAACATTTAGACTCAACTATTACCAATTAAGAATTGTGTGTTGAATAGTTTTCATTTGCAAATGATATATTTACTTAATATGGACTAAATTAAAACACATTTTATCCAATAATTTTACCCTTTTAGACATTTATCCTACCAAACTAGAAATCCTTTGTTTGTTTTAACGTCACTTTATGCCATTAAGGCTAATCGGACGAGGCTACAGTATAATTACGATAGGGATCTTTAACCAGTACCTGACATCGCACAGGCTCGTGACCTCCATTTTACGTCCTATCCGAGGGACGGCATAGATAAGGATTTTTTACTCCCATTAAACAATCCTAGGGTCACCTCGGGACGTGAACCCGCGACCTTCAGTATTGTAAGTGTCTATGCTAACCACAACATCACAGGTGACTACAAATCCTTTGTTAAAAAAAAAAAAAATTAAAATAGTGGGATAACAATCAACCCTAAAATCCTACTACCAATAAAAATCCTAATACCCGCCGTTAAGGTTTATATTATTAATTATAAGTTTTTTTTTTTTAGATTAATGTGGCTTATATCTACATCGAAATATTATTCCTTGTAGAGGTGCATACAAAGAGAAAAAAAAAACGAAAATGATTTCAGTAACAATTTTGAAAATTTTCGTACATTGATGAAATGGCGGCGATATTGATATCCCCCCTCCACTACTTCACAGCGTTGCATAACGGCTTGATAAAGCCGTCACCGGCTATTGTCTATCCTGTCAAACACCTGTAAAGGTGAAACTATTAGTAACAGGTAGCTAGGTAGGACAACACGTACCTGATCGCTCAATGTAATCGGCCTAAATCGTTCTCGGTTCTAAAGCGTTTCTCCTGAAGAATTATTTAAAAGGATTTCACGGCCGACCTTTTAGTATTCACCAACAGCAAGGGAAGAAAGTTTGCTCATACAGACTGGACCAAAGGCGCCCAACGCTGATTGGTTGTCACCTATGAAAAGGTTTGAAGTGATCTGTTCGCCTTTCGACAGAGTCCCTTTCCTTATTGAGTGAAAAGTCTATTAGCGTCTCGTGATAAGATACCTACTATAAAATCTGTATATTTTCCTATTTCATACGAACCCCCTTAGAAAAACAATCTATATAACTAAAAATGAAATTTTGTTTGTTTGTTTATTCTTTTTAGAAATCCATACCGTTTGTCCTAAATTCTCCAAATTTCGCTCAGTAGTTCTTTGATAGCAGGTGCGAACACCTGTCCATATTAAAATTGCATAACTTCAGCCAATCTCTGGGTATATTCTTTTTTGGTATAAAAATTGTCCTGATCTCGCTTTACACTGGTTTTTTGTTCAACTGGACCGTTTGAATCGATAAAAGTCTCACTATATAGATTTTATATATTTAAAAAATGAAATTCTACGGGTGAAACAGGTGTATTCAGCTAGTAATTAATAATGGTTGTTTTTATTATTTAAATTTACTAATCTATCCTCACACAAGACTGAAACGACAAGAAGCTGCCCTACTACTTCAGCACATACTTGACAAACGCTGAAATCTCCGAATCTATTACAAAAGGCTAATTTACCTGACACTAATAAGACCGACTTGAACTCAAGGAATCGAGCTATTGGGCTCCACCAAACCATCAAATTCCTCTCAAATCCAGTCATTACAATCAAAAATCCTTCGAAAAATCCTTAATGCTCCTTATTTTTTTTCCAATCAAAAATCCATCGCGACCTTAACGTTCCATATGTCTCAGATTTAGCCCGAACCAGGTACCAGACCTTTCATAATAAGCTCCCGAACCATCCGAACCCACTTGTTTCCGATCTTGCTTCTTCCTCTATTCCTGACAATCCTCCTAGGCGTCTGAAAAGAAGATGGCCTCGTGACTTTCTAAGTTAAAAATACTAGTTGAGTGCTACCAATGCCTTTTCATTTCTCTCTTGGCGGTGCGGGTTCGAATACCGCCCAAGCCCGCTCGATTCTGTTCGCTGACGGCCTCACTGAACAGACTCAGCGGCTTGCCATGGATTAGAAGAGGTTGGTTACCCGTAGACAACCCGTCCCGATTAGCCCTCGTGGCATAAAGCGGGAAAAAAAAAACTGTTTGAAAAAAAATTCTTCAATAATGGGGTTTCTTTGACATTTTTTTTTTAAAGCTTTTAAATTAAAGTAGTAGCATAAATAACTTTTTGTTTACTAAATTATAAAAGTATAAATTTATCTTCGATAGCAACTATATATGAGGGTCGTGTATTTCAAAATACATTATTAGGGAAACTTCATTATAGATGTAATTTTTTTTTATTTTATGTAAAGATGATGCTATCGTATATGAAATTCCGATGAAAGTAAAACTCAGGACCCAAAAGATAGAAAAGAAAAAACCAATGTAAAAGTTCGATATGTAATGCAAGATATTCCATCGAATTAAAACATAAGAATTAATATAATAAATACAAAATAATAGATAATGAATAAAAAATATGGTTATTATTAAAGCCATAAATAAATGGTTAGTTTTATTCGTGAGATTGGAAGTTTTTGTAGTATTGTGTGGCTGTATCGATAACTGTTGTGATATTCAGGTCCTTGGGAAGTAAGTCATTTGACACACAGTATAGTCTACTATTTTCCTCAATACATTGGACTGGAATGACTGAATTCTTTGGATGTTTTAGGACTTTTCAGAACCCCACAGTTCTTTCCTATAATAATCCGGTAATCTATATAAATACAGATGAAATTCTGTTTGTTTGTTTGTTCTTTATAGAAATCCATACCGTTTGTCCCAAAATCTCCAAATTTCGCTCCGTGGTTCTTTCATACCACGTGCGGACACCTGTCCATATTAAAATTGCATAACTTCAGCGAATCTCTGGGTATTTATTGTTCTTTATAGTTATAAAAATCGTTAAGATCTCGCTTTACATTTTTTTTTTACGATTTCGACCGTTTGAGTCGAAAAAAGTATCATTTAAAAAATGAAATTCCCCGGGTGAAACCGGTATATACAGCTAGTATAAAATAAAAGGTAAAAAAAGATGATGTTTAAATCACCACAGGAATGGTGTAGAGGTCCAAAAGTTTCAATTTAAATCTTCTGTTCGTGTTTTTGTTTTCTTGCTGTTATTTTAACGTTATATTTTTTGCTACACTATTCTGTAGGTTTATGAACTTTAACTGTTCGAAAAAAATTCTTTAATAATAGAACATGCTTGTCATTTTAAAAAAAAATTAAAATAATTCAAATCACATTATATTTCTCTGAGAAAAATTCCATATTTTTAAATCCAATATTTAAGGCTGGAGAACACTATCCTAAGTCAAGGCAGACTTCCATAGAGTTGAGATATAGCAGTGATAAATGCAATAGACGCTTCTTGAAAATTTCAGTTGTTTGCAGGATTGTTGCAGTCTTTTCCCAAAGTAGCTAATTAATATTAAGTTTTTAAAAAATATCTTTTGAGCAATTTTTTTTATTTGTTTTCCTTGTCAGCCTAAATATTGTATTTTTTTTTTAGCAAGCTTTGAGTCAGGAGTAGTCAATGTCTCTCCCTGCATCGAAATAGTTTTAATTTAGTTGAAAGCATAGGTGAAAGCGTTTGGAATAATGTTTTGTTTGTCCACATTCCGTCAATAAACGTGATTTTCGGAATATATTTGCGCAAAGGTCGTCCGTCCTTCGGTAAAATTTTTAGAATTTTAGCTGAATCCTTTTCGTTCAACCGTAGTAGTAAAAATTTTTAAAAAAACTTAAAATACAATAAAAATTCTTTGGATGTTAATAGGTATGTTGTTACTTCAACATCACAAGCCATCAAATGCCGCAGAAGTATCAATTTCGACCAAATATGGAACCTACACGTTTATCCATCTAACCATTCAAATGATCAAGCTCTGTTGCTCGTAATTTATTTTTTCATTACTATGCTCGCAAAACTGATAATAAACAATAAACGTAGTTTTAGAGGTGATGGATAACTGTGTCAAGGAAGGATATAAAACCTAGTTAGTTTAGGTTGCAGGAGGTTGCCAGAGAGGCATGCGGTACCCCCACTTTCCAAAGAGGTTATATAAAAGTTGCTTTCGACAGGATGTGTAGCTCTTGCCGTTTCTTGACTCTTATATATTAAAAGATTTGCATATTATAACTTAGCTTATTTTACGACCGCTAATATTTCCGGAAATGTAGCAGTTAATACTCAACTTTGACTGAGTTATCGTTACTCTACATATAGTAACACTTATGTGGGTTTAAATAATTTATATTAAATGAAAATAATAGTTAACAATGTGACAAAAAGTATCAACTTGTAACGATACCGTAACACAAAAAGGAACCATATGATTCGATCTTCAGAACAAAACTAACTCTCCAGTCCGTCGCTGCTTATATTTAGTATGCGTGATTAGAACTGAATTAGAACAATCTATAAGGTTCCCGACAAGAAGATTCTCGAACAGTCGACACACACATAACGACACAAATATTAGTCATATGGCTTGAGCTTCAAACAATACTAAGACTGGCCAGTCAATCGCTCCTTATATGTAGTCGTAAGGAAATGGTCTTGAGCCTTTTAGAACCCAGTGATATGCCCTTTGATTTCAAAGGAGTATAATTCCCAGCCCAGTTCGGATCGCATTTGCGATTACTATAGATGAAGCTCAAGGGCAATCACTGAGGGTAGCTGGTATCAATTTGGAATCCCCATGTTTTTCTCATGGTCAGCTTTAGGTTGCATGCTCTAGAGTAGGTTCATCTAAAGACCTAATTACACATGCCACGGAGGGTAGAACTAAAATTATAGTATATCCTAAAGCTTTGGAACAATGATCTATTAGTGCTATTTGTGTTGTATTTTTTGTTTATAGAACTGTTCACGTTATTAGAAAAATGAGATTCCCCGGGTGAAACCGGGATATACAGCTATTTTTTAATAAAGCTAATATAAAATAACTAAAAAAAGATTTTTTTTCCATAGTTTTATCGTTAGTAGTCTATGAATCGGAACGAGACAAAAGTTTTTATATAGGGTTTTGGTTAGAAAATGTGTTGCTCGAAAAATCAATAGTTCAGCGAAAAAAGGCGGTTAATTTGTGCATTAATAGTGACTCAATTATAGATACATACCTTTAAAGGCTTATTTAACACGTTCAGGCCGGCGTGTACCACCGGTGGCTCATGCTAGAATGCCGCCTCTGCCAAATAATTAGATCTTTAACACTTTGACCGCCGAAAAAGAATACCTGAGAGTCATGCTCTCCTTTCTGAACAATTTTAATTTTTAATTCTCTCACAAGAGAACAGTTACTCGATTTCATGTGACATGGCAGCCAAAGTGTTAAGAAAGTAGAAATAATTTCTATCTAGCTGAAAATTAAAATAATGAAAATTTAACGTAAATTCATTTATTTTTATATTTATTTGTATTTATTTATATTTATATTCATATACTTATATACGTAAAAACATTTATTTTTTAATAACAATTGTAATTAATATCGTATTATAAACATATCTAGTAGGATAGTATTTTTTTATTGTTTATTTCATTATTGTTGGATTGCCAATACTGCATAATGCCCTGGAATAGCTCCCGCCCGATAGAGCGAACAGCATTAAACAGTCCCGGCGTGAACGTGTTAATAAAATAAAATAACATTTAAAAGAAATATTTCCAAATTTGACTGGATTGGGTCAGTCAAGGTCACTACAGTCAAAAGTTTTATTACCTTCATTACATCCCCGCTTTCGACTTTTCTTTAGAGCTCGGGGCCACGTTAAACGTCTGGAATCCTAAAAGTAACATAGAAGTGGTTCTACTCCGGCCTCTTGTCATTAATCTGACAAAACGATAAAACCTATCATACACAGTTTATGTTAATTGAAACCTATTACACTTTTTGTAATAGAAAAGTAATCGGTTACAGTTCCAAAAAAGTAACTGCCGGTCTTTTTTTGGATAAGGCCCTAGTATGTAATGCTTTCGGATCGCAACTTCAAGTATAGCACACCCATAAGTTCATATCAAAGACTTTTTTTTTTAATTATAATAAAACTTTAATATAATTTTAATAATATTAAGAGGTTAGGTGTGGCAACGGTCCCCGGGGACCGATGTCTTACCTTCCCCTCCTAACAGCCGATTTTCACATGAAAATGTCCGAAAACTTCAAACACTCAATTTAGTCGATTTTTAATGAGATTAATGCATTTTAGTGCAGAAAATGTTGCTAACAGCTTTATTATTATTATTTATTTCCTCCCTACCTTGCCTTTCAGCAACACGGGTGTTGGCAAGATAAGAACACTAGTAGTGCTCTTATCTTGCCTAAAAAACTTTATTTATTTTGTTCAACTTTCTCTTGGATGGATTTTCTGTTTTGTCTAGGAATACTGCCTTCTATCCAGGTAGCTACCCAGGTAGCTCGCTGTCCGGTGGTCTTCCATGTGGTGGTCCCCTTCTTACGAGGTTGAACACGGCTGGCCCGACGGCTTCCTTCCACCCGTAGACGAACTCTTTGTAGTACGGGTAGTAACGTTCTTTCATCAACTCAGGGAACTGGTTCTCTGTGAGGACGTAGAGCCCAGTGTCCCTGAGTAGCTTAGACCTCAGTGCCTCAAAGGCGGTGCAGTTCAAGACGACATGCTCAGCCGTCTCCGGTCCTCCGCATGCTGGGCACAGGGGATCAATATCCTTTCCAAAACTATGGAGTTTAGGACGATAGGCCCCAGGCCCGGTAAGGAATTGAGAAATCCAATAGTCCGGGAGGACCCACTTTGCTTCCAGACGTGCCCACACCGTAGGGAAGTATTTTTTCAAGGTAGAACCTTTCGTGGTTGCTACCCACCGCTGGTTCCACTCTGTGGTAGTGTTCTCCCGGATGATCTTCCATTTCCTAGGGTCCTCTTCTACCCTTACCCGGATGTTTTCCGGAAGACCAGCTGAGCCTTCAGTTTTGAACTTCCGATTTAAATTGTCTTCCCGCAGGATGAGGTCGAGAGGAACCCCTCCTATGTTGCTAACAGCTGAAATTATGTTGTTTTTTAGAATCGGACTCCGAGGTCCGATACCGGCCCTGAGTAATAAAACAATACTACTGGACGGCATCACCCTTCCGCGTCCGATAATATTGCAACGACTACCTTTATGGTTATCTTTAATTTTATCTGTTTGATTTTATACTATGTAGTTCAATTTAACATTATTTAATTATTGCATACATTTCAGAAAGAAAACTCAATTCAAAATTCATTTCTTGAATGATTTCTTCATTCATTCAACATTGCAAAAATTATTAATATACATGGTAATTCTAAATTCCAGCAGTTAAATGCTATTTTCGATAAAGTATGGCGTAAATGCTGTATCGGACCCCGGGGGCCTGTCCTGCGCCTATTATGTCTAGTTCCAATCCTTACCAAGAGATAGTGCCCTTGAGACGCTCATTTAATTCACTTTTTTTGTCAAAAGATAACGCTTTCGTAAGAGAATTCCCATGGGACCCCGACGCCCGATATCATCTGTGGCTCATCCCAGCAGTCGGACCCCTGGGACCGATAACGTCCAATTAATAATACGCCGCCGCACCTAACGTGTTAATATCGATATTTTAAAACAATGCATCGAAAACAGTGATAGTGCTATCGAAAACCTCAAAATTGGTTTACAGTGGAGAAAATTTATATTCTCCTACTGTAAGTACCGATTTCCTAGATAATTTGTTTAAATAATAAAATGAAAAAGGAAAAAAAAAGAAAATGGAATTTTATATATTTTCTCCATGCGCTTAACTATTATCTTTTCAGTCTGAAATTTGAGATTGAAACTTTGATTGCAATCTACTCTCATACATGCTAACTAGCATTCCCCTTCGCGGCTTCGCCCGCGAACCTTTAAAATCAATTCTGTGATCATTCTTGGTATTGATTTAATATAATATGTTAACTGGTGTTAAAGAGATTTAGTAGAATCGGAGCTTCCAAGTAGGTGGAATGTTGGAGGGGGAAGCTGCCGTCTCGGTAGAAGAGAGGCGCGCAATGGAGAATTCACTAAAACTGCCGAAACAAAAATTTGCTTACTCCTCCTGAAAACTTCATTTTTCGGCTTTAAAACATGGTTTTCGACGCCCCGTAAGAGCTTTCGAGTTAAACTTGTCGTATCAAGATCTTTAAAATGTCCAAATTAGATATCTTTTTCTCGAAGTGCAAAAATAGGTGTCCGTTAGAGTTAAACAACAAATTCGCCATTTAAACCCCTTAGGGGTCACATTTTTGAAATTCCTTTCTTAGCGGTTACCTAATATCTAAATTCTGAACTTCAAGTTTCTATCATTAATAGTTTTTGCTCTGCATTCATTCTATCAGTCAGGACAAAGCCTCTTATATATATGGAGAAGAGATCGAAATAAACACGCACCATCCCCAATCATGGGAATCACAGTGTGTATAATTTGATTACCACTAATATTTAAATAATCAGTAGCCATATTTTATGTGAATGTCTATTTTAATACTATTGTAACGTTAAATCGATATTCAAATAAAAAACATATGTTCTAAAATCTCAACAATAGATTTCCGTTAGAGTTAAACGACAATTTCGCCATTTAAGCCCCTTAGGGGTTACATTTTTGAAATTCCTTTCTTAGTGGTTACCTACATCGCGTTTAAAGTCCAAATTCCGAACTTCAAGTTTCTATCATTAGTAGTTTTTGCTCTGCGTTGATTCTGTCCGTCAGGACAAAGCCTCTTATATATATAGAGATATCACCATTACCTTGCTTTCTTAAATTTGTATGTGTCTAATTTTCTACTATATATTTTTTTTTTTCATTTCTCTTTTCCGATTTTTGTGTTTCGTTTCGTTATTTTTTTATTATTTTTTTTTACTTCGGTTAGGTTTGTATTGTTATTTCAAAAATTTCTCATATTCATTTGAAATTTGCCACGTTCAAAAGAAGTTGCAATGAAATACATTACATATGTCATTAACTAATTATGAACGACAAGTTTATTAGGACTAAATAAAAATGTGTTGGATGCAATACCCTTCCTAAATTATAAGATTAAATCAAACCAGAAAGAAGTGAGATCCTTACAATTTACTTCATATCTTAACATTGGGATGAATAAATGATAGGTTCAGGTAATTTGATTCTTAAAGGTATAGAATTTAAAAAAAAAAAAATAAAAATCATATGGTTAGTTTTATTTTGCAACTAATAATGTTTATAATAATATTTATAGATATTTAGATATATTCCGGAAATTCATGTGTCACCTGTAGATCGTTGCATAATATTATGAGGCACACAACTGTTTCTGTAAAAGCTTTCGAAATTCGATAAATCGAAATAAAAAATCGATACGGCAATAGCTAGATGCAAATGTAACATAGTTCCCACATATGCACCTTTTTTAGAATGTCCTGCCGTTGCACAACTTTTTACTCTTGTAAAAAAAAATTAAAATATTCAAATAGTTGGGTCGACAATTTTCAATAGCTTGGTAAATCGTTGTTTAAACTTCACATTCAATGACCATTTCAAATCATTAACTTTATATGTATTTGTTGGCACCAAATGGTGTGTGAAAATATTGAACAAAGAAAATAAATAGAAGTAAGTTGTAATTACTACCTTTCTAAAACAAGGTAATACATAAACATATTTTTATGTAAATTCTTTATAAAGGACTTTTGAACTTTAATACGAAATTAAGAAATGTTACAGATTTTTTTGACGGATAGGTACTAAAATCAGGTTGGCATATCGTGTCCAAACGATTAAGTGAAAGTCACCAAAATTCTTCTCGAAGGTTAAACATTGAATAAAAATCGTGGGTCATTATTTATTTTTACAAAGATAACTACTCCAATCTATCTCAATCAAAGGAAACAACCCATAATAAGTACAAGAAATTACGTTTTGATATATAACGTTTTGATTGTTCAAGTTTTATTTTATTTTTTAGTGATCGAATTCACTTCTGTGTTAATACAATTGAGTAGTATAAAATGCCACTTTCGATTTCTTAATTTTGCTGAAAAAGCTGCGGTAACATCAGTGACACATTTATCAATAGCCCAATATAAAAGGAAATATACCTATGCTAACCCAAATACTTTCAGTTTTGTACGACTTCTCCTTTTTTTAAAGAGCGATTCGCGAAACATGTTTACATCGACTCAGGAGACTTAAAAAGTGCATTTTCATTGATAACAATAATGCGAAATAATTAAATATTCTTAATTTTTAATATCATTGATTGAAACTGCACAATAAATATACCTCATGGCCGGGTGTACAATTCTCTATTAACCCTTTGCATTCGAACGGCGCCTCTTAGGCGCCATGCTATTTGTTGCTGCAACTCGAACGGTGCCATTACTATTTATGATAATATTTTACCTTATATTGTGCAAGCGTTGTACATTTTTTTATTAGGTTTGATATTAGTCCGGTATATATCAGATGGTGAACACTTAGATCCTTCAGGGCAGAAAATAAATTTTGAAATTAAAATGAAATAAAAAAAATATATATATTTTAAATTAATATAAAATTGTAAAAAATATATATAAAATTAAAACAAATATATTTTGAAATTAATATAAAATTATAAAAAAAAACATATAAAATTTAAAAAATTATTTTTTGAAATTAATATAAAATTATTAAAAAAAAATGTAACAATGAAAAAAAAAATGTTGACTTTTTTTTTTTACTATGTGTTCTTGAAGGTTTACAAATACATATAACTACAATGCCTAACTTGGTTCTAAAATTTTACCGTATAGTATTACGTTTTCAGGGTGTACGTTTTCGTACGTAAGTTGCGTCGAGGTTACGTCCGAAACGGTGCCAATTGCAAAGGGTTAAAACATGGAATCAGGCAAACGTCGTTTGAAGATGATTCCGCGTTTAACCACAGAACTATATTTATCTGTTGTACAATACCTTATCAGTCCCGTTTCGAAAAACGTCCGTCAGATGTTGCACATAAGCTCTAATATTATTTTGAATATCACTAATATTTTTATTATCATTAGTGAACAGAAATAATACTAGTTTGTAAGTTGACATGTGTTTAAGCAGCCATTCCTTTTGACTTTAGAGCTTCTTTTATGCCCCTGGTCCTATAATTATATTTCGAGGTGAACATGATATTATTATATTGCATATACTTTCATTTACATATTGCAATGTGTATTTTTAAGAAATATTCATTGGTCAAAAAACATAGTTAAGGATGATGACATCACTTGGAAAATTTGCCCGGTGTATGGGGCAAGTTTTCCAGTCCCAGAAATAAGAGTGGCATGTTTTCCTGCAATTTATAATTGATAAAACAGGTAATAAGTTCTGTGTGTTATATATTTATAATGGTTGTATATACTTATTGCTAAATAAAATGTAGGTTACCAAAAAAAAGAAAAAAATTAAAACATTTTTTTTAAATAAAATTAAGTATCATTGGGGTAGTTTAAAAAAAAAAATTCTTCAGCATTATCTGAATCACAATGTACATAAACAAAAAACAAAATTCGTGTCTTGGAATATTTGCCTTGGTCAGAAAATGGTCTTGGAAAACCTGCCCCATCCCTATCTTGTACCTTTGACTTAACGTGGATGAATAAGTATGCAAGTTAATATCAAATCAATCATATAACCAAAACAATGTTGAGCTCCATTTTTATTGTAATCATCGCTTGAAGCAGAATTTTTAACACTATTGCGTTTATTTTTGCTTTAATGGCTATTTGAAATTTTGTTTGTTTGTTTAACGTCACTTTATGCTACTAAGGCTAATCGGACGATGCTACGGACAGTGGGAGTCCTAATTTATGAATATCCAGTTATAATTAGGATAGGGATCTTTAAAGAGTACTTGAAATCGTACAGGCTCGGGACATCAATTTTACGTCCTATCCGACTTGAAATTTTACTCACCTTTGAGAAAATAATAAAAAAATCATTCATCAAGAAGCAACTACCGAACTGAACTAAAGCCAGTTAAAAAATTGTTCCTTATTGAAAATGCGTTCTCCCCTATGTATCCTAATATTTATTTTCATTAATAGTCCCAAAAGTGGTTGTTTTCGTTGCGCGGACAAGTTTAACGCGCGAGGCGTAGCCGTGCGCGGAAATTAGACCAAGCACCGAATACACACTTATGGTAAGAGTTATGAACACTACTTTTCATCATACTGCGCATACTTGAGTGCATTAAAACACTTTTATATTTCATTTATAACTGATACAATATAAGAAATGGTCACATTTTATTTTTTTAAAACATCTGTTTATTAACCAATAATAGAAAAAAGTACTTATATGATTACATTGTTATTTAAAGTACAATTCTGATTATTCATTATATTAAAACCTTTATTTGGCATTGCCTTTTGGAATACCGATAACTTTTGATTAACGGAATTATTTAGGTGGCTATAAGATTTTTGCCATTTCTGATAGATAAACAAGCATAACTTGATCACACACGACCCGAACATTACTTCTTTCTAACCTGTAACGAAATCTGTTGTATTCGCTTTCATATAAAGCGCGGGATTTAGCTGGAAGTAGTTCGTTTAAAGCTTCTTGGGCTTCTCTAAAACATCTTTTGGTATATGCATGTTATTTTGCACTCCAAACATACTATTTACATTAGAATGAAGCTCAGTATAGCTACAAGCAACCTCCTTCAAACACGTGTTTATTAATACAAATTAGTAGCAAGTAAGGTTAGGGCACCAAAAAGATTTTTCATTATACTGAATCAAAACAATATGTTTTAAATACTCGGTTTGAGTCCGTAAAGAAGTACTTTTCGGCCGTACGTCTAGGCCTTAAAAATCTTTTTGGTGCACTAACCTTACCTGCTAATAATATATATTAATCAATATATATTATAAAGCTAATTGTACAATTTGCGTGCCGAAAAGGCTCAAAAACGACTAAACGTCCTATCAAGAATGTTATGGTGTCGTATTGCCCTATTGCCCCTAACGATGAAGAAGGTTTCAGTTTTCATTTTAAGTGTATAATGTTGAAGGGACAAGGGCTGTAATTTTAAGCCTCTCGCTACATGTAAATAGCCCCTCTAATAAGCCCAGGCGAGTTAATGAATGAAAAAATTTAGTTCGACATTTGGAAGCCAGGAGCGCTAGCTAAGCACAATTCATAAGGTTATCGTTCATTAGTTCGGTTTGTTACGGTTTTAGCTTCAGCCGTTTTCTTTAAATTACACGAGATTATGTATAATTAATTATTTTTTCCTTTTTATTTTTAAATAAGGTCATTACATCTCTGGAATGAATTGGAATTAAAAATTAACAAAACCAACTGGATTCCTAAGCGAATTAAGATTTACAGAAGAGAAAAGAATTGGTCGAAGCATTGCCTTTAATCATTATACAATATAAGTAAAATTTACAACAAAAGAAAAATTACTTATTTGTGTAGTGAGCGAATAAAAACTAACATTGAATAAAATAGATTCTATAGATAACCTATAGATAATATGAATAAAAGATATAACCTATTGGAATATATATCGAAAATAAAGTGTTCATATATAATATTTCATATAATATTTCTGTTTAACAGTTCTGTTCTGTTCGTAAATTTTCAACCGAATTCGAAAAAGGAGAAGTTACTTGATAAGGATGCGGTATCGTCATGAGAATGGTCTCAATGGAATCAGAACATAGAAAACATAAAAAATGGTACATGCCAGGACAGATGTGCTGTCGAAATAATTTTTCTTAATCTAGGAAAGGGAAGAAAACGCATTAAGAGAATCGCATTAATAGGATCTCTTATACCCGAACCATATATGGGCGGACTTTGAGGTTTTGAAACTTACCACTAATACTAAACTGAAGTTTCAGAATGGTACAAATTTTGTTTTAATCATGATTAATTTTGGTATATTTTTCTGTACTATTACATTTTAAAGTTATTCTTTCATCCCACCTATTCTACAAGTCCCTGAGTGAAGCCGGGCCCCACAGCTAGTAATAAATAAACATGTGTTTGGAGGAGGTTACTTGAAGCTATACTGCCTCATTCTAATATAAGTAGTAATTTGAAGTGCAAAATAATATGGATATACCAGAAGATGTATTAGAAGAAGCCCAGAACTTGAAAATAATTCCTTTAAACAAAAGTTATCGGTATTCCAAAAAGCAATGCCAAACAAAGGTTTTAATATAAAGAATAATCAGAATTGTGCTATAAATATTAATGTAAATATGTAAGTATATTTCTTCTATTATAGGTTAATAAACATATGTTTCAAAAAAAAAAAAGCGTCAGTTTAACTTCTTATAATACATCTGCAAGTTATTAATCAATATATATTATAAAGCCAAGTGTACAATGTGCGTGCCGAAAAGGCTCAAAAACGACTCCACGTAGGATTAAGGAAGTTATGTCAGCGTGTAACTGTATGCCCCCTAACGGAAAAGAAGGTTTCCGTTTTTCTCTTAAGGGTGTGAAATTGAAGAGAAAAGGACTGGAATTTTAAGGCTCTCGCACCATTTAATTAGCCTTTCTTAGCTTGAGATACGAGTTTATGAATGAAAGATTTAGTTCGAGGTTCAGGCTACCAGAAAGCGCTAGGGTGCGTTTCACTCTATGTTTATTGTTCATTCATCCAGGGAGGTTGTAAAGGTTATATATTTTTTCAGCTGTTCTTTTTAAATTACTAAAAAATTAAGCGATAATAATCAGTTTATCCTTTGCTTTCAAAATAAAATAATGATTCAACATCTCTGCAATCAATTAGAAAACCAACTGGATTCATAAAAAAATTAATTTTCTCATAAGAAGACTAATTGATCAACAGATTACGTTTAATCAGTATATAATGTATACTTAACTAAATTTAATGGAATATGAGTGAACATTTCTGAATAGTACAGTGATCGAATAAAAAGACACATAAAAAAAAAGAGATAAATTGACTGAATATAAATCGAAAATAAAAAGTTTAAAGTGTTCTATTGTAGTTATGAAAAAGAAGTTGTTTTGATTACTATGTATGATAGGCATTCCGGTTGAAAAATGAAAAGAAATATGGTGAAAAAATTGTGCTTTCATGAAATTTTGCTTTTCACTTTGTGATAGTAATAAGATTCGAGTTCTGCAGAGTCAAATTACGGGGGGAAATTAAGGGAGATTGTGGAAGAAAGGTCTTAAAAAAAAGTTTCTAAGAATCTTCGGTAGTTTCTATTCTTCTGGATCTAATAGGATCTTCACGGTATTCGGCGCTCAAGTTATACTCGAAATATAATATCTTTAACTGAGGTATTAGATTTTTCAACTATAATCTAATAAGTTATTATCTGCTGACTGCTTGGAATGGGATTATTCCATTCAGAATTACAGAAACCATAAAACACGATGCATAACTCGACAAAGTTTCATTAAAATTAATTGTTCATTTTCCATTTTCAACCCCCTATAAAGTATATTGGGTTCCTTATTTGGGCGGACTCTGCAGGTCTCGAATCTTAATATTGATACCAAGTTAAAACCGAAGTTTCAAGAAGGTGCTAATTTTGTTCTATATTTCCTTTAATTTTAAAGTTTTTCTGTTATTACCGGAGCGAAGTCGGGCACCCTAGCTAGTGAAATATAAAATTACAAGTGTGAGCAGTATGATGAAAATATTGTCCATAACATGTATTAAAAGTGAGTTTTCGGTGCTTGGTCTAATTTCCGCGCTTGGTTGTGCCTCGCGCGTTGAACTCGACCGCGCACCGATGTAAATAACTATTTCAGGCCTCGAACCGAAAAGTACTACTTTACTGATTCCAACCGAGTATTGAAAACACTATATAAAACTAAAATATCTATCTTTTTTTAGGATTAACGCAATACTTTCCCTTACTACATGTTCCAAATTTTGCTAAGTGAAAGTAACAAGAAGCCAGTGTTATGATTAACCCACCAGCAATTTAATCAGGAGTAGTTTTGACAGTTTCCTATAATTATGTATCATTATATATAAATTGGACATTAGCACCTTTGGATGTCTAAATATAAAATTCCATATTAATATGTCGAGGCCATGGGGCGGCCAAAGGACACTCACTTCACATCTTGATGTCTGCGCGCGTCTTTTGTAACTGGACCGACCGACCCATTTATGCTGAGGTTATTTTCATTCGAATGTTTCTGTTTACGCGATTATTTCTAAACTCGTTCCATTTATCGAGGATGCAGTTGTCCTTAGGTTTCACTAATATGTCAGTATTTAAGCGATCGTGATCAATGATATGCTTCTTGATAATGAAAAAAAAACAGGTTAAAGTAATAACATCCATGTCTTTAAGTAATTCAACAGATCATAATTTAACCCATTGCACTCGGCGCCGTTTCGGACGTATTAATTTCAAAATTATTTTTTTTTAATTTTAAATATTTTTTTCTTTATAATTTTATAAAAATACCGAAAATATAACTAAAAATTGTGTAAAATTTTTGATAATTAAGAGAACCGGAGCGGATATCGATGGAAATCCCTTATATTTCACAAAGGTTTTGCCGTTCCTTATATATAAAAGCATAAAAAATCTAATTGGAGAAGAAAAAACAGTTAAAAAATTACGAGATGGGACCCTTTTAGTTGAAGTTTTCTCAGATATCCAATCAGAAAAGCTCCTAAATGTGAAAATCTACTTATTCACTTTCCTGTTAAAGTAGAAGCGCATGGGAAACTAAAACAAAGCAAAGGGATTATTTGGAGCCCCGAAATATATTATTGTACAGTTGAGGAAATAAAAGATAAATAAAAACCACAAAATATTGGCGATGTTAAAAGATTAGCGTACTATAAAAATAATGAAAAAAAAAAACGCGAGCCGCGACCGTCATTTATCACCAAAAGCGAAATATCTTATTAATAGTTTTTACGAATTGTTTATGTGCTTATTTGTAAAAAACCGGAAATTACTTGCGTTGTCTTCTTAATGGAGCCCTTGAGTTTGAAGTCAAATTTAAAATGGCTCCGCTCCGGAGACCTCGAGTGCAGAGGGTTAATATAGTACTAGCAGATCCGGTCACGTGTTGCTGTGGCTTTGTAGCTATAATGCGTTGAATTAATTATATCCTATTCTTTTTAATACAATCAAATCAAAAGCCCTTCAGCTAATCCAAAAACCTGCGGGATTTAATATAGAACTTTACTCAAAATTTAAAATTGTTTGGTAAAAAATTTGGATGGGTTAAGGTTATATTTTTTGCATCCCATATTTGACTATAGTTAAGTATTAATGATCCATTCCTTTAGCACATACTGGATTATTTCAGCAGATTAAATATAAATAACACAAATGTAAAAGGAACTAATAAAGAATATGATTGGAATATGGTTTAGTACAATCACAATAGACCGTTAGCAAAAATGTATCAAATTAATCTTTTGGTTATATACTCTTTTCCGATTGTCGCCGTCGCACAGTGGGAAAATTTTGTGATTTAGCGGCCAAAAATCTGTAACTCCTGACTAAATGGCGATAATGGAATAATTCTTTTTTCATTAAAGAGCAGGGGATTTTCTTTATCAGTGAGAATTAGAAAAATAAAAATACTACCACTCTAAGTATTTCAAATTAATTTTTAAATGAATCCTTTCTTCACTTAAATTTAAATAAAATAGTTTATAAGTTACAGGGTTATACATGGAGAATGAAATGAGTCAGGATTATCATCTATTGAGCTTTCTGCTCATATACATGTAGTTTTCAGACACTTGCTCTATTTGAAAGGAGTTTAAATAATTATTGTCTGATGAAGAAAAAATCCAAAAAATTAAATTAAAAATATCCTATTTTTTAGGAATTTTAACCGAAAAAAATATTGTCGTATAATTCAACGATAAGTATGTTTTATGATTTAGTCTAAATCGAGGCCGAAAATATATTGAAAGCTCAAATGTAGGATTTTAAATCTTAAAATCGATATATCGTCGATCGATCTCATTTGATCGATCGAATTCTATTATGGTATTTTACCACCCTTCACCCTCTACCAGTATGGAAAAAATCAGAACCAACTATTGCCAATAATAGAAGTTATATCAATTTAGATACTTTTTTTACATAAATTTCATAGTCAACGGGGATGAAATTAAAACGCATTTTTATCCAATAATTTCAGAGCCAATCTTCTTATTTATATAATATGTTTGGTGCAATAATATAAAATGTAAGGCTCAATAGGAAAAAAATAAAATATATTTTAAGCAATATCTGTGCTCATTTCTCTAATATTATTTTATTTTTTTCCTTTTTTGATTTTTGGCCGCTAAATCACAAAATTTTCCCGCTGTGCGTCGTTGCGAGTTACAAGCAAAAACATGCGATTTCAGTCAATAAAAATTGCGCATTCGCTTTCCGCGCAACCAATATGTGTATTTACATAAGTATGTGGCGTTTTCCAGGGAGCGCTCTTTCAGTAACATCTACGTCTGTGTAAAACTAAGCCACCAACAAACATCACATATGACCATATCGTAACTTGAAACGTAGTGTCAAAGAGGTCCTGTAAAATACTTTACACTTTCAGTACCAGTCAAAAGATTAGACTCACCCTTAGATTCTGTAAAATAAATAACATTTTATTCGTTGAACAACACAACAACTATAATTTTATTTTTAATATTAATAAATAATAATAAATTTGGAAAACAATGAGACAAGCCGTGTGTCACGAGAAGTTCCTTAGGACAGAAATGAGATTTTTTTCGACTCCAACGGGCGATTTCTGCTTTAAAGCGAGATTATAACGATTTTTATAACAATAACAAGAATATACCCAGAGATTGGCTGAAGTTATGAAATTTTAATATGGACAGGTGTTTACACCTAGTATGAAAGACCCACTAAGCGAAATCTGGAGAATTTAGGACAAACGGTATGGATATTTGGAACGAAAAAACAAACAAACAGAATTTCCTCTTTATTTATAAAGATTATATTCGAATCATACATATAATTTTTGAAATGTTATCTCTTGTGTCACAATTAAACTTTAAACTTGAAGATTGTGAATTAAATACAAGTGATTCTAAACTTTTGACTGGTACTGTATGTTTCAAAAAATAAATAATCTACAATTTAAACACATCTATTCTTTACTTCAACCCTCACCTATGCCCATGACGCATTAAATATACATTAACATAAAATAATGAATGGTGTGTACTTTAATTATGTGAGATTTAAGTAGGTTAGCTTGCGAATGCTTCGCTCGGGTCAGCTAGTTATTTCATTGATAATATAATTATAAGAAATAATTATTTCGATAATTTTTAAAAATATCATAAAAAAGATTTTTACTATACAGAACTTTTTATTTCTTTTAATTAAGGTTCGTGATGGAAAGAGAAATTTTCTACTGGTGAAAGACAGGCCAGTGGTGGCTTGATTAAATGTCTATCTGTCCTGGTGAAGGTTACTTTTAACTGGAAAGTGCCTTTTAGATCTGCGACTCCTTTCTGTGCTTATATTGTTCTGCATTGAAGTAACTATAAGCAGTTACTGGCATATCAAGTACACTCTGAATGTGTGATTTATATGATTTGATATAAAGTTTTTTTTTTCCACTTACCTATATATACGAAATTTAGAGTAAGGGAAAGTATTGCGATCGTGTAAAATTTTGACATAATTGGGGCCGTAAGTCCGAATAACCAATGTCAATAGTATGGTTAGCGTGGTCTATTTACTACATTATCTATTGCTTTACTTTCACTTACTTATATGTATAAAAAAGCATATAGAAATACACGCGTTTTGTTCCCCTGAATCAAAATAACCAAGTTCCGCTAAATGGTGTGTATGTGAGGAGTTTATACGTATGTTAACAGACAAGCTAATGAGACAGCGAAACGTTCTGATGAAGCATAAACGGCGAAGGAATTTTTTTTTTTTTTTTTTTATTGATAAAGAAATAATACAATCTGCCACACTTAAGGGCATTTAATATTAGTGCTCAAAAGATACATTCACGCAAAATAAATAATAATTAGAAACGAAAAATAGAAACTAAAATATATTCAACCAAAATAGAAAATAAAATATATATAAACAAAATAGAAACTAAAATATATAAATATATATAATATGAAGAAATTTTCGCTCTCATCATGCTCAGTAATAAGAAATGGCTGAATATGAAATATGAAAGAATTTGATAAACACAAACAGAATGGAAAAAGAAAAGTGTTTCCCCAAGATAAAAGTTTTAATTCCGTTAATGAGAGCAGTAATATGTATGTATAATATATCGTTGGAAAGCTGAGAATTTCAGAAAGAATAATATTGTGTTTAGAAAGTCGTAAAATAAATATATTATGGTATGAAAAATAAATTATTATTGGAAATGAAGTTTTCATAACTACTAAATAGAACTTATAAAATCAGACGCCATAGAGTACTATGTTTTGCGTTACCATATTACCAGATAAAAATAAAAACTATAAATATAATAATTTATAATTCTAATTATTAAGAGAGTGGATAAGTAGGAAAAAAACGTGGTGGGATAAGTTTTTATAGAAGAAAAAACAAGATAAACATACTTATAACGATACAATATTACACTTTCATCCTGGAACTTTATGAAATCCGTAGACGTATGGGATATGAAGATACTACTATACTGTTGTTGTTTGTTTGTTTAACGTCCATTTAAGCTACTAAGGCTAATCAGACGATGCTACAGTGGGAGCCCTAAATTTTGCCTATCCAGGCATAATTAGGGATGGTTAGGGGATAGGGATCTTTAACGAGTACCTGGCATCGTGCAGGCTCGGGACCTCCATTTTACGTCCTATCCGAGGGACGGCATGGCTAAGGATTTTTTACTCCCATTAAAAAATCCTAGGGCCATCGCTGGACGCGAACCTGTGACCTTTAGTATGGTAGGTTGAGATGCTAACCTCTATACCAGAGTAAAATTGTAAGAATTAGATGCGTATATGTTATCCATTAAAAATTTGTTTTCTGAATTTCTGCGGGGGATCGATCCCCCATATCCCCTTCTGGAACATATATATATTTTAGGGGGGGTCTAGATTAATTTAAAGTCTGATTAGATGTCAAACTAAACGAAATCAACAAACAATGTCTGCCACCTAACCCCCCCCCAAAATTATGTATACGGAACGTACTACTGACAGTCACTGTTGTCCTGTCCCGCGTGTTTCATTAAACTAGTTCATATTACGGTACTCAATTTTTCTTTATGTAACTAATTTGGGTTGGGCGCCCCCCCCCCCTTATATGCGTCCTTGACATATGAAATTATTCTAAAACATTGAACAAAAAAATTAATTTTAATATTTTAAATTTTTACGACTTGATTGGCTCAGTGAGTAAGGTACTGAACTAGTATTGTCCAAGCGGATACTTGTCTATTCTACAGTGGATCGACCATAGTTGGGCTCACTCAGCCTCTTTACATTGGGTACTCTTAATTAAATCACTTCATTGCACGACCTTTGATAAACAAACTACTTCATCTTACATAATACTGAACCTGTGACCCTACATGGGTTTTCGCAGTTTAGTCAACTTAAAAAGTCAAGGAGGTGACTGTAGAAGTCAATAGGAAAAGTTAATATTGCCTGATATAAAATTAATCTCTGTCATTGTAATTATAATTACGCACGAACCAGTAAATTTACAAGGCTGCGTAATGCAATAAATTGATTCTATGCGCTTCTCAACACTTTCTTATCAATATATCTTCGTGACCCGCAATTCTCGTTTTCCTACTTATCTCGTATTTTAGAAAATCCTAAACTGCACCTCAGTTGGATTTTTTCAAACTACCAAAGCATTCTAAAGTTTCGAGTAATTTTCATATTAAAAATCAAATGCTTATTTAAAAAAAAAAAAAATGCAGAAATAATTTTTTTTGATAGCGATTACCTCTGGCAATAGATGAGTTTTACTGATCTTGAGGGGGAAAAAGCCTAATCAAAATGTAAAATTGAATATCGTCAAGACGAATTAGATTTTAGACCTATTTATGCATTTAATTAAATATATAAAACATTAAATATAAATATTTAACTGCAGTTAATGAAGTTAATTATGCCTAATTGAGAAGTGAAAATATTTTTTAATTAATAAACTACATAAGGAAGTTTGGCCGAGAAAGCTTAGCCTTTAAGAAAAAAAAGAAAGCATTACATAAAAGTTGTTTAAATTTTTTACATTTGCATCCTTGAAATTTAACATAAAAAATATTTGTAAAACCATCATAATTATAGTGACGGTATTTTCGTATCATAATGATAGATAGATTATAATTTACAAAAAGGAAAATCAATCAATTTTAGATTAACGGAGTTACATATTTTAATTGGTATTATATATCTCGGTATTTTCAGGAATATGTGATTTTAAACAATTTTTTTTTCATAAGTGTAAAAAAAGCTGTATTTGATTAAATTTAGATTTTCAAAGTCTACGAAAATTTCGATTATACTAATCACCCATAGCTTAAAATTTTGGTGCAACAAAATCAATATATTGAGTAGGTTTTATCCAGCTGAAAGAATTTAGAATTTTCGATCTTCACCATAATTCAAGTTATCGGTTTTTTTTTCTGGGCGAGTTTTTCTTTTTCAATATGAATATTTTTAATGACAATTAAAATTTCATAAAAAGTGTACGTTTATTTTTCCATATATATATATATAGAATATTATTTCATAAATACAAATATTTTTTATAAGGAATTAAAGGTCCCTCTAAAAAAAAAAGAAATTCTGGTTTTATTAATAATAAAACTATTTTTGCGTAGTTGTTGGGTATGATTTCAATTAACAAAATATCATAAACTCTAATATCATGCCTAATTAAATTAAATGTTCAGATATTATATGTTGTACGTAGGTATATCTTAATGTACGTAAAGTAAAATTTAAGGAATTATTTAACGTTGAAAAATCTTTCTTGTTTGAATTCCTTTATTTTTTCAGGGTCAAGCAATAATTATGTGTGCATGTATATTTTTTATTTAACCAAAAATTTTGTTTACGTACCTTAGCACCTCTGGAGTGTGCCTTTGGTCGGCTGGTGGTAGCAGACTGGCGTTTCTTCTTTCCCCACTTCGGGCAACCCCTCCTACAGTCCGATACCACTCTTTGTGGAGGATTAGCGAAAATATATTTATATTTATTTTATAATATTATAAATATTATAGGTATATTATGAAGTTCGCATAGATAACTACCAGGCATTATAATTCCAGGCATTCTTAATTACAGATTTATAACATTGCGTGGTTAAAAACTAAAAAAAGTATTTACTGCCCAAGAAATATCATGAAAGATTTGAAGGCCTGTTCACGCCGTTTAGTTTTCGTAAGAAAGTTTGGAATTAAACATTGCTTTGCTATTTTACAGTCAGTGGCGATTGCTATCGACGAAATAGACCGATGTATACGGTTAAGTTTTTTGATCAGCCTCGGGAGGACAATGTAGTCCACTTATTCGGTTCATAAGAATAATAATCTACCTAAGATTTATTAAAGAACTTAAACATGCAAATGCTCCCCTGCCCACCCCTGCGGACGCCAATACTGTAAAGGCCGCAAGGTGTTTGACAAATTGAATCCGCGATTACAAATACTGGTATGCCACTCATTTAATTTTTCAAAAATGAATCGAAGTAGTTGATTTGACATGACGATATTCGTAAATCAATCCTCGAATGTGTCAGGGTTTTTGGAAAAGAAAGGACTTGTCTGTCTGTGACTTTTCTTTCCCTCATTAGTTTCTAAAAAGTTCAGTTAAGGGCTTAATAGTTTTGCCTTCTGTTAATGTGCTTAACACCTATTTCTACAGGTTTCAACCTACATATACCTATTTTTCCATAATGGTTAGAATTGGACTTGCGGTGTTTTTATTCTCATTGATTGATTGTCTAGGCATTCTCACCTCTCAGAATACTTCTACAGAATTAGAAATAAATTTGATTTCCACTTTTATTTGATGGGGCAGTCCTTCAAGATCGCTTGTATGAAGGCACAAGGCCTTTAAAATAACTGTATTTTTACTACTAGATACTATTTCACATGTAATTAGGTGGTTTGCATCAAGGAAATCCTGCCCTTCAATTAATGGTCTTTTGAAATTACCAATTATGTCTATCACATCAACTATGTCTATCCCCGTTCGTTCCGACATTTTGTAAAACTACTAGCGCACCCTATAGTCGTTTGCGCCCGCCTATATCCTTTAAAAACAATTTTTTAGATATTACTATCGATAGTTAAAAAATGTCGATAGTCTGGATAGTTTAAAATTAACGATAGTATCGATAGTACTACCGACAGTTTTACATCACTACCCTCCTTCCATCGAATTTTAAAATTGATTCTATTTTTAAAAAATCTAAGCCTACGTAAAAATAATAATTCAAAACGTTCTATTATGAAAATTAAAGTGAGTGAGGTATTTCTAATCGCGGATACAGAGAATCGGTGAGAATGATATAGAACATATCCAAATTAGCTTTGTGAGGTATCTAAATTCAAAGGTTTGGTTATCCATGGACTCCAACTGTTCTTTCCCTCATTAATTTCTACAAGGTTAAGGGCTTAATAGTTTTGCCTTCTGCTAATGTGCTTAACACTATTTCTACAGGTTTCAACTTACAAATAACTATTTTCCAAAATGGTTAAAATTGAACTTGTGGTGTTTTTATTCTCATTGATTCAATTAGCCCAACTTTGTTGACAACATAGTGAAAAGGGAGATAAGTCATGGAAGGTGTAAATTAAAACATGAGAAAGCTTTAAGGGTCAATTAAAATCACTGTTAAATGTTTAGATCTCTTTTCCAATGAAGGTCACAGACTTTTATTGAATAAAAGCGCTTTTTATTTTTGTAGTAATAGTTTTCTAGATTTTCTTTTGAGAGTTAGGGTAACCCCATTTGGTTCCATTGGCACTCTGATGTAGGTGAAACTAGAAAACAACAACCGATATTTTAACTGAAATGTATGAACATTTATCAACAGTTTAATAATCAGGTCATCATCACCCAGACAAATCATCACCCAGTCAGGTTCAATCTGTTGTATCGCTTATAGGTAGGACTCAGAAGCCCTGATTAAGATCCACAAGTTGAATCAAAACGTTGGATTTCCAAAATAAAAAAGTTTTAACTGAAAATCCTGATAATCATTTAACCTATCATAAAAAGAATGACAGTTGACAATCTCTCACCTCTACCTAAATACTACTTTTTTTTTTTAATAACAAACTTAAAGAAAGTGATGACATTGTCATCATCTAAGGTGCATTTGCCTTGCTTTAAAATTAAGGGCAGTCATTTATGTTAAGATTATCTTCCATTTTTTTTTTTTTTTTTTTTGCAAACTCAGCTCTGCCTTTAGGGCACCTAACAACCCACTACTGTAATCAAAACAAGATTCACATTATTTTCCCCTCATCTTTCTTCTTTTAATCACCATTACGTTATTCTGAATAGGCCAGTTTTGCGAAGATACAATTCTTGAACTCCCGAGTCACTGTAGCAATGAAGATTAGGATAGTTATTGGATCAAGAACTTCACTGTGACAAATTTTTCCCTATTTTCATGTTGGGGTAGTGTACCCTCAATCGCCTCAATCAATCGCCATGTTGACGTTCATATTTTCAGAAGTTCCTCTAATGTTGAAATCTTCCCATCTTCAGATATAAAAACAGCGTGAGGCATAGCCGGGCATGTTTGAGCCAGACCCGCTTTAGCATGCTTGAGCCGAAAGGTGGTGTTTCTAATCCGCCCTGGGATGGTTGACTTTTATTTCATGGAGGCCCCACGGAATAAATCTCGACCTACCCACTATGGTTAGAATAGGTTGGTTACACCTGTAGAGTAACCCCCCCCCCCATCTTATGCCAAACATGGCCAGGAAGGGATACCGAACAAAAAAAATACATATAAAAACAGCTCTAGCAATTATTTCCAGTCCAAGCTCTACAGACAAGCTTGCTTAGTGTTCGGAAATGTGGAAGAATAAAACAACTTGTACAGTTGAAAAGAAAAATAACGATAGTTTATTGTTTTAAACAATACAACACACTCGGGAGGAGATTACACATTGCTCGTGGGCAGTTTGTTTACACCGGCAACACAGTGTTGCCAAAGGCCGTCTCACAAAGTACAGTTTAAAATACAAAATAATAAAATACTTGAAATGTTAATTTATAATTATACATAAAATATAAAGTTATTAATTACAAGAGAATTTTATTGTTTCTCAACACCCTCCCTCAATAAAATTATAAGTACATTATAAAATAGTAGATAAAGTTAAAAAACAAAATTATTGCCCTTCAAACTGATAAACCAACACCAGCACAAAAACGACACAGCAAATCTCCAGAAACCGGCTTAGTCAAGGCGTCGGCCAACTGTTCTTTCGACTTTATGTAATTTAGAGCTACTGTACCGTCTGCCACCTTTTCACGAATAAAATGATGTTTAGTGTCAATATGTTTTAATCTTCGGTTTGAGTCTGGGCTCTTCGCTATAAACATAGCACCTTGGTTATCCTCGTTGATTTTGATGGGTGTCACGTTCTTGATCTTTAAATCTTGTAAGATATTCTTTATAAGACAGGCTTCACTTAATGCAGATCCCATTGCGATATACTCTGCTTCAGTGGACGATAGGCTAACACCCCTCTGCTTAGCAGATGACCATGAAACAGTGCATCCAAAAACTTTGAAGATGTATCCAGTTGTTGAATGTCGGTCGTCTCTATCTCCTGCCCAATCTGAGTCAACAAATCCTTCAACGATAGGAGCATTTAAATTTCTTGTATAAATAAGTTTTAAGTCAGTTGTTCCTTGGACATATCTCAAAATTCTTTTTAAAGTTACATATAATGACTCATTGGCTCTATTTAAATATCGGCTGGCTATGTTCAGAGAAATGTTCAAATCTGGTCTACTACCTAAAGCGGCATACATTAACGACCCTATTATTTGACGACACTTTCTTTCAAATTCAGAATTATTTTCTGTTACCTCAAATTTAAAATTTGGGTCCATGGGAGTTTTTGTCGATCTACAATTTTCCATCTGAAACCTTTTTAGTATGGATTTTAAATATGATGTTTGGTCAATTTCGAGTGTTCCTTTCTCTATATTTTGCGTTATTTTTAGACCTAAATATTCAATCTTATCTTTTAAGTCTTTCATTTTGAAATTTTTATTTAACCGTAGTTTAAGTTCATCTATAAGTTTCAAATTATTTGAAATTATTAGTATATCGTCAACATACAAAATGACATATACAAATTCATGATCCAAAATTTTAATATAAAGACAACAATCAGATTGAGATCGTACAAACTTTTCAGAATTCATAAATGAATTAAATTTGGTGTTCCATTCTTTTGGTGATTTTTTTAGTCCATACAAAGATTTTTGAAGTTGTAGCACCTTACCATCTTCTATCATTCCTTCAGGCTTGATCAAATACACTTCTCCTTCTATTTCACCGTGCAGAAAGGCATTACTCACGTCCATTTGATGTATGTGCAATTTATCATGATTCGCAACGGCCAATAACACTCTGAGAGTTGGTAGCTTTGCAACAGGTGAATAGATATCACTTAAATCGAATATATCCTTCTGCTGGAAACCGCGTGCTACAAGTCTAGCCTTATAAGATGGATTTTCTGTTCCCTTTTTCTTGAATATCCACTTACATTCAATCGGGAATTTTCCTTCAGGTAAGTCGACTTCCTTCCAGGTGTGATTTTCTTCTAACGCTGACAGTTCTTTATTCACAGCTTCTATCCACTGTTCCTTTTCTTCACCTTCAATAGCCTGTTTATAGGTCAGTGGGCTTTCACATTTGGTTGATAGAGATAGTTCAAAATCTTCGAATTTCTGAGGATGTTTCAGTGCTGTCCTATCTCGAAGTACTCTCTCTTCAGAAGATTTGTTGTCTCTGATGTCTTCAATATTGTTCTCGACGGCTTCGTCGTTGTTTCCGATGTCTTCGTCGTTGTTTCTGGTGTCTTCGACGTTGTTTCCGATATCTTCGTCGTTGTTTCCGGTGTCTTCATCGTTGTTTCCGGTGTCTTCGTCGTTGATTCCGATGTCTTCATGATGATGATTGACTTCCTCATTTTCTTCAATCGGATCTTCAAAACCAAAAAAGTCAGAAGTGTCGCTAGAAGTTCCAAAAAGGTCAGAAGTGTCGCTAGAAGTTTCATCCACTTCATTTTCTTCATCTTCTTTTGGCTTCTGAAAAATTCCCAAATTTTCATTGTTCTTATTTTTGGATTCACAATAGTAAACGATATCAAAAACTACATTCCGTGCAATTACTACTCTTCTTTCTTCGGGATAGCACACCCTATAAGCCTTCGAGTTCTCTTCATACCCAACAAATATTCCAGTCTTTCCTTTAGGGTCCCATTTTCTTCTATTTTGTTTTGCAATGTGAACGTAAACTTTTGTTCCGAATATTTTCAAGTAATTCAGATTAATTGGCTTGGAAAACCAAATTTCGTAAGGTGTCTTATCATTGACATTGCTTGTACCAGTATAATTTAATGTGTATACTGCTGTATTAACAGCTTCAGCCCAATATGATTTTTCAAGTCCGGATGAAATAAGTAAAGATCTTGCTGCCTCCACTACAGTTCGAATTTCTCTTTCGATCCTACCATTTTGTTCACTACAATAAGGAGCAGACTTTTGATGCCTTATCCCATTAGAAAATAAAAATTGTTTTACCGTAGAATTTACTACCTCTGTACCATTATCTGATCTTATTGCTTTTACTTTTTTATTGGTATCTCTTTCGGCTGATTTTATAGAATTTATAATTAGACCAGGTACATCAAATTTATTTCTGACGATGTGACAGAATCTATAGTGAGAAAAATCGTCTTTAATCAATAAGAAATATCTAGAACCTCCTAGGCTTGGAACCTCCATCGGTCCACACAAATCGATGTGAAGAAGTTCACATGGTTCTGAACTTTTTGATTTACTGGCAGGAAAGGTCACACGACACTGTTTCCCTTTAACGCACGAGTCACATTTAGAGGTTATGTCGTCTGAATACTTTAAATCAAATTTTGCTAAAATGTCTTTTACGTGTTTGACATTTTGGTGGGCTAATTTTAGATGCCAATTATATAAAGAATCTTCTTTGGACAGTGTTAGTGCAGCTTGCTCGCAGTCAATTACAAAATTTAAGACAAACATTTTATTTTTTAAAGTTGCCTCGGCAAACACATGACCGTTTTTTATAAGTTGACATGCGTCTCCTTTTCCGACCATAGAATATCCCTTGGACATAGCTTGAGCCAATGAAAATAAATTTAATTTTAAACTAGGGACAAATAAAACATTTTTTAAGACGCTGGGTATTTTCTTACCGTCAACAATGGCAGATACATTTATGTTTCCAACGCCTGTCGCTTCCAGGAGACTACCATCACCTATCTTTACATATTTCTGGCAAGGCTGAAAATCTTCAAAATATTGTTTACAATGACACATATGTTCAGTCGCACCACTGTCAAGATAAAATTCGTTACAGGTCTCACCATCACTCATACCAGCCACACTCACAAAAGCGTTTTTCCATTTGCCTTCAGTATTTTTATTTTTGTTCAAAAACAATCTGCAATTCTTTTTAATATGTCCTGCTTTTGAGCAGAAGTTGCAAATAATTTTAGGCTTAACACTTTTATTTTTAAAACACTTATCAGTGGTATGATTGTTTTTCGAACATATTTTACACCACATATTGGTTTTTGAAATTAAGGCTTGATTTTCTGAGTCCATATCCCTCAAATTTACCCTCCCTTCCTCAATCAACAATCTGGAAGTTAGCTCATTAATGGATTGCCTAGTAGGGTCAACAGACTCCCAGGATGACACAAAGTGTTTCATTTCAGAGGGAAGGGACATAAGGATCTTAGTCATTATTTGCTTATCTGAAATATTTTCCCCTAACTGCTTTAATTTGGAGGCAATGTCCATGATCGAGGATATGTGGGTCGCAAGTCCTTTGTTTTCATATCGATAATTAAAAAACTTTTCGTGTAACAAATGAACAGACGCCTCCGATTTTTGTTCGTAAATAGCGAGTAGCTTTGACCACATTTCGTAAGAGGTTTCGCATGATAAAATATGGACCATAGGTTCATCTTCAATTCTACTCACCAGTAATTCCTTGGCTTTACAGTCTTTTCGAATCCATTCATCCATATCCTTACCGTTAACCTTTGGTTTTGACTTTCCTTCCATCATAACGTCGTGAAGGGCCTTTGCTTCCGCCATGATCTTCACTTGAAATTTCCAAATATTCCAGTTGCTGCTGCCTTTCAGTTTTGTAAATTGCTGATCCATGATTGTTAAAATTGTTGAACAACACCTTGAGAAAAAGTTTTTGCTACAAAACGGCAAAACCGAATCGTCCGGGTGTAACCTAACCAACGTAACAACACTCCCGAGAATTAATACAACGTTCAACACTTTGTTTAAAACACTTCCTGGCCTGGGCCCATAACCTGTTCGGAAATGTGGAAGAATAAAACAACTTGTACAGTTGAAAAGAAAAATAACGATAGTTTATTGTTTTAAACAATACAACACACTCGGGAGGAGATTACACATTGCTCGTGGGCAGTTTGTTTACACCGGCAACACAGTGTTGCCAAAGGCCGTCTCACAAAGTACAGTTTAAAATACAAAATAATAAAATACTTGAAATGTTAATTTATAATTATACATAAAATATAAAGTTATTAATTACAAGAGAATTTTATTGTTTCTCAACACTTAGCCTTAGCAAAAGTAAAAATAAAAATATTTATTCAAATGATTTATTAATTAATTATTAATAATTATGAGTATCATTTATAATTATAATTGATTATAAGTATCACCTTCTGATAGGAATTTAGATAGAACATAAATAAAGTTTACTACAGATTCCACCAAAAGTATTTGAAAGTGTATTGACTATAATTTTTTCCCCTATATTTCTCTAACCAATAAAAAATGTGATGTAATAAGTACTTACAATTGACTCCAATATAGAATAATGAAATGGAAACTCAGTTACCCTACCTGAGCTATTTTAATGTGTGTTGATTATTTATTTCTCTTATGGTGAGAACTTAATGTTTTTTCAGTTTTATTGATAACTTTTACATGGCCTCCATTGGTTGTTTGGTTATATAACAGAATATAAACAATAATAAATAACAGGGAAAGAGGGGCTAACAGAAACAGGGGTGGGAATGGTGGAAGAGTGCCTTAAGGCGGGTTTATAAAATGATTCCAAAGTCTTCTATAGTTCCTTAATACACTTGCGGAAAATAAGAAAATGTAATAATATAATATTTAGAGGGAGTCAACTGACTCATTCCTAACATTATAGGTTTCTATCTACAAATACTTACCTATATGTAGTCTTACCAAAATAATCACTTTGAATACTCTGGGTACATAATAGGTCGAACACTATACACTATTAATGTATTCTATGGTTTAAACGCTATTTCAAAGTTTGTACATGGAAAGTCAGCCAAATCATTCCACACGTTAGTGGTTTCTATCTATAAATATTTACCTATATACGAACATAGGTGTCACCACCGGGAGGGACAGGGGGATCAAGTCACCCCCCAATATTTTAAAAGGGGCAACTACCTCCACTCTATCTGAGACATAAATTGACAAGTATTTAAGAGACTAAATTCCTTTAAAATACATTATTATAGGAGGCCTAAAAACAACTGTCCCAACAGTTGTTTTTAGGCATTATTATTTCAACTTTTATCCGTTCAAATTTTTACCTATGCTATCTATGAGAATATATATTAAGTCCGCTCTCAAATAATTTGGTGCTGGTATGCGCATATATACAAACACTTTATATACAAGTCATTATGGCTATTTTCAAAGAAAAAACAATGCTTATGTAAACAATGCCTATAATGAGCTAGCCAGCAGTGGCCTAGCATAATGGGCCATGTTTGGATATTATTTTATTTATATTTATTTAAAATAATATCATTATTTTTGAAAATAATCTGTGACAATGAAGTTACCATTCAATAATTTAAAAATTATTCCATATTATCCGGCCCTATTTGTAAGAATAGCCTGCTGCAATATACTTTGTTGTCTTCAATTCATCAATGCATTTCAAAGCATATATAATAAAAAATGGTAGATTTGTTTTTTATACCATAATTTAATGATCCGAATAAGATAAAATATTATTATAAATGTTCTCTTTTAAATGCCAACAATAGAAATGCACTAACTGCAGAAAATTTAAGAAAAGATAGATAAGACAGGATTTGCAACACTACCATCTGAAGGAGTCTCAAAATAAAATCTTAAAAAATAATTCTGGAGGAAAAAAATTTAAGATGGTTCGATGAAATTCTCGGGTTATGCTAAGATATAATTTCTAGAAAGACTTACGAGGCTTAAATGAAAGGAAGAGCCCTAGGGGGAGACTCCAAATATCCTGAGAGTTTTTCCTTCCAAATATTCCTGAGAGTTGAAGGAAGCAGGAAGCTGCTGCAGAGCGGGGGATTGAGCTGAACCCTTGGCACCAAGGCAACTGGTAAAGGATAGGAAAGCCTGGACCATACTTTGGAAAGGACAATCTTTAACATTTATGTGGCCCCTGAGAACATATCTCTCGTCCAGTACAAGACTGTTCTTGCCCCCAAAAGGTGATTTTTCATAAGAGGTAATGATCGAGTAAGTTCCTTTTCTTTCCTTCCTTTGACCTCTATCGCTAATTTAACCAATTGCTAAGATGTTTCACGAATCATCACTATCCCGGTATATAAGTGGCCTTGCATAGATATAGTAGAGGAAAATTATAAGATAATTTTGGGAAAAAAAAGTTTTTACATTTTTTAAGTATGACAAGTCTTGCATTTGACAAGAGATATGTTTTAAGGAAAGTGATTTTTAAAAATAAAACCATTAAGCTGTCAACTAATTAAAGGGATTTTATTTTAAAGGTACATTATCTGCCCTTTTATTGAGTCTCAAATATTTTTACTTTCACTTACCTATATATGCAATATACAGTAAGGGGAATTACTGCGATAGTGAAAAATCTCGACTTCCAGTTTTCAACGGAAATACATGTTTTGGGGTCCCCTGAGTCCAAATAACCAAGTCCCTCGAAATGGTCTGTGTGTGTGTCTGTGTGTCTGTGTGTCTGTGTTTGTGTGTGTGAACAGACTAGCTCAAAACTATAAACCATGCGAAGTTGAAATTGGGTATTTAGTGTATTTATGCCCGCGATGTGACAGCAAAAATTTCATCAAAAGGAGGGGGCACTTTATTTAATAACTTTTTACATTTTTTTCGATCTTCTCAAAAACGGCTCTAACGATTTTGATTAAACTGAGTGTTTGAAGTATTAATATGCCCGAGATATGACTTTATTTCATCAACCTGAGGGGGAGACTTTACTCAATTAATTTTGTATCATTTTCACATGTTTTTTTTTTATTTACTCAAAAACGGCTTTAACGATTTTGTTCGAACTGGGTATTTGATGTATGTATATGCCAAAGATGTGATAGCCAACATTTCATCAAAATTGGTCAAATGGAGGGGGCACTTTATTTCATAATTTTTTTCCAATTTTTACTTTTTTTTCGATTATCTCAAAAACGGCTTTAACGATTTTTATCAAATTCGTCATGTTTAAGAAAATTAGGTTTTCTTTAATATCAGGTAAGCTTTATCATTATTAATGTGTTCTGAGGGGGCTTTTTTTTGGGGGGGGGGCTTCTTTGTTTGTTTGTTTCTTTCTTATAAAGTACCTTTGTTTTTGTTTACATGGAGAAATTAACTGTCTCTCGTTTCGCCTAAAAATAAGAAATGGCTAAATATGAGATATGATAAAATCAAGTTAATTTATAGAGAAGAAAAAAAGAAAAATATTCAGTTAAGTTATAAAACACGTTGAGCCCACGCATGCTGCAAAGGCGTAGTACGCCTTTAATGACAGACCATTGTTCATAATTAAAGCCGTTCTTTTCATTTAATGGAAATTATTTGTTTCATGGTAACTGAATGAAATTTTCAACAAGTACATAGAAATTTATAAAATAAGACGACTTGGAGTATTATGCTTGCATTATCCAATTATCACAAGAAAAAAATTTTACTTAATAATATAAATTATTACTTAATTTTTAAGTAACAATAAAAGAAATTAGTGTTTTTTATAGAGCAAATGAAAACAAAAATAAGAATGTGTGACTTTGAGAAGTGGCAAATAACAAAACCCATTAATTTCTAATCTAAGGAAGTTGGTAAGTGAAAGTTGTGTGTTGCGCGCACGCACCAGATTTTTATCAATGTTTAAAGGAGTTTCTTGTGCTTTGCGCCTTATTAATCTTGAAACAGACTATATAAAAATAAATAGTTTTAACAAGTTTAGTGAAAGAGGGGCAGGAGGATAAAATTCTTATGACCGGGGTAGGGGAATCAAATTATTCTGAATATTAAAAATTTAAAATTAAAATATATATTTGTATATATTAATCAATAAATAAAATAAACGAATACAAATTTATTTAATTTGTACCTTTTATTTCTCATATTTTTTACTATTTAGTATCTATAAATTTGAATTGTAGTTGTTGCTTATATTTTAATAAAGTCTATAGCCCCAAGTAAGCTGGGGTCTCAGGTAAACCGTCCCCTCTTCCTATTTTCAAGCATGTATATTTATTAGAATATCTAGCATGTCTAAAACTTAGAATATCTAGAACAGTTTAACCTTGTGTTATTGTGTTAAACATTCTCATAAATACTTCTCTAGTATTTATATATTTGACATCACTTTTAATGATAAATTTATAATGCCACATTCTTAACTCCCACCATTAAATTTTATTTATCATTCATTAGGTAAGAATAACTTCTTTATAAAATTTTTCAATTTTTGTTATTTCAAAAATTAATATTAGCTCTGGGGGTCTAGCCCAGCCCTAGCCAAATCCTATTTAGCATTACCACAATTTTTTTTTACAACTTATTACTGTTTTATAACTCTCAGTATATAATTTTTTCTGCAGAGTTCCCTACTTAGTTCAGGATGGAAGCTTTCAAATGTTCTTGTGTTTAAAAATTTCTGTATAAATTTTTTAGTCCCAAAGGTCTACTATTGAGTATTTAGGTCTACCTATTTGACATATATTAACATAGACATTGAAAGAGACACCAAAAATACATCCTATTTCTAAATATTTAAAAAATATTTCCCTTTAGAACATGTTTTTTAGAAACTCACCTCAGGGATATTAACAGGTCAAAAGTAAAATAATAGATCTACCCCAATTATTATTATTGTTATTACATTCCCTTAAATTCAAACCCAATTCCTTTAAATCCACTCCAAAACATTTTAAAAATTTTATTTTCATGATATTCTTCAAATGCCTAAAATTTAGTATGAATTTTCAAATTTCACATTTCTGAACTTTTTATATTTGAAGTTTTCAAGTTCAAAAAAAAAAATAAACCTTAAACTATCTGAAATTTTTAAAAATCATTTTGAACCTTATCATTAATTAAATACAGATATAAAAACAAAAATTTCATAATAATATTGTAAAAAGGGAATATAAGAAACGAAGGCAAAGTGGAAGATAGAACTGAGTACAATAAAAGTCTGAATAATTTTGTTTTGTCTGATAAGTGAACCAACCCCCACTTTACAAATTATACAACTGTTTATTTAATTTAAAAATAAATTTCAAGCCTTCATACCAGCATTTTGATTTATACTTTTTTTATAAAATGCAAAATGAAATTATAAAATATTATACTGCAATCATTACATCATCTTGACATCAGTCAATACCTGTGTAAGTCTACGGTTGATTGTACGTTGCTTTTGTCTGTTTTCTAATTTATTGATGTATTTGTACAAATGTCTACCCTTCGTTGATGTCTGCCATCTGTTATTCCATAGCCTGTACGTCATTTGCCTTAAAATACTTTTGTCTTTAGTCTGAGGGGCTTTACAGTATGAAATAGGGAGTGTCTCATCCAGTGCTGCAGTTTTGGCCTTCACATCTGCCTCATCCGTCCTGTATGTCTTTTTATCCATTTTAACTCAATGTTTATTTGTTTTTCCTTACATTTAAGAAGGCATTTCCTAATGGCATCAGTAAGATCTAATTTCTCATTCTAATTATTAAGGAAGTTTCCAATTGGCAAATTATAAACGAATATTTACTTTACCCTGGTATAATGTGAATAAAACAGTGAAAATATGAAATAAACCTAATATTTTTTTTTGGATAAATAATATTAAAAGAACTGTTATTTATTTACCTTAGACCTTCTCATTTTGTTTTTATTTCTTTTCAAACTTTACTACTACATCAAAAAATCATATTAATAACATAAATAAATAAAGCCTTTATTGTATTGGGAAACAGACAAAATATTGTAATAACAACAAATAGTTATGACTTCTGCAATATTTACAATTCATATTAACATACCACAATCTTGTATTTAGTAATTAGTACTTCAAACAAGCTATTTATCATTCAGAATAATCTACAACAGATGTTGCCTCGGTCAAGCCTCCCCTTAATGGGGAAGATGGTCTAACTTCTTTGGAGACCAAACCTACTGGGAGGTGCAGCAAGCAATTTCATTCCATAACTCTATCCAATTTTCTTTATTCTGAGCAATTCTAATCCGATTGGGTCCAGCGAGAGCTTTAAAGACATCTCTCCAGAGCCTTTGTTGCCTTCTATATTAATTGTATAAGATTCATTCAGTAACCTCTAAGGACCATCTTTCGTCCTGAATTCTAGCAGGGTGCCCCGCCCATTTCCATTTTATTTTTCTTATACATAGGCTTATATCCTTAACTCCAGATTCTTTACACATAGCTGCACACTTAATTTTATCCTTTTTCTTGTTAGCTTGTTAGATTGAGCTAAAATCATCATGCTCCTAAGGACAGAATTTTTCCATACTCTTAACTTGGATTCCTGTTCTTTGGCAAGAGCCCAGGTTTGGCACCTATATGTGATTGAAGGGGGAACGCAGCTTTCAAACATTACTTTCTTATGTTCCTAGCTAAAGTTGCCCTTCATTTATTTTCTTAAGGACCAATATTTCTGCCAACCTCAGGTGATTCCCCTTGGCAATTCCTTTCTGGCACGATTTTCAGAAGATTCAAGGTGTGACAAATAAACAAGTTCTTCTACATAATGCAACGTCACATCATTTAAACGTGGCTCTTCATTCATAATATTTGTCATTAACATTGTTTTAGATTAGTTTAGGAATAGTCCTACTTCTGCTATGAGCTAGGAGATTTTTTAACACTTGCCTCAGATCTCCAAACTACCCTGAAATCAAGAGTAAGACAGCAAATTTTAAATTATTTAGTTTTATCACATCATTCTTAATACCGTTAATATACATTACTATATTGCTCCAGTCCATTGCTTTAAACACTTCCTCCAGTAATAGTATGAACAAAGTTGGTGATAGCGGGTCGCCTTGTCTCACGCCTCTACCTACTTTAAATATTGGACCCCTTCTCTCCATTACGATTATTATATAGTTTTTCTATAATTGTTACCTATTTCTGTAGTATATCTATTTCATTCATTACTTTAGGGATACTCCTATGATAGACACTGTCAAAAGCCTTCTTGAAGTCTACAAAACAGAAATTAAGAGGAAAATTATACTCCCAGGACTTTTCAATTCATTGGTTAATAACTTGTAAATGGACTGTAACTGAATAGGTTTTTTTGAATCCAGCTTGCTGTATTGGAATTGTTGCTGCGATATATGAAGCTAATGTTCTATTAATAACTGCAGCAAAAAGCTTGACTGCGGTGGAGCAGAGGAATATGGGTCAATTTTATTTTTTTTACTTTCTTTTTTTAATAGGATTTACTTTTGCAATTTTACATTCTTTAGGTTGTTCTTTAACATAATAATAGTAATAATAACATTATTACTATAATGTTATTATTATGTATAACATTCTACCTTTGATTGGGGCAAGTGGTACTGATGCTCTGGAATAAACATAGTCATTTTACACTTATGAGAATAGTCACTTCTAGGACCTCAGCACGCTGGCTTTAACTGTGGGGTAGCTGGATCCCAGCATGGGAGATTCTTGGGTGTGGCCTGCGTAGTTTACACGGTGAGAAAGCCAACATTTACATTATACATTTACATTATACTGTAGTGTAGTAAGTATAAAACAAAAAAATAAACTCAAGTTTATTTATTTATTCTAGCAGGATTACTGCTAGAAATAAAGCTAAAAAACACAAAAAATCTTATCCGGCCTTGTCATTTACTAACATGGTTTTTTGCAATAGTAACTGTGAACTAACTCCTCCTTACAATATTCCTTATGACAAAGTTGCCGGCTTTGTCTCCTTCCTCTTGGGCAACAAGTCTGAAGTATTCTACTCATACTGCTTTCTTTCACCCATATATGAATGATTTGAAGGATGGATCGTTTTCTTCTTTAACAAGAGGAAAATCACCCTCAGGAAGGAGAGAGAGCCTCACCTTTCTTCGCAGTGTGCCCCTTAGTATCTTGATTGTGGTGCAGTCACTACTACGTGCTCGGCAGATTCGAGAACACCGCAGGTGGAAGTTGGGTGCCCATTATGCAAAGATGGGATCATGAACAGACACCACCATGAAACCAGCTCTGCTTTGGCAGTCATAATTAACAAACCAAATGACAATCAGAATTCATATAGAATTAGAGATAAGAACTTTATTGGACATCACTAAGTTTTATAGTTGACAACTGTGGATGATTAGCAAGAAAAAAAAAATTCCTCTATTTTTATTTTTTTTCCCCATAAGTAGTGTTATTGTTCATGTTGTTTTCCCAGTTTTTGTTCCTTATTGTTTTCTATTGAGTAGTCATGACCTTGATATATAAGTAAATATTGTAATGGTACAACACATAATAACAATGCATAATATGCTTAAAAATATATATGCATTATAACTTTGTTAAATTATTCCTTCAGTATCAGGTACTTTGGTTTATTGTAAAGTATTAATATTTGAAGTACTGCATCATAAAACCATTAAAGCATAGTTAAAATATTTGTACTCAATATATCAGCATTCATATTATATGATATCAGCATTCATTATATGATTATTCTCCTTTAGAAGAAATATTAATAGAAAAGTTTCAATACTGTTTTTTTTGTATATTTATTATTATTTTACTTTTAATATTTCTATTTCCTAATTGCCTTCTTGATTAAAATAAGAACATTACACCATAATAAGAACTTTTATTAATTTTATAAATTCACTAATAATTCAATACCTCAGAGTACAGAGCGAGACTGTGTTAAGTCCATTTTTATCAATTTCCAGATAAGGGTCAATCTTTATTAAATCGAACTTTATTGAAATAATCGATTCAGTTAACATTTACAAGTTTTCAAAAGTTCTAAACTGCATTAAGTCCTGTTTTGTGGTACCTGAATGAATGAATTTTATCGAAGCAGTCGATGAAAATAGGCTCAATGAAAACATTCTGCCTCTCAGAGGTCTATTGGGTGTGTTCGTGTGTTTTTCAGTTCATACAAAATTGATGATTTGGACTATGGCTCTGAGATCGGAATTAATAGTCACCTTTTTTTTGTAATTAATTTTTGTAATATTATTATGTATTTTGAGCACCATCAACAATGTATTTAAAATGTTTTAATTATTTATAAGAATATAATGGTTAAGAAGTGTAGATGGAACATTAAGTTGAAACTTTTTTTTTCTATTTCGTACAAAAACATACAAACTTACATGCCTTGGTAACTTTTCATTTGATCTAATTACATTTTAGGTACTGTTTGTTTTAATGACCAATTTTTAGCACTTAAATTAAAAGATAATAAATAAATTAAATTGATATTTCTTAACGTTAGGCAAGATTACTATCATATCACATGAAAAAACATAGTTTAAAAAAATTTATTTTGTTTGATTTCATTTATCATTCTTATAAAATAAATATCAGAATGAGTATTGAAGAGATAATTCATTACTTTAAATAAAGTAATTGCAATAAAAAAATCAAATACACATGATGATCAGATCTTTAGCATTCAGCAATAGTGTGTTTATAATAATTTGTATTGCTTTTCTTCCAGATATTATTGTAATATAGTTGTATTTTGAATTAATACTTGAAATGAATCACAGTTTTTGTTGAGAAATCTTGCGCTGAACTAGTTTACTTATGGTAGTAAGGAGCTACAGTGACAGCGGCTGGAACAGCGGTGTGTACTGCAGCAGGAACAGCAGCAAGTTCAACATGTGCTGTCTTTACCACAGCAGGTTGATGAACAGCAACCCTTTCCAATTTAGTAAAAGGTTCCACCACATCAACTTCCTGAACTGTCTGGATAGGACGGTTTACTACGATCCTCCTTGTGTTCACTCTCTCGTCAGCGGGTTCGGCACCGGGAGGAGCAGGAGTAGCAGAAATGACACGTCCCCGTATCGCCTCAGAGGCAGACCTAACTTCTGACACTGGTCCTCGAGCAGTGAGAAGTTCAATGAGACGAGCCTGGTTGGCTTGGCTTTGTTCAGGGGAGAGGTGCCTTGCAGAAGGAATAACTCTATCAGAACCAAAGGAGTTGACTTCTACGTCATTTTCCGACAAACGCTGGGAAGTCTGACCCTGCCTAAAGGATGCTGCAGCTCTGGAACTAGCTAATTGTTGAAACTGATTCCTGGCAAAAGCAAATTCAGCTTGTTGCTGGCGAGATGGTGCATATACAGGTCTCAGAGTCGATTGTGGTGGTAATTCACTCCTCTGTTGTGGGAGAGGAAGAGGTTCTGGCTGTAGAAACTGTGTAATCCTGCTCCTTGAAAAAGATGGCAGACCTTCAGAATTAGATTGTTCGAAAGCTTGTCCCCTTGAAAACTGTTGGAGAGGTGCTTCAGCTCGGGGGAATGCTGGTAATTGAGATCTGAACAAAGGAGATGGCGTACTTCCAGAAGCAGAAGAGAATGATCCACTTCGAGCAGAAAATTCAGGGTTCTCTACGGAAACAGAATCGGCATCATCAAATTGCTGTTGAGGGGCGTCTTGTTGTGGGAAGCTTGGTTGAGGTATTGGCTGTTGTGGGAACTGCTGCTGTGGGATCTGCTGTTGTGGGAACTGCTGCTGTGGGATCTGCTGTACAGATTCGGACTGCTCAGAAATCTGTTGTACGGACTCAGTTTGCTGAATGTGCTGAGGGATCTGTTGGATTTCATGGCTCTGTTCAAACACCTGTGGATGGTGGTGGATGGCAGCAACAGGTGCAGCGGGGAGAACAGCAGGAGTGAAATGGGTTGCAAGGTGGGCTGAACTATAGGAGCCGAGGGCTACTGGTGGAGCAGCTGGAGTTATCTGAAAAGAACAGTGATCAAATGATGAAATAGAATTTGCAGTGATAATATAAACTCCACATTAAGGTTCAGATAATTTGGCAATGCTTTTTACCAATTTTATCATATGAAAGTAAACGTTCATACCTTGGTTGGTCCACGCTGGTCAGCACCAACGGGTGTCTCAAGTTCAACAACAGCAGAGCCTGCTGGACGTACTACCACACGTTCCTCAACATCATAAAACTGTTTCTCGATCGCTGGGCGACGAATCTCGAAGCGCCTTGTGGCCAACTTGGGCTGGGCTACATCAACAACATTCTGCACAACAGCAGGTTGAGCAGATACTCTGGTCACAGGAACAACAGCGGTAGCTGGGGCAGAAGCCACTGCGTAGGTGGCTGCTGGAGCATAGGCTGCAGCATACGCTGGGGCATGGGCAGCATATGCGGTAACTGGTGCGTGTGCTGCGTATGCTGTTACTGGAGCATGGGCTGCGTATGCTGTTACTGGTGCATGTGCTGCATATGCTGCCACTGGGGCGTGGGCTGCGTATGCTGTAACTGGTGCTGCGGCGTAACCAGAAATTTCAGTCAGTGAAGATGATGCATAGCCTCCATAAGCGAGAGCACTCCTACATCAAAAGATAAGAGACTCATGAGATCAAAAATAATTTATGGTAAGCACATACAATATCCTAAAAGCGTACAACGCTAAGTTTTTGGAACGATTTTTCAAACAAATCGTTGCTTTGCTTTTCGGTAGTTCACTTATTAGCCGTTTATTAAGTGAAGTTCAACATTCAGCTTCTTTTATCTTAATGGTTTCGGGCAATCCACTACTACGGTGTTATTTGCTGACTTATAATTTTAATTTTTAATATGTTATATCTAGCTGACCCGTAAGAAGCTGTCGCACTCTAATTTAGAGTCTCACTAACCTACCTAAATTCCACTTAATTAATGTACACACCATATATTTATAATCCTATACCTAGTATTTAGGGCATCATGGGAGAGGGTTGAAGTAAAGAATAGATTTGTTCAAATTGTTCACTATTTGAACACTGTTTGAAGTTACGATTATTTGTTTGTTTTACACAGACTTAGATGTCACTGAAATAGCGCACCCTGGAAAAAGCTACATACAATTGACCGTATGAAATAACATGGTCAGGCAAGTACAATTCTGAATTTGTAAGCGTCATTAATAGTCTAGGCAAAGGCGACGTTTATAGGCAATTCTTTCCTACTCAGTTTGAAAGGCACGGAAGATCAGAAGTGGTATGATGACAGTTTGACTGGAGTCAATCAATTTCGGTGTGATAGTGTAGTTGCCCAAGTGAGTTACAACCAATCTGGCGCCATTAAGCCCTGCTTAGCGTTTAGGTTTCTTATCAACATGATAATAGCATATTTTTTAGTATGATTTTATCAATTTCGCGGAAAGCAAGATTCTATTGACTGAAATCGCATGCTTTTACCTGTAACTCGCAACAATCGGAAAAGTGTATATAACAAAATATGTTCGTCTCGAAAAACTGAAAGAAATGACACCTTCGAAAAAGCCCTGCGACCATTTTAAAATTTTCGCTGAGACTTGCAGTTTTTCGCTTACAACTCGCAAATGAAGGGGTTAATCGAACAAATATATATAACGGAAAATGTTCTCCTTGAAAACTTACAAAGGTTGACACCATTTAGAAGCCTCTACGACCATTTTGATTTTCTCGCAAAAACCGCGATTACGGATAACTCGCAATCGAGGGCGAAATGAGATACTTATATATTTTTCCGATGTAGAGGTTGATGAAAGCTTTAAATTGATGCCTCACTCATGAAATTTGATGAAGTATTAAGGAAGTTAAGGCGTATCGACAAAAAAAAAGGCCTTGATAAATAATATATATGATATGTAAGGTTGGAAATTATTGAAGAATGTAAGGAAAAAACCCGAATAGAAAAAAACATCCAACTTAGTATATATATATTTTTTATTTATTTATATGATGCTATAAATGTTTAAACAAAGTACAAAACAAATTTAGAATGACTAAAGAAACATGCGATTTTCAAAAATTTTAAAGCACATTTATGGTTAAAAATACATATACTTAGTACAAGTTAGGATTGTCGCACTGAAGTTCGCAATTTTTTAATCACCTAAATAAAACACACGGTGTCTCCTCTGAAGTTATTTTTTTTATTGAAATATATTGAATGACCACTTTTTTTTTATCCTATTGAAGATTCTCCTTTGGGCTTTTCGAGACCCGATGCGGGTCCATTTTCGATTTGGCGCGACTTCACCCACTACCAATATGTTATTATAAACACCCTATGACACTGGGAGGCTTCTTCTACCAAAGAAAGCACCACCTAGGGAGGCACACGAACCCACTGCGCCGGAGTACGGCGTTAAACCGTTCTGCCATACCGGACCCATAAAATATCTTGGAGATGCTGGGATATTTTTCATATATAATTGCTTATTGGCGCTTACAAATTTAAAAATAAAACAACATAGATTTCTGCTCTAAGTAGAAAATATTTTAACAATGATTATCAACTCTATCTGTGATGTTTATAATTATTGTTATGATAATTACCTGGCTAGTGGGCCATGTGCTGTGGAGATTGTACCGTAGGAGAAATGTCCTGGGCTGGCGAGTGCTGAACCGAGCAGAGTCACTAGCAGGAAGAGCTTCATCCTTTCAAAAAGAAATAATAATTTTATAGAAAACTAAATGTACACAGTGAAATGTTCAAGGAAAAGTTAATAAAAAATCCATTATCGTCTTTGAAACCAATAAAAGTCCTATCAAAAATGTATCTGTTAAAAATAACGTTTGTTTGTTGTGAAAATAACATTTGTTAATACGATCTAAACTAATGAGGATGAGATGAGAGGATGGATATAACCATTTTATGAATAAATTAAGGAAACTAATGATATTTGTTTATTCCTTGTAAGGTGATTTTAAAGCTGATCTAAATATTCATGTAAGAAAAAGTATATATGTGGACCATAGAAGACAATTGGTCTAATTAACATTTTTATCAATCGAATAAAAATCGAGTTACAAGCATGGGCGGATCCAGCCGATCGTAAAGGGGAGGCTGCAGTCCTAAAGGGGGGGATGCAGTTCTAAAGGGGGGGGATGCAGTCCTAAAGGGGGGGCTGCAGCCCCATATCCCTTCATTTGGATCTGCTGATCAGCTTTTTTATTTTAATATTCCCTTCCTACAACTAAAATTCTACTTGTTCTGCACATTATTTGTTTTTTAAATTGCTTCCTTACATTAAGGAAAGTCAAATTCTATCTTTAAAAGACAAACAATTTTCCAAAGGGAGGGGCTGCAGCCCCCACAGCCCCCTCCCTGGATCCGCCAATGGTTTCAAGCAAAATAATTTAGTAAAAAGTTGCTCTTTTGATTGGTAAAGTCAAAATGCATTCAATGATAAGTTTAATTAGGGATTTAATTGGATCCTTATCCAACTAATAAAATATCATAAAAAATGGTCTAGTTGTTCTTGATTTATAAATTGAGTAACTAATCCGACATTGTTTTACATATCTACAACAGTTTATAAAATGCTTAAACGTAAAAAACTTATATCGATAGTCTTTATACTTGTTGGAGCAGATCTCTCGGCCAATGCCTTTTTAATCTTTTCTAAATAGGCCTTCTTAATAGTTTTCTAAACATGGAGGAGTATTATAAAATTATAATACTTATAACTTTCTATATATGTGCTATTTTTAAAAGGTGGTTTTTGTCGGTGCGCTATAAGTTTTTTATACTTGATCATATTCAATGAATGAGGTGTCGTTTTTAAAAGATTTCCTTCCCTTCCAGGTGGGAAAATTAATCAAATGCCGCAGAAAACGCCGGAAGAAGAACTATATATTTGCCCATAACTCAAAAACTGTAATTTGTCTCTCTCTCTCTCTCTCTGTATTTCCTGCAAATTGAAAAAAAAAATAATGGATTTGCTTTCCCACTACCTTTCAAAACATTCTCTGAATGTATGTATTTTTTTCTCGTTTATTTTTAAAGAGACTAATAAGATGTTTTTTCTAATAAGAAGTTAAAAAAATCTGGTGCGTGCGCGCAACACACAACTTTCACTTACCAACTTACTTAGATAAGAAATTAATGCGTTTTGTTAATGCCACTTCTCAAAGTTACACATTTTCCACATTCATTTCTTATGTTGGTTTTCATTTGCTCTATAAACCCCTCAGAACATTTTAATAATGATAACGCTTACCTGATATTAAATAACACTCAATTTTCATTAAACATGACGAATATGAAGAAAATCGTTAAAGCCGTTTTTGAGATAATCTAAAAATTAGAAAAAAAGTTACGAAATAAAGTGTCCCCTTCGGTTAATCAATCTTGATGAAATGTTGGCTATCACGTCTTTGGCATATATATACATAAATACCCAGTTTGATCAAAATCCTGAAAGCCGTTTTTGAGTAAATAAAAAAAAGACTTGAAATTGATACAAAATTTATTAAGTAAAGTCCCCCCTCCGGTTGATCAATTTTGATTAAATGTTGGCTATCACATCTTTGGCATATGCATACATCAAATACCCAGTTTGATCAAAATCGTGAAAGCCGTTTTTGAGTAAATAAAAAAAACACGTGAAATTGATACAAAATTTATTAAGTAAAGTCCCCCCTCCGGTTGATCAATTTTGATGAAATGTTGGCTATCGCATCTTTGGCATATACATACATCAAATACCCAGTTTGATCAAAATCGTGAAAACCGTTTTTGAGTAAATAAAAAAAAAAACACGTGAAAATGATACAAAATTTATTAAATAAAGTCCCCCCTCCGGTTGATTAATTTTGATGAAATGTTGGCTATCACATCTTTGGCATATACATACATCAAATACCCAGTTTGATCAAAATCGTGGAAGCCTTTTTTGAGAAAATAAAAAAAAATCTGGTGCGTGCGCGCAACACACAACTTTCACTTACCAACTTACTTAGATAAGAAATTGACGTGTTTTGTTAGATATCATTTCCCAAAATCACACATTTTTCTACATTCATATCTTATTTTTATTAATCGTTAAAGCCGTTTTTGAGTAAATAAAAAACCCCGTGAAAATGATACAAAATTTATTAAGTAAAGTCCCCCCTTCGGTTGATCAATTTTGATGAAATGTTGGCTATCACATATTTGGCATATACATACATCAAATACCCAGTTTGGTCACAATCGTGAAAGCCGTTTTTGAGTAAATAAAAAAAAGCACGTAAAAATGATACAAAATTTATTAAGTAAAGTGCCCCCTGCGGTTGATCAATTTTGATGAAATTTTTACAGACATATCTCGGGCATATAAGTAGATCAAATACTAAGTTTAATCAAAATCGTTAGAGCCCTTTTTTGAGAAAATCAAAAAAACACGTGAAAATGTTACAAAATTTATTAACTAAAGTCCCCCCTCCGGTTAATCAATTTTGATGAAATTTTTACAGCCATATCTCGGGCATATAAATACATCAAATACCCAGTTTGATCAAAATCGTTAAAGCCGATTTAGAGTAAATAAAAAAAACACGTGAAAATGTTACAAAATTTATTAACTAAAGTCCCCCCTCCGGTTAATCAATTTTGATGAAATTTTTACAGTCATATCTCGGGCATATAAATAGATGAAATATACAGTTTAATCAAAATCGTTAGAGCCGTTTTTGAGAAAATCGAAAAAAACCTAAAAAGTTATTAACCAAAGTACCCCCTCCCTTTGAGCAATTTTGATGAAATTTTTGCTGTCACATCGCGGGCACATACCTACACTAAATACATAATTTCAGGTTCGCACGGTTTATAGTTCTTGAGCTAGTCTGTTCACATACACACACACACACACACACACACACAGACACACACACACACAGACCATTTCGTGGGACTTGGTCATTTCGACTCAGGGGACCCCAAAACGTGTATTTCCGTTGAAAACCGGAAGTCGAAATTTTTCACGATCGCAATACTTCCACTTACTATATATTACATATATAGGTAAGTGAAAGTAAAAAAACACGTGAAAATGATACAAAATTTATTAAGTAAAGTCCCCCCTCCGGTTGATCAATTTTGATGAAATTTTTACAGTCATATCTCGGGCATATAAATAGATCAAATACTCAGTTTAATCAAAATCGTTGGAGCCGTTTTTGAGAAAATCGAAAAAAACTTAAAAAGCTATTAAATAAAGTACCCCCTCCCTTTGAGCAATTTTGATGAAATTTTTGCTGTCACATCGCGGGCATATACATACACTTAATACCCAATCTCAGGTTCGCACGGTTTATAGTTTTTGAGCTAGTCTGTTCACACACACACACAGACCATTTCGCGGGACTTGGTTAATTGGACTCAGGGGACCCCAAAACGTGTATTTCCGTTGAAAACCGGAAGTCGAAATTTTTCACGATCGTAATACTTCCACTTATTATATATTTCATATATAGGTAAGTGAAAGTAAAAAACTAAGATAATGAGAACTGGTAACTATGGCAACCAGTGCAGTATCGCTGTATCTTCAATATATTATTTCTAAAAGGTTTTTTTTGTCGGTACACCATAACTTTATTGATACTTGATGTTGGCGAATTATTCGCACCGGCCAACTAGTATAATATAAGATATATATTTTAAGTAATATTATTAATATAAATACTTCATACTCCGCATACTAGGGGATCTCAAACTCAATGTACGCAACTGATACTTAAAATCGTAAGCACTGGAAGAAGAGACGTGATATTCGGATTGGTTGCGACACAGCAGCCCCGCCTCAATACTTGACCTCTTGTCCAACAGATGTGAAACCATCAACTTCTTTAAGAACATTTGTCCGTCAGTCGTGTTTGCTGATGACCTTTCGCCATCTTTCAAAAGTGACTAAGTAATTGAAACCTCCCATTGACAGGCCGAAAGAAGTCGATGACCATGATTAACCCATCGATAAAGTCGTTCTTGGTCAATCATGAGTAATCGGTGCCATCATCAATATTCAATAGATTATTTCGAAAATCAATTTGAATTGCAGCGGTTATAAATTTTTAAACATATCATGAATTTATATATAACGTAAAGAAGTGATAGTATTATAAAAACTAAAAAAAAAATATACAAACAGGTATATTATAATATAAATAAATATTAAATACATCAATCCAAAAAAATACAAAATGTTATATAATAAATGCAACGCTTCAAAAAAATGAATAATTCAGGACGCCTAAAAGAAAAAGGATTTAACTCCCGTTTCAAACTCAAGGTTGTGATCTTTATTCCAGTATTCAGGGTAAAAAAAAGGACGAGCTCTGATTTTAAAAGAAACAAGGCTTTTCCTATATACTTCAACTCAATCAAGATTACTGAATTTTTAGCTGATCTGTTTCTCCTCATTCTCCTTTTATGAAAAAAACAAAAAACAACCAATATGTATACGTTTATCCCAGATCTATTTTTAAAATTAAATCTGCTTTATTATCATCTCAAGGTACCTTTGTACGTCATTTAAATATTATTATATAAAAAATCTGGTACGATGCGCGCAACACACAACTTTCACTTACTAACCTATTTAGATTAGAATTCGACGTGTTTTCATAAATATGTAAATAACATTCAAAAACTTCACACATTTTTCCACCTTTATTTACGTATTTTTGTTTGCCTCCGTAAGTTATAAAGTATTATAATTTGTATTAGAAAAGGTCACAGTACTATTGTTATATTTAAAGATAATTTAATAATTGTAGTTTACTCTATGACTTTATTTAACAAACTGAATTAATAATTTCACCACAGTGAGGAAATTAAGTATGGTGGAAAAACGTTAATTAATATAAAGTCCCTCCTTCCATCTAACTTAGGGATGTAGTGCACTCTACCTTGTCGAGTCAACACGGTCCCAGTTGCCCATTTGGTTTGGCTATTTTTCACACAAGGACAACCATTAGATTCATTATTGTTCATTTATTTTTTTTAAATAGCCTAATTTTATCAACCGTCGAGAAAAATGTGATGGTGAATCGATAGAAGGTGTATTTACGGCTCATTGTAAATTAAAACTTAACTGTAAAATATTTTGTCTCTTATGCCTTTCCGGAAACCGAGAACAATTCCTCTTCTTCCAAAACCACTTTATATTGCATTCAGCAATCAGAAAAGATCATCTAGCACCATATTTTTTCACACCGTAAATTGCCTAACATAATTTTTAGTATTTATCATCTAAATAGATTTTATTCTCAAAATTAAGCAAAAATAAAAGTTTTTATTTGAGATAATAAGGGAATGCAAGTATGATTCTCCATCACGTATGATTTTATCTTTATCTATTTACTTAGTTGTTGAAAACTTAATTTAGTTTTCTGAAACGTGGTTATAGATAAAATAATAATGAAGATAGATAGATAATATTATATAAATGAATAGATATCTGAGAATTAAACTTTATTTATTAGTAGAATAATAGTAAATAGAAAATGATCGCTGCAATGTGGCGAGATCTGGCGAGAAGAGGAAGGGTTGATAGAGCCCAGGGTTAGCTCAATGGTTAAGAGCACTGCAGCTGTGATAAAAAAAAACCTGGGTTCGATTCCCGTCTGTGTTTATCCTTTTATGTAAAGTTATTTAAAAACTAATAAATATAACATAAAATACGTAAGAAAATAATAAAAGATAAAATAAGTGAATTTTTCAGAAATAACATAGGAAGAGAAAAATATATTATAAATTTTTAAGAAATCCCTCATTAGACAGGATAGCAAAGACCACCTTTAAGAAATTTTCTTTCTTACCCCAAGGCTTTGATAGTGTATTTGGTCGGTATTAAACTAAGCTCCAAACCAGTTCGATAATTTTTGTTTTAATTACCGATTATTATTTTTTTTTTTTAATCATGCTTCATTATATTTGAATAGTATAAAAGAAAAAGCGAAATATATTGAACTTCAAAAGCGTTAGAAGTAAACAGAACCCTATATCAAAAAATCCAACTTTAGCTTCAGTTTTCTCAAAATATTTGTTTGGCGTTCAGTTCACTTTGGGTGTTACATCGAAACTTTGCAGGTATTTCTTTTTCATTCAGTCTTGTGCTGTAAAAAAAAAGTGTAGCGTTCATAGATATGACTTTTCATCTATCGTTCGGTTTTAAAACATTATTTTTGTTTTGGAGCAGTTAACATCGATGTTTTTAGTTAACTTGACTTTTATTTTTTTTAATAAAAAAGTAATGCTGTAAAAAAAAAGTTGCATAATTTTTATAATCAATAAATGTAAGTTTGACAGGAATGAATAAAAAAGGGAAACAGAGATAAATGTATCAGCGTACCAGAACCTTTTTTTTAGTTTTAATTTATAAAGTGAAGGGTATAAGCGTAAGTTACGCAAAACTAGACGATTTTGTTTTGTGTTAAATTAAATTTGAATTAATATTAAGTTGCTTACAAGAACTACCGTTTCGAAATATTTTTTTATTTTTTTTACTATTTTACTTTTTCTTTAAAAAAAAAAAAAAAAAAAAAAAAAAAAGATACACAGCCTAAAATATCCTATAGACAACGATGTTAAAACAGTCTTAGCTTTTATCCAAACATCTATATATCGTCACATCTGTACTGTGCGATATCAATGCTTATTCTTATTTGTTACAAAATATTTTCTCACATAACTAATCCTTCCCTTTGTTCTTTTTTTTCTATAATGGAAAATATTCACCATCAAACCAGAGAAATCACGTAAAATATTTATAATGGAGTAAATAACAGAAAAAGCTCACCCTAGTGCACAGCGTCCTATTTTGATCTATTTAAGCTGTTTCACAATCACCTGTGGTATAGTGGTTAGCATAGTAACCTACAATACTTTAGGTGGCGGGTTCGTGTCACGTTGTGGCTCTAGGTTTTTTGAAAGGGAGTGAATCCTTGGCTATACCGCCCCTCGGATAGGAAGTAAAATGGAAGTCCCGAGACTGTACGATGTCATCAGATACTCTTTAAAGATTCCTATCCTTATTAAACCCGGATAGGCATAATTTAGGATTCCCACTGTAGCATCGTCCGACTAGCTTTAGTAGCATAAAGGGACGTTAAACAAACGAAAAATCTTAATTCCATCAATGTAGTTGGTGATAAAATAATTTTAAAAATTCGCCAGAAATACGAATCTATGTCCCCACTTGGGAAGCGAAGTTTAATGAATATTGAAACAACATTGAAGTTCTTGAACTTTGAATTATTCAACATTTTATTCTAATCAAAAGTGATTTGACATGAATTTAAAAGATATTTGGCGCTGCAAAGTTGACTGAATGTTGTGAAATGACCTCTCGAGAAAAAAACTGATCATCAAGAAAATAAATGACACACTCATATTCATATCTCTCGATATAGTCCGAATGTGGATAAAAGTATTAAAAAATAATTTTTTTTTAAAATGCAATGTAATATAAATTTGTCGATATTTGTTTTTTAATTTAAAGACGTAAAACAATGTTCTTAATCTTTATTGTAAACAATAAATTAATTTTTTTTCATGAGCATATACCGGTTTTCTCGACTACCTAATCTATACGAGGCTTCTTATCGAGTCGTTTATATGCAAAACCTACAATAACCGAGTTTTATCAATCAAGATGAACATCGTTTCCTGTGGTAAATCGTATTCTAAATCCAGTCATTGGATGTCATATCAATAACTTTAAATTTATCTCATAATATTAATAATAAACAATTACTAAAAAAAAAAAATGTGTTTCTTTCCTAAACTGGTCCAATAGGAAGTGGTTTTATTCGAAAATCCTTTTAATATTTTGACATAATTTCTTTCCAAAAACTGAACCCTTTAAATTATGATCTGAATTTCTTCTTTTGGGCAATTATGTGTTTCTTCGTTAGTATCAGAGCTTGATGGGAAGATCAATATTTTCATTTCTGTTCCTTCAGGTATGTTCAGAAAGGTAAATTATGAAGCAACAGCTGTTTATCCTTTAAGCTTTTTTTTCAATCAGAAAAAAAGATTAATGATGATAATATAAGGTATCTTGGCATCAATATTTTAAAATAAAAAATGTCTCACTCATAGGATTTAAAATTTGGCTGCAAAAGTGGTTTTCAAAATGAGGGCTGGGGGAACCTTAAAATAAATAAAGGAATTTTCGTATGGGAAAATTAGTGTTTTGAAAATACAGAAATTAATATGGTCCCAATAGTAATAAGCAATGGACATCTACTTAAATATGAATAAATAGTAAAAGTCTTGTAAATATAAATGCTCAGTTATGTGCCTAAGGGAGCTCGAAATGAAAAGTTTAGGAGTCGATGGGCTACAACAGTGAAAAATAGCTTTTAAATTAAATAATCACTATATAATTGGTTATTTCAGAGTAAGAGCATTAATAAAAACAGATAAAGTTTCCTTAGAAAAATAACTACTCGTGTTGAAGACAAAAAAAAAATTAAGTCTTTTAAAACACACACACACACACACACACACACACACAAAATTATCAACTGAATACTATCTATAATTTATTTCCAGCTGGTTATATACCATCAATCCATCAATTATCGTCCCTCCAAAAAAATAAATAAAGATGCACTTACATTTATTTTATAAATTATAAATTTTATGACTAATAAAATGCCGGCTTTGGGGTTACCTGTGGTGTAGTGGTTAGCGTAGCAACATATAATATCAAAGATCGCGGGTTCGCGTCCCGAGGTGGCCCTAGGTATTTTTTATGGGGGGTAAAAAATCCTTGGCTGTGCCGTCCCTCGGATAGGACATGAAATGGAGGTCCAGAACTTATAAGACCTCAGGTAATCGTTAATGATCCCGATCCTAGTTATACTAGACTAGGCAAAATTTAGGACTCCCACTGTAGCATCGTCCGTTCACCTTAGTGGTATAAAGTTACGTTAAACAGACAAACATACAAACAAATACCATCTTTCATATCTATGCCATAACCATCAACAAAAACTAACATTTCTCTCTATTTACTTTTTTATGATATACTTATAAGCGAAATGACTACAGCTGACATTTCATTTGAAACCTGCAGAAAAAGAGTTGGACGAGAGAGATCTCTGTTCCTAAATCAAGAGGGGAAGGAGCAGCTAATTAAATTGTCTGTCATAAATGCAATAGAAGTTGTGGCAATCTACTTTTTTATGAGACTGATGCGAAGAAAGAGATAAAAAATATCCAAAAAGCTCTTTTAGTGCCTGTTAATTTTATTTTATTTTATTGATTTTTTTATTATTACCTATTTATATTTTATTAACCGATATCAAAACTTACAATTTTACAGCATTCAATATTAAACTTGCACCAATGACGACACCGCTGTATTTTATATTATTGCAAAACCAATAGTAATGTCCTAGCTTCTATTTTCCGCAATTAGTCGATAGTATAGATATATCAATGTGTATCTGCAAGCGCAAAGTTTGGAAACCCCTGGATTAATAACGTTGTGATAGTTGAATTTTCTGATTTGGAAACACATCTTGATACCAAAGAAAAAAAGAAAAAAAAAAGACTTCTGTCTTAACGTTGTGACACTAAGAAAAACATAAATCTAATTAATTATAATATATAATATATTAATGATTATGGATTCATATTTTCAAAATGTGTGGAGCAACGAATCCTTTAACACAAACATTTTACTTCAAGCCCAACCCTTGATATGGTTTTAATGTAATCCTTTTTTATTTATAACACAATTAATTTTTATTCTAGTAAAATCTTTAAATTTGCACCCCGCTAAACCTTCTTTACATTCAGAACCATAGGCTTCACGCTATTGTTTTCAGAACCACAAATTTGAGTCATTATTAATTTAAGAAAGAATTTTCCATATAGCAACTACCTGTCAAAATTAAAGAAAATAAATAAAATAAATAAATAAAATTCGCTCGATTAGGACTGGGACATCAAAATCATTTTATTTTTATTATATAGATAGAGGAAACGAGTGAACAAAAAAAAAAAGGCTGTAACTATGTTAATAATGGCCCGATATTCATGATTTTTTTTTTGTTAGGGAATTGGAAAATATTCGAACTTTACCTATTTGACATAAAATTGATAGCTTTCAAGTTATCACACGCAATTTTAACAACTTACGAGATTTTTTTTTTAATTTTCTATACTCCGACTATTAGGAAAAATCAGCCAAATCCGTCCGTCCGTTCTCAAGTGATGCGGTTACCGAAGAACATTATTTTATTTTTATTATATAGATGATCCAATGTTTCTTCAGGGATAAATTTAATGTAGGTAATAACCTATAGTAGGTAATAACTAATGAGATAGGTTCACACTGTTTTTATATTAATTATATCTATAAATATGAAACTCGTACTGAATTACACTGCGTTGACATTCGGTACATTGCTACAGTATTATGTAATATATTATAAGTATATATATAATGTATCTGTATATATACATATATATATATATATATATATATATATATATATATATATATATATATATATATATATATATGTATATATAAGAAAGGTCTGTTACCTGTTAACTTGAATGAAGGTCGTACTACTGAGTACCCCAAAGCCCGCCCTAGCGGTTATATACCCTCCAGCTCCAGGAGTGGGGTAACTTCATTGTATTCTTCGTTCTTCGGCTCAATCTTGTTCTGGAGGAGCCCCTAGGAGGATCATCTTCGCCATTGCATGTACGATGGTAAATAAGTAACATATGTATTGTGTCAGATTTTTTATATGTAAAAATAATATGATAAAATTTTATTTTTTTCCTTATATAGCTAGGAAAAGAGCAGCAAAATTATAATTGAATTCAAGGAATAAATATCGCATTTAGTAACTTATTCTTATATATATATTATTAAAAAGATTAATTTATAATAAACTATTTTATAATAAAATAAATAGAACAAAATTAAAGAAACATAAAATTTAAAAGCCAAGAAATCACGTAATTTCTGATCATTAATCAAAAGTTAATAACTCTTAATTGGAACTATCTAAAATTCTAAGACTTTATATTTTATTTGTTTTAGTACATCTATTTATTGATAACAATTTTTCTTAATATCTCATATCGCACCCTTAGAAGAATACTGATATACAAAACCATTGGGAAATGAAGTTTTATCATTTTTTTTTTGACTCGCTCGACTATTGGGGACGCACTATTTTTTTTTTTCGATTTTATCTTTGTTTGAATTCTATATCTCAAATGTATGTCCTTTGAGCTTTACTCAATATTATAAAAAAAGATTTTTCTGGGAGATATACCAGTATTCTTCCGACCGTGCGATACAATTTTGAAGCTTTTAAAAAATAATACTTAGCCACTTTCCTTTAATAATATTTAATCTTGACGTTTTTATTTTTTTTTTTAAAGTCAAATTCCCAAGTTAAAAATATTTTTTTATTAGTACGCTATATATATATTTACATAAAAGTAGGTTAAACAAAATATTAGAATAACACCTTATTTTTGTGTAAATTTTCAGATCCAGAGATAACCGTTTACTTGCAATTATTTTGTTATTATCTAACAGAGGAAAAACATTTTCATAAATTTCAAGTCTGAAATTTAACACTTCAGGGCCGAACTAGGAGTGTTTCGGGCACTTTTTGGGAGACAGATTTTGAGAAATAGATTACAGTACCAGTCAAAAGTTTAGACTCACTTGTATCTAATTCACAATCTTCAAGTTTAATAAAATAATTTTAACTCAAGAGGTTGAATATGGTGGATATCTTCCACCATCATTGGCTCAAGAGGTAACATTTCAAACATTATGTGATTAAGTTTAGAATGAAATTATAGATAGGGGTCACCTGTGGTGTAGTGTTTAGCATGGCAACCTAATATACTAAAGGTCGCGGGTTCGCGTCCCGACGTGGCCCTTGGATTTTTTAAAGGGGGTTAAAAATTCTTAGCTATGCCGTCCCTCGGATAGGACGTAAAATGGAGGTCCTGAGCCTGTACGATGTCAGGTACTCGTTAAAGATACCTATCCTAATTATACGTGGATATGCACAATTTAGGGCCCCCACTGTAGCATCGTCCGATTAGCCTTAGAAGCATAAAAGGACGTTAAAGAAACAATCAAACAAATTATATCTAAATTAAAAATAAAATTATAGTTTTTATGTTGTTAAATAAATAAAATGTTGTTATTTATTTATTTTACAAAACTAAGGGTGAGTCTAAACTTTTGACTGGTACTGTAGGTTCAGTAAAAAATATGTTTTTTTTTGTTTGGCTTTTATTGTGAGGGCGGGAAAGCTTTGAACGGCTCAAAAAGTTTCATACAACTTTTTTTAAATAAATATTAAATTTTATTTAATTCGACTACCATGAAAAAATTATCTTAAAAGGCGATATGTTTCAATTGGTTTCAATAAAAAATAACTATGTATTTCAAAACTTTTTATGAGATTTTGAATTTGAGTGTTGTGAAACCACTAATGATGTCCAGGCTAAAATGAACATTTTCGATACATTTTTTAAATTATCATACAATAATTCTTTCTTATAATATGCTTCGATTGATGACAACATGAGTAGTATTTTAATGGGAATAAAATCAAGTTAAAGGTCCACTTTTTTATGCAATTTAAATTTTTGGTAAAAAAAATTATAACAATCCCAAATTTCCGAAGGATGATTTACAGCTTTTTCAAAATGATATAAAATTTTTCACAGATCAGCAAATTGCAAGAACATTTTTTTACTTAATTACTTGGGGAAAAATGTCGAGGAATTAAATAAAATATTTATTGGTTTTCTGATTTAGTAATCGTTTGAGTAACATTTTCTGATATATATTTTCATGGTTTGAATTCGTCCATCTTTTTTTCTCTTCTTATCAAGTGGCTGTCATTCTCTGCTCAAATCTATAATTTATGGACTTGTTCCACTTGAGCTTTGAACGGCTTATAAAAGTAATTTATTAACATATCTTATAAATATAGAATGATGCCTGGAACAGATTTTTTTTTTTTTTTACTTGAACAAGTATAATTAAAAATAACACTTTGAAAAAATCAAGAACAACATTAAATCATGATTACCATAAATAGAGGATTTATATATAGGTGGTTAGTTATTTTATAATAATTATTAAATAACTTTTATCTGAAGAGAAAATTATTTTAAATTTATTACTTTAATATTTTTGAATATTATTTTTTTTTTGTTATATTTTGTAAATGATTTAAATTACTATAATGCTTCAAATATATATATTTTTAATTTAAAATTTAGTTCTTTTTATAGTTATTCCAATTATCCAAATTATAGCTTCAAAGTAAATTAAAAAAATCAGATTTCATGATCACATTTGCTACATCGAAATAATAAAGTTACTTTTATCATTATTATTACAATGTACTTTCACTGTCTGAAAATATCCCATAAAATATTTGTAAAAAAATAAATTTTGATTTTATGCTTTTGTATTGAAGATTCATTAATTTAATATCTATGAATTGTGTTTTTCTAAGAATCTAAATGATCCGATTTTTTTTTTAAAACTACCATTGAACTAGGTACTACCGTAAGAATTACAGAATTGGCACAAGAAGTAAGTCTTCTTCACGACTAAGAGGACTATGCTACATTTCATAATATCATAATTTGTTTTTAAGCTTTTGAAAAAAATTAAATAAAAAGCTGCTGCTTTCACGCAAAACATGAGAAGAATTGACTATTCAAAAAATCTAAGAACAGGGTGATCAGTAGATATATAGTCACGAACCAGGGAGTGTAATCATTTTTTCTTAATTCAAGCTGTTTTCAAGGATTAACAATTGCATTGTTATGTATCCTCCATAGGCCATTACCGTAATACCGAACCGGTCTTAGTGTCATATATGTTAGTTTTTTGGGATATATTGGGATTTTTAAGCGTTTTTCCAGTGCTGATGTAGTTGGTAGCGCCTGGTAGTTTTAAGTCGTTCCAGTATTGTATGAGGATTCCATGTTTGTTCCAAATATGTTTGTTCGACAGGGATAAGTAGAGAGTTGTTAAAGGGTACTGGAGGACAGGTAGTAGAAGGTTTACGACGAAGACTAAAAGTGATTTGATGGTATTTTTCGGAATTGGTTTCACGGGCGTCAACGCCGAGGGGGGGACGATTCCCCCCCAATATTTTGGTAGGGGAGGATCTAAAGTAAACAATTAATAAAAAATGCGATTTTACGAATTTATCCGAATTTAACCAATAAAAATAAATATAAAATATTAGTTACCTTCAGCACACCACATTGTTAAAAGCAGAGTCAGGCGTATTGTATATTTGACGAATTATATATTTTTTATTTCAGCTTGATCTGTTTTTTTTTATTGCTCTACATTTCCTTTTTAAACCAAGCAGCTTGATCCTACTTTCCATCGATTCGATGAAGCTTATAGAAGTTGATGGAAAGCAATGAAAGAAATTAGTGGGATCAGGATCAGAAGAAAAACTTGGATAAAATTCAATCAAGAAATTTTGGCCCATATCATTCAACATTAAGCCTTAACAACTCCCTATTTTATAACTGAGGCATAAATTGACAAGTTTTAAGAGGCTATAACAGTTCTTTTTAGGGGTTATTATTTCAACTTTTAGCCCCTCGAATTTCTAACTACCCTATCTAGGAAAAAATTGAGCCCCCCCCTCAATAATTTGGTGCTGGAGACACCTATGATTGGTTTTAATTCTCAGTTTCTGTACCATTCTTCGGGGAACTAGAAGTGAGATTGAGGAGGTTGGGATGCAATGGTTGGGTTATTATTTACAGATAGCGCATACTTGTCATTGGCGTACGTGGTGATCGCAGTATTGGGATGTTAACAGTATAAAATTTGTAGAGGATGGGACCGAGGATGTTACCCCGAGGAACACCAGCAGACTCCAGGAACAGAGATGAATAGGCAGCAGTATGGCTTAATTTGAATTGTCTGCCTGAGGGTAGAAGCAAATAATGAGAGCGTATGTATGAACTAATGGAGTTGGTACGGCATTCCAAGACACCCAAGACACCAAGCTCAATCGAAATTTTAATAATCATTTATAATTGTTAGTTCATTGATAAGATCATCATCGTATTATGAATCTGAAAATCAAAATTGGCATCAAACGATTTATTTATTTCTTAAACTTCTGTTTTTGTGAAATATATGTTCCATAATTTTCCTTTATTTCAATATAATTAAATTGAGTAACAATTAGAATATCTTCATAGATTTAATCATTAAGAAGTGATGAAGAGTGATATTTATTATTAAAGATTTCGGAACTTCTGTCAATATCTTACACGGTAAACAAAGTGTTAACGAAATGTGGGCAGTGTGTTGCACTGTGGCATCAGTCCAGCGCATTGTTCTGCCAAGATTTTGACTTGCAATATTCGATCTTGCATCATTTAGAGCACAGAATTTGCACTCACAGTCAACAAACATCTACCCATCTTTTCCTTCGGATTGAATTATTTTTTTATATATTTTAGAAGTTATAATTTTTTTTAACATTAAGTTATTGCAACACTTATGGGGGTAACAAATATTTATTCAACAGATATATCAATGCCATCTACAATTATCAATGCCAAAGAATTAATACAACCCAAATATTCGAGCAGGTTAAAAACAATTATAACGTTATATCACACTAATCATATGACTTGTGCTTCACAGTCAAGACACAGACTTAGACTAACTGCCCCAGTCACTCCCTCCTTATTTATAGTGGTAAAATGAACGTACAGGAAGGTTCTAGGTCTTCATGGAAGCTGGTGGAAAGCCGTAGATGGAGGTCGAACAATCTAGAACTAAACAGTTCGTTCCAACCGCTTAGTTGTTCCAACAAACGGTCTGGGATATTAAACCCTTTGTTTTTATATTTGAGGATTTAACGTTAAGTTATAATCTTTACTATCTTAATCTTAATTAACAGGATTATCATCTTAAGATAACTTCTTTGGTAATGTTAAATATCTTTTTCTTCTTTCAAGAAGTTAGTTGTGTAAATAGTTAAGGGAAAAAAATAACCTAGAAGAGGTAAATGTCATTATTACAAATAAATAAAATATTATCATTTCTGTATGTCACATCCCCAGTAATGAAAAAGTATACCTATTTACCTTACATAGGTTTCTGTTGCTCTATGCCAAGACCCTTCCACAAGGTTTTTTATGAACAATGAATTTTAGCCGAGATGTCATTTATTGGAATAACTTGATTTTTTTTTTTTTTTTATACGAGTCGCATTTTTCCTGAATAAAAGGCGTTTAACTCCATGAAATTTTTAATATTTTTTGTAGGATAATGGTTTTTTCTAAAAAAAAAAAAAAAATGTCGCGGTACGAGGATCACACAACTTTCACTTACCACCCTTCTTTCTTCGACTAAAAATAAACTATTTTTTTAAAAGGGTGTCCTCAAGTGCTGCCTAAACTTAAACTCTCTTCCTCAATGAAAATTTTTTTTGTTGGAAAAATGGGGTCAGTAATTCATACTGTGGTATACCAAGAATGAAGTTGGTCCCATTTACGCTACTAATTGGACTTCGTACTTTCCAGGGATTCGTTTGAATTTTTTTATATATATATATTTTTTTTTAGAAAATTATAAAAATAATAATAGATTTTTAGAGTGGACGATCATGTTTTTCGACTATATATGTTAAATAGGAATCGATAGGAAAAGTTCATAACTAAATTTTCAAGTTTGAGCGCTTGTTTATTCTTCAAAAAAAAAAAAAAAAAAAAAAAAACGGCAATATTTTAATCTTCTCAGGCAGGAACATAGTGTTTTATTTAAATCAATAGCTTAGGCATGTTCCAGCAAGCACCAAGCTTAAAACACGTTGACAACTCTTTTCGCATGCCCAGCTGTTAGAAAAGGCGTACTGCGCATGCGAAAAAGCTGCAATTGTGTTTTAAGGGTATGTTAGAACACAGCTTTGATTCATCTCTGGTGGATGATATAATTTTTGAACATACCAAGCAGAGAAAGGAAGACGTAACATTTTTTACAATGCTCAATTTAGAAATTTTAAGCTGCTTGATGTTGGAACAGGGTCCGAAACGTCATAATTAAGATATTAAAACTATTAAAATAGAAATATGATTGGATGTTAATCAATAAAAGACTTATTATAATGTTTGCTCAATAAAAGACCACAGAAACCTAAAAATATTCGCCCACTACCAAAGAAGAAATTCATTGAAACAGATGATCCAATGATAATGAGCTGAACCAGTTTCCATCCGCAATATTGCTCACAAAATTGAATAGCCTCGAATATGTTATATACCAGGTCCGTTTTTATTGATGCCGAGGACATGATCTTTTATCTTGCATTTAATATTTTCTTCCTTTACATCAACGTACCTAAATAAATGATTCCTGAAAGAAAATTTAATATTATTTTTTTTTTCACCTGATAGCCCTTGATGAAAAACGTCCATCTCTAAAAGAAACAAAAAATTTTCATGCATTTCATGTATAGAAGACACCAAGTATAGATAATTTATGCATAGTAATATGAATAAGAAGAAAAGTAGGTTACAGTGAAATTTAAGCCCTTCGAGACTTTTTTTCGTATCCTGTAAGGTTTTACTTTCACTTACCTATATATGAAATATATAGTAAGTGGAAGTATTGCGATCGTGAAAATTTTCGACTTCCGGTTTTCAACGGAAATACACGTTTTGGGATCCCCTGAGTCAAAATAACCAAGTCCCGCGAAATGGTCTGTGTGTGTGTGTGTCTGTGTGTCTGTCTGTGTGTCTGTGTGTGTGTGTGTGTGAACAGACTAGCTCAAAAACTATAAACCGTGCGAACCTGAAATTGGATATATTTAGAGTATGTATAAGCCCGCGATGTGACAGCAAAAATTTCATCAAATTTGCTCAAAGGGAGGGGGTACTTTATTTAATAACTTTTTAAGTTTTTTTTCGATTTTCTCAAAAACGGCTCTAACGATTTTGATTAAACTGAGTATTTGATCTATTTATATGCCTGAAATATGACTGTAAAAATTTCATCACAATTGATCAACCGGAGGGGGGACTTTACTTAGTAAATTTTGTATCATTTTCACGTGTTTTTTTTTATTTACTCAAAAACGGTTTTAACGATTTTGATCATACTTGGCATTTGATGTATTTATATGCCCGAGATATGACTGTAAAAATTTCATCAAAATTGATCTACGGGAGGGGGGACTTTACTTAATAAATTTTGTATCATTTTCACGGGGTTTTTTTATTTACTCAAAAACGGCTTTAACGATTAACAAAAATAAGATATGAATGTAGAAAAATGTGTGACTTTGGGAAATAATATTTAGCAAAACACGTCAATTACTAATCTAAGTAAGTTGGTAAGTGAAAGTTGTGTGTTGCGCGCACGCACCATATTTTTTTTTTGTTGCGGGTAATATTTATCCGTAATTCTACATTAAATTTCCTTAAAAAGTTAATATGAAGGAATAAGGTATTCCTCTTTTTTTAATTAATAATAACTGTTTTTTTTAATTCCACCGATATGTTTTTTATTTTCAGAAATGCAAAAAAAATAAAATGGGGCACATTTGGAAAAGCGAGTGATTCAAAAATAAAATTTCGAAATAAAATACTTTTAAGAAATTATTCTTTAAATCGTATCTTCCCACGGTTACGATTCTAAGAAAATTTGACAATAATATTTATAGAGCTCATTGAGACGTTTGCGATGGTTTATAATTAAAAAAAAAAAAAGAAAAAAAAACAGCTGTATCTAAGTAGTAAATCACAAAAAAAAATGGATCATCATACTATACAATATCGGATGTCTTTTCCCTTCCGGATGTACTCGGAAAGGAATTGTATCACAATTTTTTGGTTTTGTTCTACATCTAGAGCTCGTTGAAACGTTTCTAACGGTCTATCGTTTTGTCTGAAAGCAGCTTCATTTTGGTATTAAACGAGAAAAAAATAACTGGTCATAAATATATGGAGTCTTTCCTCCTCCTCTATTAACTTAAGAAGTAGTTGCATCTAAAACTTTTCGTTTCTTTATATGAACTTATAGAGCTAGACTTTTCCGGCGGTCTGCCATTTATTCGAAAAGTAGTATTAAGTAGTAAACGAGGAAAAACTGGATGGTCTTACAATATGTAAAGCCTTCCCCCCAATATCACCTTAATAGTGGATGAAACATTTATGAATTATGTCTTAAGAATTAAGTACAATTATTATTTAAGCATTAGATGCTTAAATTTATTCCACTAACAATTTTTTTCCTAAATTTCAGGGGGGGGGTCAACCCCCCATATCTTTCCATTGGGGCCGCCCCTGTAGTAACCCTCCTAGTGTGTCTTTCCCGAGCATTCGAGCTTTGTACACCAGGCAGCCATTCTTCCCCACATAGAATGTATTTTCCCGTCTTCCGAGTTTTCTTTTTTTATTAAAAAATAATTAATGCAGCCTGTTCTTGTATAACCCTGCATTGGATTTCAATTAGTGCTATGTAAAGAGCTTCCCTAAATATTTTCTAGACGTTAATTCGACATTTTCAATTCTACCAAGAATACCTACATTCAGATTCGCCCTTTCTGGAAAAATGACCCATATATAACCTAAAACTGCATCCACAGTAAACAAGGGTGCTCGACGAAGTATAATAATGCATATGTGTAATATTTTTAAAAAATATTTATATATTTTCCGCTAAAAACAAACCGTTACACGATGCAAAAAAAAAAAAAAAAATCTGGTGCGTGCGCGCTACACACAACTTTCACTTACCAACTTACTTAGATTAGAAATTGACGTGTTTTGCTAAATTTCTACATTCATATCTTATTTTTGTTAATCGTTAAAGCCGTTTTTGAGTAAATAAAAAAACACGTTTTGATACAAAATTTATTAAGTAAAGTGCCCCCTCCGGTTAATGAATTTTGATGAAATTTTAACAATCTCGGGCATATAAATACATCAAATACCCAGTTGATAAATTTTGATAAAATTTTTACAGTCATATCTCGGGGATATGCATACATCAAATACCTTTCCTTCTATGGTAACCCCAAAGAAGGAGAGTTTATTGAACGATTTACATGCTACATGTCTATTTTATTAGGCACATTACATGTATTACATATTACATTATATCATGAACAAATTATAATTATATATACCTAGATTATGTTATATACGAAAAACACAAAATAAAAACTAAATAAGAAAAGTTACAAAAGTAACAATATAAATATAAACAAAAGTAGCTATATAATTATAAATACTGAAGTAGCAATATAAACACAAACAAGAAAACAATATAAATATAAACTAAGCAGCAACATAAATATAAAGTAGCAATATAAACATAAATAACTAATTATCAAATATAAACAGAAACTAAAAATGAAAAGTTACCAAATTTAGCAATATAAAAAACGTTAAATTATTAAGGTTTATGATATACAATTATTATTCATAATTATGTTAAAGAGATGTTAGAAATAAAATAAACAAGTAAACCAAAATAAATTAAAATAAAAAGCGCAACAAGCTATGTACAAAGCTAATAAATAATAAATAAATTGACGTGTTTTGCTAAATTTCTACATTCATATCTTATTTTTGTTAATCGTTAAGACCGTTTTTGAGTAAATAAAAAAAACACGTGACAATGATACAAAATTTATTAAGTAAAGTCCCCCCTCCGGTTGATCAATTTTGATGAACTTTTTACAGTCATATCTCGGGCATGTAAATAGATTAAATACTCAGTTTAATCAAAATCGTTAGAGCCGTTTTTGAGAAAATCAAAAAAAAATTAAAAAGTTATTAAATAAAGTACCCCCTCCCTTTGAGCAAATTTGATGAAATTTTTGCTGTCACATCACGGGCATATACATATTCTAAATACCCAATTTCAGGTTCGCACGGTTTATAGTTTTTGAGCTAGTCTGTTCACACACACACACACACACACACACACACACACACACACACACACACACACACACACACACACACACACACACACACACACACACACACACACACACACACACACACACACACACACACACACACACACACACACACACACACACACACACACACACACACACACACACACACACACACACACACACACACACACACACACACACACACACACACACACACACACATACACACACACACACACATACACACACACACACACACACACACACACACACACACACACACACACACACACACACACACAGACACACACAGACCATTTCGCGGGACTTGGTTATTTTGACTCAGGGGACCCCAAAACGTGTATTTCCGTTGAAAACCGGAAGTCGAAAATTTTCACGATCGCAATACTTCCACTTACTATATATTTCATATATAGGTAAGTGAAAGTAAAAATATATATAACGTATAGCATTTTCGAGGTAATGTAACACTTACAAATTGAACCATTAAGAAGAAGGTATTAAAATACTAACTTTAATTTTTTGATGAGGCAATTCTCTGCCCTTTAGGCCCGGTCCCGAAATGGCGTGCGCTGCTTGATTTCAAGCACGATCTCAATCCTCGTTGATAAGCCTCACCATCCTCGACATAGTTGGGTGTGGTCACTCTGAGAAATGTTCGGTTTATCCTGCAATGAAGCCCCAAAGTTTTGAATTTGAAAGTATATACGCTTTTGAGCAATCGAGTTTTTAACTGAACGATCGAGTTTTTCGAAGATAAATCGTAAATATGAACCGATAGAAGGGGTTCGATCATAAAATCGGTCGATGATAAATTTGAACTTAATTCTGAAATTTTGAGTGCTTTAGTATTTTTCAGAAAACTGCGGCGATATTGTATTCTTTTCATGTACAGAGTAGAGACATTCATGTTTCTTCGTTAAAATCAGAAAAATCACTTAAGAAAATATTGATTAAATTAAATTGTATTCATAGAAGATTACAAATTGCAGTTTGTTTGTTTTAACTTCACTTTATGCCACTAAGGCTAAACGGACGATGCTACAGTGGGAGTCCTAACTTTCGCCTATCCAGGTCTAATTAGGATAGGGATCTTTAACGAGTACCTGACGTCGTACTGGCTGGGGACCTCCATGCTACCTCCTATCCGAGGGACGTCATAGACAAGGATTTTTTACTCCCATTAAAAAATCCTAGGGCCACCTCGGGACGCGAACTCGCGACCTTTAGTATTGTAGGCTTCTATGCTAACCACTATACCACAGGTGACCCCTCAAATTGCCTTTTGTTTTTTTCCGATGGATAAAAATTTTGAGCAGCAAGCTTTCTCTCTAAATTATTTTTTTTCTTTTCCATTTTAAAAAGGAAATTAAAAGGTTTCTTTAATGGTTTACTATTTTTTTAAGTTTTGATTTAGTTTCAAGACAGTTGCTAATAATTTCCACGTACCATAAACCATGCCATAGTTTCCGTTATATAATCAGAAAGAAGAGTGTATTATTTTGCTTTGGTCATTAATACCTCCTTATCAGTGACTAGGACTTTATGAATTGGGTCACCTGTGGTGTAGTGGTTAGCATAGCAACCTACAATACTAAAGGTCGCGGGTTCGCGTCCCGCGGTGGCCCTAGGAGTTTTTAAAGGGAGTAAATAATCCTTGGCTTTGCCGTCCATCGTATAGGATGTAGAATGGAGGTCCCGAGCCTGACGATTTAAGGTACTCGTTAAAGATCCCTATCCTAATTATACCTGGATAGGCAAAATTTAGAACTCTCACTGCAGCATTGTCCGATTAGTCTTAGTAGCATAAATTGACGTTTTAAGTATATACTATACATATATATTACTATTGATTTTACTGGACAATTTTAAGTGGATGGGGGGATCATATATTGTTTTTATCTTTTATTGGATCATTAAATTCTTTCATATTTTCTACTTAGTCATTTCTTTTCACTAGTGATGATAAGGAGCTGTTTGTTGGGTGGCGGGATGGCCGAGTGAGCAAACGCGTTAAAAAATACGTGTTGCCACGGACAACCGGACTTAAAAATGAGAAACAGAAAAATTTCAAGTTCGAAAACCCCCCCGAAAAGAAGGGGAGGACCAATAAAAAAAAAAAATAAGGGGCTGTTTGTTATCGGAATTGCGGAGCGGGCAAATGCGTCTGGAAATACGCGTTGCCCCTGACAACATGATTGATAACCTGAAGATAACTGGGCCGGGATAGCGATAGGATTGGTGGCGGTTCGAATCCGCCCTGGGATGGTTGACTTTTATTTCGTGGAGGCCCCACGGAATAAATCTCGACCTACCCACCATTGTTAGAATAGGTTGCTTAGACCTCTAGAGTGTATGCCCCGTATGCCACACATGGCCAGGTAGGGGACATACTTGGTTTTAGTCCCCAACCCACAAAACCTGGCCCGACAAACCCCGTATAGCCTAAAAAAAGGCGAGGAAGGGGAGGATAAAAAATAAATAAATCAATATGGACTGTTATTTGATACAGATAAAAAATAAAATAAAATTATTGTAAAATAATTTGTATTAAACGAAAATAATAATTTACAATGCCACAAAAAAAATATAAACTCAAATAATCAACAATGTTAATGACACTGTAACACAAACGTAACCTCTCCAGTCCATCGCATTTTTCCGTCAAGCGTAGAAGGTTCTCGAACAGTCACAAACATGTGCTAGAACATTTGGTAATTGTTCCAACAAAAACTTTTCCACACCATAGTATTGTATAAGATTTTTTTTTTTAAAAAAAAAGTTATTTTTTCCAGAACTAAAAGTCTCTGCAGTAACTTCTCAAATAAATTACAATGTCGGTGTCTGTGACACCTTTTTCGACCTTTGAGATATTTTATTCAACGTATCCTTCCACGGCATGTGAGAAATGTTAACATATTCCACCCCTCTTAAGATTCTTACATAAAAATGCTGCTTCTTCGAAGTTCGAAGTCAAGGTCGCCCTTCATACTACCTTAAGCCTCCTTAAGAAAAATTCAGAGCATAGATTCCACCGGGGTAGCATCCTCTTGGAAAGGCAAGGAATCCACGCCATTTCGGGAAGACGACTATCTTTGAATGAGAAGCTGCTAGCTGGTTACTAAACTGAAGCCAGCCTTGCCCTCCTCTGTTCCCCTTGGTCTTTGGCGTGGCTCTCGGAGGACCAGTCCGCTCCAAGGTTGTCCGCTAATGAGGGATGAGTACTTTACTTACTTAGAACTCTCGATCCTTAGAAGATAATGCGGGGACCGCGCCCGAATGTGGCAACTGCAGTAAATCTAGTTGACAGTGCCACCGTACTCGGGTGAACTCATCAAACGACTCTGGAATTCTAATTTTCGTTTCAAGCTATGAGGTCATGACCATGTTCAAGTCTTTATATGTTTTCTCTTGTATTTTTTCTAGTTTTTTTTTTTTTTTTTTAACCTTATTATTTCTATCAATTTCATCTGACTGCGTTCCTGAAGATATATAATATTTTTATATGGAATATAATCAATTTTAACGATGTTGGAAGATAGTTGAAAGTAGATATTTATGATGTGGAAATGGTTGCGGACATATTAGTAAAAATAAATAAGATCTGTAGAAATAAGAAATGATGCATCTTTACATATTTAATTGTGCCGACGTTTCAACACGAATTTCAGGTCCTCATCAGATCTAAATTAAATACAATAAATGTTCTCTAATTTTTGAGATTATTTTTTATTTGAAGTTATTTATTGTATTTTTTTTTTACTTTAATAATTGATTCGCACCTGTCAGCATTTTTATATGATGTTACATACTATATTTCGATATTTCTTTGAGTATTTCCTCTTATTGGTTTAAATAATAAAATTTTTTTTTTTTATCACAATATAATTATTATATATTATGTAATAATGTAAAACATATTACATTATTATTTATTTTTTCCATACCCCCAACCACTTCCGCTTCAATCTCCACTCAATCTCCACATTACAAAATTTTTAACCTCTCATAACCTAGATAATTTAACAGTGATTTAGCTAGCCGAGGATTTCTTCTTACGAATTAAAAAAACAGATATAAAAAAAACCCTGAGATAATTTTTGTTTTATAATTGTTTTGTTTGATTAAAATACGAATTCATATACATCATACTAAATTCTAGTAAATTTCTAATGATATAAAATACAATCAATTATATTTCAATTATATCTAATGATATAAAAGACAATCTATTATATGCTACATATATCTTTAGACTTTTACCCATCTTTTTCTATTTTCACTTCGCACATATTCCTTCCGCTTCCTCGTTACATCTATTCCGTATCCCATTCAATATTGTTATTCTTTAGTATATTATAGACATATTTTTGATTTCTATAGCTTTCCATACTTGACAATTGTATTACTTAAAATCCAAAACATTTTAATCATATTCTTTTGTTAAATATCTAATACCACAAAAAAAAATAAAAATATATATTATTCTATTATATCATTTTCATTTTTTCATGCATATATATGTATATATAGATATATATATACATATATTACTCATTATTTTATATATTTATTAATTTTTCTTTTCTTCATATTTATTGGTTGCTATCTTGTTTTATATTTAGCCCTAAAGATGACCTGAATATCGGGTCGAAACGTCGGCACAATATATATGTTATTTCACATATAGTGTTTTCATTTGACCGCACCCCCTACCATTTCCATCTCATATTCTTCTACGGTCAACAAATTTCCTTCATTAAAAGACAATCAATTGATAAATGAACATTACAAATCCACATAAACCATACGAAGATCGAAGTTTAGTTAGTAGTGTATTCATTAAGTATTTTTCACGTTCTTTCAGAATATGAAAACATTATAATTCAAAACGCCCAACCAATCCCTTAAAAGTTCCTCCAAACAGTCTTCAAATCGAAACACGTTCATTTCTTCTGCTTCAAAACTTAAAATCTGACTATACATCACAGTTTACCATCTCTTACATTAAGTTCATTATTGTGTTCATTGTTTTCAACTGAATAGATAGAGTGAAAATTGTCCATAGAAAAGCAATCAATTTAGAGTAGCCATGGAACTGGAAACAGTTTTAAAGCTATACTGAATAATTGTAAAAAGTGGACTAGGTCAGTCTTGTTATGTCATTACCCATTTGAGACATCGGTTTGAATATAACTTCTTCTCCTTCAGTCCCGAAAAATAGCCGAACCCAAAGAAATAGCCGTGGAAAATATTTAAGTGAAATAGAAAACTTGTTCCGTGCATAACTCAAAAAATATCCGGTTTCGAAAAAATCTGAAAGACTTTTTTTCAGGGTTTGAAATTAACTCTTATTTTCTCGGAAAGAGAATAAAAGTCAAATCAGGACTTTTATATTTCTAATAAATAAATAAAAATCACATCATGACTTTTATATTTCGGGCCAGAAAATAAAAGTCCTGATATGATCTTTATCCCAATGATAGCTAATATAAAAGTCAAAGTTTGATTTTAAATATTTAAGGATGAATTTATTAGCTTTTTTTCGGATTTCTCCATATTGGTGTACATTATTGGGTTAACCGTTTTTATGGAAATCTTATAGGGTATAATTAATGACCTTATATCGATCTTAAAATCGATTATTAGATTATCAAGGCTGCTGATAATGAAAATAGTATCGATATAAAACCTCAGGCTCGCTCAGGTATCGATTTTATCTTATCCGATATCTACAATATTGTGGTCGACTTGTAGGTTATTTAGGGCGCTGATTGTTAATATATCGATTTTTCGATTACGCGCACAGGTATCGATTTATTATAACTTACGCGATATAAACGATATTGGGGTCTGCTCTTAGGTTAATTGAGGCGCTGAATTCGAAAATGATATAGATTTTTCGATTACGAGCTCAGGTATCGATTTATTACAACTTACACGATAAATAAGATATTGGAGTTCGCTCTAAGGTTAATTAAGGTGCTGAATTCGGAAATGATATCGATTTTTTTATTACGCGCTCAGGTATCGATTTATTACAACTTACACGATAATTAAGATATTGTGGTTGGCTAATACGTTAATGAAGGTGCTGAATTTGGAAATAATGTCGATATTTCGATTACGCGCTCAGGTATCGATTTATTATAACTTACGCGATATAAACGATATTAGGGTCTGCTCTTCGGTTAATTGAGTCGCTGAATTCGAAAATGATATCTATTTTTCGATTACGCGCTCAGGTATCGATTTATTATAACATACGCGATATAAACGATATTGGGGTCTGCTCCTAGGTTAATTGAGTCGCTGAATTCGGAAATGATATAGATTTTTCGATCAGGCGCCCAGGTATCGATTTATTACAACTTACATATATAATTATATAAATCGATACCTGGGCGCCTGATCGAAAAATCGATATCATTTCCGAATTGAGCGCCTCAATTAACCTAGTAGCAGACTCCAATTTCGTTTATATCGCGTAAGTTATAATAAATCGATAACTGAGCGCGTAATCGAAATATCGATGTCATTTTCGAATTCAGCGACTCAATTAACCTTATATCAGACCCCAAAATCGTTTATATCGCGTAAGTTATAATAAAACGATACCTGAGCGCGTAATCGAAATATCGATATCATTTCCAAATTCAGCACCTTCATTAACGTATTAGCCGACCACAATATCTTATTTATCGTGTAAGTTGTAATAAATCGATACCTGAACGCGTAATCGAAAATTCGATATCATTTCCGAATTCAGCGCCTCAATTAACCTAAGAGCAGACCCCAATATCGTTTATATCGCGTAAGTTATAGTAAATCGATACCTGAGCGCGTAATCGAAAAATCGATATCATATTCACAATCAGCGCCCTAAATAACCTACAAGTCAACCTCAATATTGTAACCATCGGATAAATTTTAATCGATACCTGAGCGAGCCTGAGGTTTTATATCGATATTATTTTCATCATCAGCAACCTTGATAATCTAATAATCGATTTTAAGATCGATATAAGGTCATTAATTATACCCTATAAGATTTCCATAAAAACGGTTAACCCAATAATGTACACAATATGGAGAAATCCGAAAAAAAAGCTAATAAATTCATCCTTAAATATTTAAAATCAAGCTTTGACTTTTATATTAGGTATCACTGTGATAAAGATCATATCAGGACTTTTATTTTCTGGCCCGAAATATAAAAGTCATGATGTGATTTTTATTTATTTATTAGAAATATAAAAGTCCTGATTTGACTTTTATTCTCTTTCCGAGAAAATAAGAGTTAATTTCAAACCCTGCTTTTTTTCCCTTTCAGATAAAAGTGACGAAAATATGGCAATAATTAACAATTGCACAGTATTTTATACATATAATGTGGTTATTTATTTATACTTATTCTCATATCTTGTTACCCATCATTCGATGATTGATATACTAAGAAAATTATTTTCACAAGCCAACTAGATAAATTATAGATGAATGTTAAGAAGAATAGGAAATCTAGAATTGATTAGTCATGAGTGATCAAAACACATCTGTTCAAGTATGAATGAAAATATTAAATGTCTGCAAACAAACTAAGTCATACATTATTGAACAGTGTGGTACCAGGTGTGCATATGCTTTCGACAAGGATTGGAAATGAACCCTTGGACATTTCTCTTGTCATTATCCCAATATTACCCAACATGTATGGATTGCATGTGATCCAATATATTTGCTGTTATGTTTGCATACCAAATTATGAAATGAATGATGAGCAGAGAAAACTGGGTATTTGTGGTTGTATTTATTCTGGTGGGGGTGTGGTGGCTGATTGGGCTAACGGGTTTACTACAAATGTTGTACATATACAGATTACGAGTTCAGCTCCCAGTCATTTGAGGAGTAGGGTAGCTACTTTGTTAGGCAGTGACAGCTATAGGTTCATATTTGGCTATCTGGAAGGATTTGGATATCTGTATTTTTACTTCCACTTACCTACATAGGAAATATATAGTAAGGGAAAGTATTGCCATCTTGAAAAATTTCGACTTCCGGTTTTCAACGGAATTACACGTTTTCGTTTCCCTTGAGTCCAAATAACCAAGTCCCGCGAAATGGCCTGTATGTGCGTGTGTGTGTGAACACAACAGCTCAAAAACTATAAACCGTACGAACCTGAAATTGGGTATTTGGTGTATTATTTATATGCCCGCGATGTGACAGCAAATATTTCATCAAAATTGGTCAAACTGAGGGGATACTTTATATAATAACTTTTTACGTTTTTCAGGATTTTCTCAAAAACGGCTCTAACGATTTTGATAAAACTTGGTCTTTGATGTATTTATATGCTCGAGATATGACGACAAATATTTCATCAAAATCGATCAACAGGAGGGAGAACTTTATTTCATGACGTTTTTCCCCCATTATTAAGTTTTTTTCCATTTTCTCAAGATAGTTTTAACTATTTTGATTAAACTCGTCATGTTTAATGAGAATCAACTATTCTTTAATATCAGGTGAGCTTTATCATCATTTACCACACCATGTATCACACCAGATTTTTATATTTCGATTAATATTTCGAATCTGGTTATGAAAGGATTAGGGGTTGGGTGGCCGAGCATTGAATATGTTTTGCCCCTGAGACCAATCGGGACCTAAAAAGTGTGAGGGTTCGGTTCTCATCTTTCTGGGATATTTTAATAACTCGGCTTTTAACTTTAAAACATACTCACTCCGGGATCTGAAAAAAACTCGTGTAGCCAAAATGGTTGGTAAGTATAAAAAGTAAATCATTGAATATCTCATGCAGTGTCGTTTCTTTTGAAGATTCTGTTGCGTTTTCTTTGCCATATTGATAAATTTAAACCTAAATCAAATTGTGAAAATAAGTATTCAAAATAAAACTTTAAGATTATAAACTGTTCGTATTTAAAATCCTGTCCAATCTGTTCTTATAGGAATTATGTAATTATTAAACTTTTTTTTAACAGCTTTAAAAACAGAAACGATAGGAAATGCAATGTTTGAAAATGATCTCAGTTGCCTTTTTTTTGTTGTTTTGCTTTGTGTAATTATCTTACAAATGTATTTTAATTTCTTCTCCTAATGACTCTATTCCACCGATTATCGTTATCTAAGTATTCTTGGGTGAGGTTCCAGTCCTTGTGTTCGTAACCTTCAAAGAGTGGACAACACTGAATTCCTGTCATTTCAAGGAAAACCAAAAATCGAAATGGAGCTCAAGATATTTACTAATGGATGTTAGTCATGCGTCTCTTTTTTCTTCTTGAGAAAGTGTTTGTGTCAATCGAGAACTCTCCTTCCTCTGTTATTGTTCGTTTTGGTTTTTCTTCCTCAGTAGAGTAAAGGTTAATAACTCAGAATCGGATATTCACATTCGTTTTACGTTTTAATAAGAATTTACACTTAGTTAAAACATTAGCTAACTACTTTCTTAAACACGACACAGCTTGTTTTATTATATGAATATCTCACCACATTTAACTTTTATCTTTTATTTTAGCTCTCTTTCAGAACTATTTTAATTGGTAAGGAAAATTTGATCACTGAAAGCACTTCCTGTTTAATTTTTTGTTTTCGTATGTGTGCGAATCTTTTTAATCGAACCTTTACAAATCTGAATTGAACATCCATCCAGCCCTTGTAATCTGAAAAAAAAATCTTAGACCTTTTAAATCTTAAAACTCATTTAATATTTTTAACAGGGTTATGCCAGGAAAATAATATCAATTATTTATATTCAGACAATTCATTCATCATTTACATGTCTATCTGAGGCTTGTCAAAGCAGCTATTTATACGTCTTTGGGAAGAACATCTAGAACAATCTAGAAGGTTCGGAAATCCTTTTGATCTCAGCCGGCGGACTGTTCTCAATGAGCGCGTTATTTTTTTCCACAGGCCGCAACACAACGTAGTCTTGGGGGTCACCTGTGGTGTAGCTGTTAGCTTGCAACCTACTATACTAAAGGTCGCGGGTTCGTGTCCCGAGGTGGCCCTAGGATTTTTTAATGAGAGTAAAAATTTCTTGCCTATGCCGTCCATCGGATAGGACGTAAAATGGAGGACCCTGTACGATGACAGGTACTCGTTCCTAAGATCCCTATCCTTATTATACCTGGATAGAAAAATTTAGGACTCCCACTGTAGCATCGTCCGATTAGCCTTAGTAGCATAAATGGATGTTAAACAAAAAAAAAAAAAAAAAAACGTAGTCATAAAATATAAAAGAATATTTTTGACTAAAATTCGTGATTATCAATCGTCTTAGCGAATCTGCGTGAAAGCGTCAACCATTTTCCACCTCTAAAGAAAATCAGGAAATATAATGATTTAAGGGTTCGGTTGTACATTTGTAACCCATGAAACTTGATATGCATAAATCATATGATCACATGCACGATCATATAGAACAAATATTTAATTTGAATGATATTTTTCCTTATTTACTTTTTAAAAAACTGCCCGTCTCTGCTGCTAATTGTCCATTTTTTTTTTTTTTTTTTTTTTTTTTTTTTATCAGGAACCATTCAAACGACTAACAAACTTAAATTGGATGTGTAAATTAATAAATCATAATAATTAGTAGTAAGTTTTGCTACATTTCTGTCAGCAACAACTTGACACTAAACTATATAACTCTAGTGCCATTAGATCTTTTTTCTGCAGATATTATAAAGGACAATATGTTTCGAACACGGTTTACATCAACTTAAATATATTAATGTAAAGATTACTTTTCAAAGAGGTCGTGAACTAGGAAAGGAGTGGTGCTGCTACTTCATCAGCTCCGGAGGAAAGATTATTATAGAAGGCACAGTTTACGTGTAATTTAGCCAAAATATTGAGTGATGTATGATTAGGTAGCCCGGGGATGAATATAGATTAACTGGGCCGAAACTGTACAAGGCCGGGCCCGAGTTTACAAATGCCAAGGCTGAGCTGGGGGAGGTGCAGTTAGCTCGGCTCTGCACTCGCCAGTGGCTGAGATAGCGGTTTCAAGTTCACTGACCAAGCATGGCCAAGAATTTTCTTAACAGAGATCTTAAATTAGCAATAAGTGCATTCATAAACCAAAATAAGCGGGCCGGGGATAGCCGAGCGTGTTGGAGCGCGGCCCGCTTTAACACGCTCGAGCCGAACGGTGGCGGTTCGTATCCGCCCTGGGATGGTTGACTTTTATTTCGTGGAGGCCCCACGGAATAAATCTCGACCTACCCACCATGGTTAGGATAGGTTGGTTACACCGGTAGAGTAACCCCCCGTATGTCACACATGGCCAGGTAGGGGTACCGAAAAAAAAAAAAAAAAAAAAAAACCAAAATAAGCGATCTCTCAATTCCTCATCCTAAGCATAACTATGTGATAAATTAAAAAAAAAAATGTATGAAATAAATATGTGTACTGAATAATCTTTATATATATATATATAGAGAGAGAGAGAGAGAGAGAGAGAGAAATAATTTATAGTGAAGAAAAAAAAATCATTAAATTATTGTAAGTTTGTAAGAATGTGATGTGTAGTACAATGATAATTATTATGATACTTTAGATAGCTATTAACTGAAGTATCAAAATTCTTCTGGTAAACTAACCCATTAAGCTCGTAAACATTGCTGTTTTTTTGTCTAAGAGAACTTGCTGCTCCTTTTGTTTTTCTCCAAACTTACTCATCATAATGTATAGTAAATTCCGCAAATCACTTTTTATAGCTTTATTCATTTTAAATGATAAACTCCGTTATAAGCGTATACGAATTGTTTACAATTTGATATGAAGGGTGACAGAATGACTCTGATAGAATGTTACCATTTAAAAAGTTTCAATTAAATGTTAGGCTCAACTGGCGGGGATAACTTACCAAGTGATAATTGATCAGTTATCGAGCGGGATGAAAAATGATTAAATTACTAAAATGACTATTAAAAAAATAGGGGTTAGTGATAGAAGGGTGGAAATTTAGGGTTGTATGTATTTTTTAAAGCCACATTATAAAAAAATAAATAAAAAAAAATTCCAAAAAAAAAAATGTTAGGGGTGGACAACCCTTATCACTTAGGGGTATGAAAAATAGTTCGTAACTGATTCTCAGACCTACTGAATATGCATATAAAATATCATATTTGTTTACCACCTGTAATTGTGCTATTTGTCTGTTGGTGGAATTTTTTATGTATAAATAAATAAAAGATCGGTCAAGCAGTTTCGGAGGAGTATAGTAACTAACATTGTGACACGAGAATTCTATATATAAATCTCGTGTCACCATAGTTTACCATAGTTCATAGAGTATATTTGTCCGGGATAAAATGCAAAAATACTCAACCGATCTTGATAACATTGGCTCACTGTATGTAGTTTTGTCCAACTTAAAAGATAGGGTAGTTTTTCTCTCAATTATTGACTTCAATATTTCTTTTATTGTAAATTAAATCCTTATTATACTGCATTTGAGTATGATTATTAAGTTCTATAAATTTGCGACAAATGGCGGTGTAAGTTGATTTATTGACACAACACTTTATTTTCTTTCGACATTTAGGGAGAATAAGTATCCTATTGTCAAATCCAAGTTTTCCTGCTTGGACTACGAAAATCCGTGTTTTTTTAATGGGCAATTACTCGTAAGTGTCACTGTTCACGTGTGGGGAAACCATCTAATCTATTTGTTTTAGTAAAAGACAGGTTAACCAAAATCGAATCTATTTATGTTAGCAAAAGAGAGGTGAACTAAAAACTTTGTACTCCTTTTAGCACTTCAATAAATAGAAATTATGAATTCTTATAAAAAAAAATCACCTCATTCTTACATTCAATTTTAATATGTTTTGCTAAGTACTGTACTTTGAACATGCAGCATGGTTAAAGCTTCGTGTTCGATTTTGATACCTTTTACAGTTAGAACCTACTCATATGATATCTGATCTCATCATGTGTTATGTTCTGAATTTGATAAATATCTATTGTGGCAAAAGATTAATTTGGTAAATTTTTGATAACGGTCTATTTTGATTGTACCAAACCCTATTCCAATTAAATTCTTTATTAGTTCCTTTTAAACGTGTGTTCTTTACTTACTTAATCTCGCCTCTGCTGAAATAATCCAGTAAGTTTTAAATAAAAGGATCATCAATACTTATTATAGTCATGTATGAGATGTAAAACATTTAAATGTCCTTAATTCTTTAACAAACACATAAATTTGGCGTAAGGTTGTTTTCTCAATCCTTTAGATTTTTATATTTGTTGAAAGGTTTTTATCTTTATCAGGGTATATAGATTTGACTGCATTCAAAATATTAGAGTATAATTAATTGTACGCATAATAGCTACTGAGCCGCAGCAACGCGAGGCAGGATCTGCTAGCTTTAAATATATAGGTAAATGCAATTACGGTTTGTCTTTTACCTCAAAACTATAAAATGGATAAAATATAGTGAATGGATAAATCTGGAACTTTTATACATCGTTTATGTTCAGCCAAATAGCAGTCATATTTACTTTTCATACTAATACCGTCAAAGGAAAAAATGTCATACAGAACAGATTTTTTTTTTTTTTTTTTTCTATGCAAACTATAACATGAACAGAATTCTAAAGGCTGTAACAACCTAAATGATGATCCGACTTACGTAGCGAATATGAGTGATTTAAACCGTAGGGGACTCGTTATTTAAAAGTCGGTGTTTGTAACTACATCGAAAATCTTTCTGCAGGATATACTTAATCGTCAGAGGCAAGGTTAGATGAGAGACAACGATTTTCATTTTTTTTCATTCCATAGGAAATAAGGAGTCATTTCACTTCTACAATTATGAAAACGCCAAAAAATCGATTATTTTCTTTTATTCACTTTAGGCCATACGATAATCAGACGATGCTACAGTGGGAGTCCTAAATTTTGCCTATCCAGGTATAATTAGGCTAGGGATCTTTAACGAGTATCTGACATCGTACAGGCTCGGGACCTCCTTTTTACGTCCTATCCGAGGGATTACTTACTTTTTACTCCCTTTGAAAAATCCTAGGGCCACCGCGGGACGCGAACCCGCGACCTTTAGTATTGAAGGTTGCTATGCTAACCACTACACCACAGGTGACCCCACGCGAATATTCTGTATTCACACTTATTCTTTTATTCACAGCTCTTCTCGTGGTGTTTTTTGGGGGGATCTGACTATCTTTCCTTCCTGGAGGGGAAGGAAATCTTTGCAGTGATATCTCAATCGCCGAATATGATCAGTTATCAAGAAACATATGGCGTACTGGCAAAAAACACCTTTTAGAAGAGATATATACGAAAGTTATTGTAAGTGTTGCATGAATCATTAGAAACTATTATAGGCGATGGGTACTCATTAGGTGGTAAATTAACTACCTAAAAGAAGCTGGACCACCTTCATCCTATTTTCTATCCTTGTAGGATTCTATCAAATGAGCTCGGATATTACTCCTTTGTTATAACGTCAAGTAGTAAGTTTTGGTAAAAACGAAAATTATAATAAAGATTAGTTTTTCTCTAAAAAGGTTTTTAAAGTTATTAAATAATGCCCCTTACATGGTATTAACCTTGTTCATAAAAAACAGTTCATTCTGATCTGTTCTTTATTGGTCCTTTTCCTCCATTGATCACTACTCGTTAGAGAACTGGTTGCATCATTGGATCGTACAGCATTTAATTTAAGACTTCTTAAGAGTCTTCGGGACCTAGTCACTTGAGATAGATAAGCCGAAAACTATTTTCACGCCGACATTAAACAATAGAAAATGTTAATTTTATAGGAGAAGCATATGTTTTAAAAAATCGTTTCGGGCTATAAGGGATCATGGGGCTCGTCTTAGCTCTAAGCTTGGGTCCTCTGCTTTTTCATGGCCCAGTATACCTTCATATTTTGGCTGTGTGCCTGCTTCCTCTCATCCATCCATTTAGGTATGATGGTAGTGCCTTTACACTTCCTTCTTGCTTGTAAAACACAGTTCGCTTCCCGGTTGTTTTTAATGGGATCTGCAGTTGCTATAAGTCTGATTTGACAGAGCTAAACCACTTGGACGCCTTTCCTCTACTTGTCACTGAGTGGGTCCTCTTGGCGAACGTGGAGTGATTCAGGCGGGTCATGTGCTCACAGACGGTCAGTCGTATTTTCTTCATACATACGACTATGTCTTCCTGATGTTCGTAGGGCTCGTTATTGTGCCTGATTCTGTAGGTAACGTCTTCCTCTCTTATGGGTCCTAGTTTTCTCCTCAGGATTTGCTCTCTTTAAGTTCTAGTTTCCTGAATGGCCCTTTTCTATTCTTCGAGTGGCACTAGGAGGAATAGAGTGCAGAGGGTCTTACTACCGAGTTGTAGTATTTCAGCTTTATGTTCTTGGATAGGTACTTAGAGGTATAGATGTCCTTACAGGAGTGATAGACCCTTTCTAACTTGGTGCACTTGGCGTCTTCTCTTGCCAAGGTTTCTCTCTTCCTTGCTGAGAAGCATATGTTGAATTTTTACTGTTTCTGACCTCTCCTGAAGACTGCCTTGACTGCACTCTAGCATGAAATATTAAATACTAGCTGTATATCCCGGTTTCACCCGGGGAATTTCATTTTTCTAATAAACGTGAACAAATTTAAAGTGAGATCATAACGATTTTTATAACAATAAAGAATATGCCCAGAGATTGACTGAAGTTATGAAATTTTAATATGGACAGGTGTTTGCACCTAGTAAGAAAGATCCACTGAGCGAAATTTGGGGAATTTAGGAAAAACAGTATGGATTTTTATTAAGAAAAAACAAACTAACAGAATTTCATCTTTAAGCTACATAACCCGGTTTGATCGGGGAATTTTATTTTTCTAATGAAACAGTTGATTTCGTAAAAAACCATTGTAAAGTGAGTTCATTACGATTTTTATAACAATAAAGAATATCAGCTGAAGATCGGCTGAAGTTATGCAATTTTAATATGAACAGGTGTTCGCACCTGGTATGAAAGAACCACTGGCGAAATTTGGAGAATTAAGGATAAACGGTTTGGATTTCTATAAAGAACAAACAAAAAAACATAAATATTGGCCTGCAGTTTCAGCTTCTCCCAAATCGGTTTGCCTAAGCCTTTGTGGCGCAAAGCGGGCCTCCTATTCCTGGGCAGACTCAGTTTCCCGCGATCCTGCCTGTCTAAGCCTCTGTTGTTCAATCCTATTTTGATGTTCGTCGTTTGACGTTGTTTTTTAGCTTTTGAGCTCACTACTCCTATTGAACTTCGCTTCTTAGGAGGCATTTATAAAAAATAAATTCATTCACCATACATGTAAATAAACGTATTGTAATGTTAAAAAAAAAACAAAAAACATATGGTTTAAAAATCCCAGACCTTTACGCCTACCAAGGGACGGTCTTACCGGGCCTTGTTGGCCTCTTTAAAATCTATAAAATGATTTTTTAGGCCGTTTTTTCGACTTAAACGGTCGATTTCGTAAAAAAAAGCATTGTAAAGCGAGATCATGACGAATTTTTTAACAATAAAGAATATACCAAGAGATTGGCTGAAGTTATGCAATTTTAATATGGACAGGTGTTCGCACCTGGTATCAAAGAACCACTTAGTGAAATTTGGAGAATTTAGGACAAACGGTATGGATTTCTATAAAGAACAAACAAACAGAATTTCAACTTTATTTATATAGATTGGATTTTAAACTCTGGAACTTTTCTCTAAGGCAAGCAAAAAAAAGAGCAGTAACGAGAATTTCGTATTGTGGCGGCCTTCATTCAAAGCAATGTATTCTGAATAATCCCAAATATATATTTAAACTAAAAAGTCATGTCCGTCTTTGTAGATTGAGGACATTAAAAAAAACTTATTTAGTGATTTTTTTTTTATGTTTAGAAAATTGAGTTTTTTGTCAGATTTAGGGGCACTATATTTTAACACTCAGTTTATTTGCCATATAGTATTTAATTTAACGGTCTTTGTTGATATCAGTTGACATTCAACCCACTTCAGGTAAATTTATGCTTAAACATTTCTGGAAGGTGGGCAGAGCCGTTTAAAGATGAATGCGTCACAATTGGCTATGGACCAGATTTCGGTTCTTTTTTACAAGGTCGTCATCTTTTTTATCTGATATCTTCCTAATAGTTATGTGTTGGCTTATGTATCGTGTTATAGAATTAATGTATATATTGAAAGGTGGCTCGGTTCTTAATGGCCTAACTGTGGAATCAATTGAACAGAACAAAAGAAACAAAAAAAAAAGTACAGAAATTGGAACTAAAAAATAATAAGGAAGATTAGAAGAAATAATAAATAACATATGATGTGCCCATATATCAGGAATTATAAGCGGTTTAGAGTGAAATATAATGACAAATTTTATTTGAAATGTACCATCAATTTTCAGAGTTTGGTCATTAAACATTATGTTTCATTAATATTAATATGTTCTTTCAGAGTATTTTTATAGTACCTTTGTTTTTATTTCGTTTGTCTATTAATGTAAAAGGTTCTAAATTAATTTTAACGATGTCGAAGAGAGTTTAAATTTTGATTAAGTATATTTTTTGTGAGCCTTAAAATTCCAAAAATTCACACTCAAGAAATGTTAAATTAGAAAAATTATACTAAATTATTGATGTTTCAAGGAAAACAAGAAAAATATATTTTTTAAAACATTTTCTACGTCTAATACTAATTAAGGGAATGTATAATACTTCTTAAAAAACTATATAACGTACTTGCTATGTATATTTCCCCATCTACAATCAAATGTTCCCTCACTACATAAAGTTGCTATATTGATATACTAATCTGTATGGATTACATAAACATTCCAGAATATTTCCAGAGTATTTTTACTATTAGTTACTATAGGACAGTTAATTTAGGGAATATATATGAACCTTTCAGTTGACAGAATCAATACTCCAATACAGAATACCTCCGCTTTCAACATATTTCAGGAAAGTACTCTAAATAATATTTCTCTTTGGAAAATTCCTACTTTTCTTTTTTCTTTTTAGTAGTGTGAGAGAAATGTGAAAACCTCACATTATACTAAAATATGCATAAAAGTCAAAAGGTACAAATTTTCTGAAGATTATTAAGAGTGCTTTCCTGAAATTTGTTGAAATCGGAGGTATTCTGTATAGGAGTATTGATTTTGTCAACTGGAAGGTTCATATATACCCTAAATTTATGTTTATAGTATTCATATGTCCTATAATATTTTTATTTTATATTATAAATAAAATAATTAGTATTATTTTATAATTGGTAATTCATTAGTAATTAGTAAAATAATTAGTAGGGGAGAGCGGGGTTGGTTGGCATAGGGGGCAGGTTGGCCATTGGCTTATAGTTTCCGTCACACCTGTTTTGAAGGCTCCACGATTGTACCATGTGACCCGCTCGACCTCGTGAGTCTTGTCCTGAGTTTTCAATCCGATGCTAATGTAGAGAAGAGTGTGTTTCATTGATTGATTTTATAGCATGTCCCTAAGTAAATTTTTATATGTTCAGTAAATTTGATTTAAAGGAATGGCAAAACATTTGACTCCCGTTTCTGTTCACATAGCCCCAAACTCCTTTGAAAAACCTATCCTTTCGACTAACCAGTTTCTTGTTTGATTGTTCTCCCCTATCCTGGCAGCCATCTTTCATATTATCTCTCCTGTGGGGTTAGTTGGCTCTCTTCAACTGGGGTTTGTTGGAGCAGTAGCAATTCACAAAAGCAAGGTAAACATAAACAAAGGTGAAACTACCAATTGTCTTTAGTTCAAGCAAGGAGGATGAGAGCAATTTTTCGTAGGCAGAAAGTGACGACAGTCTAAACTTCTATCTTCTTCTATTGTCATTCTATTTTCCCTTTAAAGCTTGTTAAAACCGATTCAAAATTAATATACTATTATAGTGCAGCTTTTAATAACAATAATTTGTGTCAGGCAATACTTGAATGAGATGGCTAAACAACCCCACCTTCTAGGCCAACCTGCCCCACATAATTGGCATACTCTGGATTGACGAATTCTTCAATTTTCTATTATCTTAGTATTAAATATTATGTGGTGAAAAAAATACTTGAAGTACTCTAATACTTGGAGTTTACAGTGGTATCAGCCCGATTGGGATTATATTAACGGGAACGACTCAATAATAAAAAAAGTAAAAACTATTGCTAACCAACCCCGCTCTCTCCTATTATTTATTTTAGTATTATAAATTATTAAGTAGTAAATTATAAGTATTAATAAGTATTATTTAAAGTGCTTTCTGAAAAATGTTGAAATTGGAGTTAATCATTACAATCTAAATTTAAAGAGTATTTAATATTAAGCTAGTTTTTACTAATGTTAATTGATTTTTCTAATATTCTGTTTATCTCCACTTTAATTTCATTTCTTCTTCCCTTTTTATTTTGATTAGTTTTTATACGTCATATATCGGAAGACATCAGCTCAGTTTTGGCTTATCTGTAATTATAAAGATATCAGAAAAGCTGTATCAGATGTATTCATTTTGATCCTTTTAATACGGAAATCAATGATTAATCATAAAAGAAAAAAAAAATAGTTACCGTAAAGAGAATCGTTAACAGTTAATTTAAATGAAACTGTTAATTTGCTAAGGTCAATGTAACCGAGTATCAGATAAGTTACAATCCCGATCACTACCCACAGGTTCTCTGTCCTAATCGGTCGCTAATATCTCGCCGAAGACTATACTTAACCTTTTATCTGATCTTTCTATTAACCGAGAAGTGACTGATACCCGACGGAACACGTTAAATCTTCTGCTTATAAAGCGTTATATAACTGCTATATCTACAAGTTATAATATACAGAGGTTATGCATCATTTTCTAATTAATTTAGTTAATTTTTAGCTGAGTTAAATCTTATTATGTTCAGTAACGAATAATGTTTTTTTTTAATTGAAATTATTGATTTTTATCTCTACTGAAACAAAATAGTTACGATCAGTAAATGTGAAAAACATAAAAAAAAAATCTGGTGCGTGCGCGCAACACACAACTTTCACTTACCAACTACTTAGATTAGAAATTAATGTGTTTTGTTAATTGCCACTTCTCAAAATTATACATTTTTCTACATTAATTTCTTATTTTTGTTTTCATTTGCTCAAAAAAAAAAAAAAAAACACTAATTTCTTTTATTATTAAATAAAAGTTTTTACTTGTGATAATTCGGCAATGCAAGCATAATACTTCAAGTTGTCTGATTTTACAATTCTCTATGTACTTGTTGAATATTTCATTTAGTTCCGATGAAACAAATAATTTTCATTAAATGAACAGACATCTTTAATTATTACGCATTGGTTTGTCATTAAAGGCGCATGCGTGAGCTCAAGGTATGTTATGAGTTAAAAATATTCCGTCAATTTTTCTTTTTTTCTCCTATATATGTTTACTTGATTTTCTTCATATATCATGCTTAGCCATTTCTTATTTTTAGCCGTGATGAGAGACAGTTAATTTCTCAATACAATACAAAGGTACTTTATAGGAAAACAAAAAAGGCCCCTTCCCTATTTAAGCCCCCTCAGAAAATTTTAATACAAATAAAACTTACCTGATATTATTGAACACCTAATTTTCATTAAACATGGCGAATTTGATCAAAATCATTAAAGCCTTTTTTGAGATAATCGAAAAAAAGGTTAAAATTGGAAAAAAGTTATGAAATAAAGTGCCCCCTCCGTTTAACCAATTTTGATGAAATGTTGCCTGTGACATCTTTGGCATATACATACGTCAAATACCCAGTTTGATCAAAATCCTTAAAGCCGTTTTTGAGTAAATAAAAAAAACACATGAAAATGATACAAAATTTATTAAGTAAAGTCCCCCCTCCGTTTGATCAATTTTGATGAAATTTTTACAGTCATATCTCGAGCATATTAATACATCAAATACATAGTTTAATCAAAATCGTTAGAGCCGTTTTTGAGAAAATCGAAAAAAACATAAAAATTTATTAAATAAAGTACCCCCGACCTTTGACCAATTTTGATGAAATTTTCGCTGTCACATCGCGGGCATATACATACACTAAATACCTAATTTCAGATTCGCACGGTTAATAGTTTTTGAGCTAGTCTGTTCACACACACACACACACACACACACACACACACACACACACACACACAAACACACACACACACACACACAGACCATTTCACGGGACTTGGTTATTTCGACTCAGGGGACCCCAAAACGTGTATTTCCGTTGAAAACCGGAAGTCGAAATTTTTCACGATCGCAATACTTCCACTTACTATATATTTCATATATAGGTAAGTGAAAGTAAAAATTACGTGCATTCTGGTAAACTAATCAATTAAAGGATCTCGAAGCCATGTTCTTTCCAGAAGCCTCGATGGATTGTCAGGAATAGAAGAGGTAGCAAGGATGAGTCGGAAAATTATTATGAGAGGATAGACACCTGGCTAAATCAGGGATATCAAGGTGTTTTGGAAAACGTTTATCTGTGGAAAAAAATCTGGTGCGGTGTGCGCTTCACAAAACTTTCACTTACCACTCTCCTTTATACAAATTATTTTTAGAAAATAATGTGCTTCAGGGCTATCGGGAAGGGAGCAAACTTTTTTTCATCAATAACAATTGTTTTTGTTTATTCTATTGGAAAGTGGGTACCGTTTTTAGTCTATCTTACGGTGTTGTACAAAGAATAAAATTGAGGAATCGTAAAGTGAGAAAATGACGTTAGGATAAAGTGCCCCTCTATGTTATCTCAATTTTGACGAAATCTTTGCTGTCACATCATGGACATATACCTACCTCAAATTATTCAATGGTTATTTTGATTTCAGTTTCTTACAACAAATCGTTTATGAGCTAGTCTGTTCACACACACGCCATTTTTCAGGGAGTCTATTTGGACTCAGGGGACCCCGAAACGTGTGCCCGGAAGTTGAAATTTTTCACGATCGCATAGTTTCCCTTACTACATATTTCATATAGAGGTGGGCAAAAGTAAAAATAAAGAACAATAAGAATTTTTTGTAGGATATATGATTATAAAGATTGGGGTGCGAGAGGAATTTGATATTTTAGTGGAGCACTAATGCTCAGATAGGTCTTATATTATAGTAATTTAAATAAGCCTTGAGTAATTGGTTGCTGGCTTCGAGTTTGTCCAGAATGTTTTGAAGTAGGGGATTCAAGGATTTCTTGTCATTTCAATGTTCTGTGAGGATTCCAAGTGAGGCGTTTTTCCTGATGAAGTCCTATGTTACGGTTGAATGATATGCATGATAAATAGAGGATTGTAAAATAAACTGTAGGGCAGGAGGTCGCAGGTTTAGTACAAAGTTAATGAATAAATTAAAAGTTATAGTTATAGTTATAGTTATAGTCTATTATAGTTATAATGGATTGTCACGATTGCATCGACTTGATACCATCGATCAATCGAATAGCATTTCTGATTTTCAAAATACGATTTAAAGATTCAACAAATTATCCGATCATATTAAAATTAACAGAAAAAGCATTGTTTTTTTTTTTAATTAAAGAGATAAGTACGATAATGAGCAGGGCGCATTCGCAAAGACTAATAATTGAAAAATTGAGTAAAATGAAAACTAGGTTTTATTGCTCTGGTACTAAAATAAAGTCGAATGTTGTTTTTTATAATGCTTAAAACTTGGAAGAATAAGCCTAGGTGTCTATTATGAGAGTTTTCCTAAGGATATAATAGTTAGTTATAAAAGTCATTAACAGATCACGCATATGCTTTCTAGTTGAAATTGACTCAACCGACTGTGCGAAGAGTTAAACGTTCTTTGCCCGAGCTAAATAACCCATTTACCCGCTCGTGTTCGCCATGGTTTGGACACCGTGTAAACGCCCCTTAAAGACCAACTGGCCTAAGATTATGCCAAGGCAACAAACAGATGATTGGAGTAAATGGGGCATGGACCATCTGCCACACCCTCTTGGCATTTCGGCACCCCGCCCCCCGCCCTGATCCGAATCTGTCTCTATTGTCCTTTAGATTCCGCTCTTGTTAGTGTAGGTGCTGCAGCCGATTGTGGAATTTGCATAGAACAGTGGTACGTACCCAGCGCTGGGCCAACACATTACAGGAATACCTCTTGTATGACCCACGTAATCCTATCAATATATATCGGATATGTTTTCTCGAGTTAGTCTCTATATATCTATGTGGTTTAGGTAGCAATATTTATCAGCAAAATTGGCATAATTATAAGATCAATATAGTCTCGAAACATCGCCTTAATATAGTTGTTTATTGACTTAACCTCAAGAACCCAGTTATATATCTATATCGGATATGTTTTCTTGACTGTTGATATAAATGCTCTAATAGAGTTCTTGAAATTCAGTCAATAATAAACTATATCATGGCGACTTTTCGAGACTATATTGTTCTAATAATCATACCCTACAATGAACAATTATATTGGTTAGAGTACAATTATAAGAGTTACATAGGAAATACAATTAAATAAAAAATTACACTAAAGTTAACAGTAATATAAAGATGTAAAAAACCTAGGTTGTAGGACTGTTTATAATTCAAATGATAAAAGTTTATATTCCTACACTTTTGTCACACGCTATGTGATGTTACTTTAAGTTCTCATGAACACATTATCATTAATGGATTAAAGATTTTACTCGATTAACAAAAGTATTGTAGGGAATGAGAAAGTATAAAAATACTATAAGAAATTCCACCAAAAACAATTTCCTTCAAGGAACATGTGTTGTCTGTTGGAAACGAAATTAAGTCAGACTGACAGCTATGCTGTAGCTGTGTTCCCTCAAAAGTGGAATAAATGCTCGAAACCTAGCCCGTGTGACAAGAGTAGGGAGTGAGAACTGACGTGGCTAACAATTTTTCTTCGCAAATATTATCAATTTTTTGTGGTAAGAGCAGTAGGTCCATACAGCGGCCAGATTGCTTCATCTCTCAAATTTTCTTTAACTTTATATGACTGAAAGCTTAGGCATAGAAGCTGAGTTATACAAAATAACCCATATTTTTATAATTTTCCAAAAAGATAGTTGCTGATATAGGAAAGACAAGTAGGCTGTGTACATGGCTCAGTGAAAATTTTTACTTGTAAATCGTTTTTTGCATCAGTAGCTTCCTACCAGAAATGGCTAATATACAATTTCAGTTAAAACCCGGATTTCCTATCTGGAACGGTTGTTAAATAAAATTGATATAAAGGTAAAAAAATAATATTCTGATTTCTCTAAAAACCGGAAATTTTTTTTCATTATGTTTTTATCTTTTTCAAAATCCTGAAATTGAAAAATGGCATTAATAACAGGCTAAGTGCCAATTCGAAATCATTTAGATTATTTTAGGCTAGTGAAACGTCGAAAATCTGAAAAGCGGGTTAAATATCGCATTCATTATTATTGATAGTCTCTGTTAATGATGTGGCATTTAACCCGCTTTTTAAATCATTCAAATGACATAAGGCCTTACTCAAAGTTTTTTTTTTTTTCAATACGCCATAACTTTCTCGATACTCGATCAATTCCATGATTAAAGCATAATTTTGAAGATTTTTTCCCCTACATTCCGGAAATAGTCAAATCTCCCCCCCCCCCCCTCAAAAAAAAAAGAAAGGGAGAAGAGCTATGAAGAAAATAAAACTTTATCAGACAAATAAATAAAAAATATCTAATGTTTTACTACTTCGTAAACCGAAAGTGAAATGTCTCTGCAGACCCTACAAAATTAATAAAAATTGGGCCACAATTTAGGAAGTGGCAGTCATTGAATTCTATTCATCTCTCAGTCTGAATAGCGAATAATATAGTTGGTATGTTTGACATCTCAGATTGAGGCTTTATGGTCATTGATCAGTATGGTATCAGAAAAATTCGCAACTAGCAATTTAAAAAATGATATAACGGTATAATCACTTATTAAAAACCTATCATTTTGTATTATTGATTATTTTCATGTATAACTAAGAAATATAATTTTTGAATCCTTTCCTCTAAATTAAATGCATGTACTCATTACTAGAAATAAAATTCAGATTAGATACTTTTAAATTATTAAAAAAAATATAGGAAAAAGTATGCATTCCGGTGTAATTTTTTGAATTTTTTTCGCCTTTTGTATATAACAGGTGTGTTTTTGAAACAGGTCATAGTCTGTGTGTACGGATACACACACGTGCATTGATCAATGAAGACATGCATTTAATTTTGAGAAAAGGATTTAAAAATTATATTTCTTTGTTATACATACAAATAATGAATAATACAAAATTATAGGTTTCAATAAGACATGATACGGTTATATCATTTTTTTTTAATTGCTAGTTGCAAATTATTCTGATACCATATTGATTCATGACCACAAAACATGAAATATATAGTAAGGGAAAGTATTACGATCGTGAAAATTTTGACTCCAGTTTTCAACGGAAATACACGTTTTGGGGTCCCCTGAGTCCAAATAACCAATTCCCGCAAAATGTTCTATGTGTGTGAACAGACAAGCTCAAAAACTATAAACCCTACAGACCTGAAATTGGGTATTTGATGTATGTACATGCTCGCAACCTGACAGCAAAAATTTCATCAAAATTGGTCAAACGGAGGGGGCCACTTTATTTAATAAACTTTGTCTCATTTTTACATTATTTTTATTTACTCAAAAACGGATGTAACAAATTTTATAAAAAACACTGTGTTAAATGAGAATCAAGAATTCTTTAATATCAGGTAAGTTTTATCATTATAAAAAATGTTGCGAAAAAAAAATGTGCGAAGGTAAAATTTTTGTTTTCTTATAAAGAGGCTTTGATTTTGTTTATATGGAGAAATTAACTGTCTCCCATTATGCCTGAAAAAAAAAGAAATGATATGAAAGTACGTAGGAGAAAAAAAGAAAAATATTCCGATAATCCAATAACTCATAAAACACTTTAATGATACCAGTTGTTATAAGTAAAGGCGTTCTGTTCTGTAAAGAGTTGCCCAAGTGTTTTGGAACATAAAAAGAATCATTTTCTAAAAAATAGAAGTAAACAAGAATGTCAGTGAAAGAATATTCTTGAAAATTTTAAAAATAAATAAAATTAAGTCGTTGAAACCGAAGATCCACTGTCTATAAACCAAAATTGTAAGTCGATACAACATTTCCTGATTACAAAACCGATCACGAAAGCCTCCAGAATATCTCGTCTTCGAAGCAACATTACCAAAAGGCTTGAACGAGTTATATACAGACTGTGGAGGCAGGTAAGTTGGCCAGCAATCTATCTTATGCCGTTTAGCCACGACTGCGGCAACCATGTTATTTGGGTTTACCCTTTCCGTTTATCTGATACTGCTCAGGGTACTTCCTCTGTTAAATGTTAACATAACACAGGGGGATATTTCAGCTCTCAAAATTCTTGCCAGTTTTATTTTACTATAGTACTTAATGGACCATGCTAATAATTCTCATATCATATTGATCAATACATGAGACTAAGAAAGCAAGCCGTAATTATAAAGAAGAGGAAATTGTTCCTGCTATGTAAGCTAAATCAGGAATAGGATTCAAAAGGCTATACGTTCCTAAGTAATAGTCCAATTTTCATGATTTTTTTTATTTAATCAAAAACGGCTTTAACGATTTTGATCAAACTGGGTATTTGATGTATTTATATTTCTGCGATGTGGTAGCTAAAATTTCACCAAAATTAGTCAAACGAAAGGGACACTTTATTTACTAAATTTTCTCTTATTTTCAGGTGTTTTTTTTTTTTTTTTTTTTTTAAGTACTCAAAAACGGCTGTAAAGATTTTGATCAAACTGGGTATTTGATGCATGTGTGTGCCCGCGATGCGACAGCCGAAATTTCATCAAAATTGGTCAAACGGAGGGGGCACTTTATTTAATAAATTTCGTCTCATTTTTAAATGCCTTCAAGATAAATTTACAAAAAGCAACTCGCAGTGAAAAACAAACAACCAGTAAAAAAAAACTCGACTCTTGTCTAAATTAGGTCCCTCAAAAAAAGAAATAAGCAATAATAAACCGAAAAATACTTACTGAGTACTTTTTCCAAGTTGTGCAATACAGATACTCTATAACTTAAGGAGGCATCCAAATATAAGCATTTAAATGTGGGAAAATATATGAAGTTGAGGAATGGCGTTTACATTTTATCTAAACACGTCGATTTTTAATCAAAGTATGTTCGTAAGTGAAAGTTGTGTGTGGCGCGAATAGCACCAGATTTTTTTATTTATTTTTTCATTTTGTAGAGAATACGAAGGCCTTTCATTTTCGCACTAACACAATCGAAGTAAATTCGACAGTTTTTGAGTTATGCGCAAATAAAGTTTCCTTTTCTTCATAGCTCTTTTCCCGGGTTTTTCTGTGGGATCTGATTTTTTCGCCGAACAGGATGAAAAGGAAATCTTCAAAATGATACCTCAATCATCGAATATGATCAAGTATCAAATGAGTTGAGGCGTACAGACAAGAAAATACCTTTTAAAAATAAAATACAGAAGATTATAGTCCATCATAGAACATGAAAATCTCGGGGGCCACCAATACATGCTGGTTGTTTACTACTACTCATAGGTTGTAGTAAAGGGTGTTCTCGGGGGGTGGAGTATTGGGTATAGACCCCCCGAAATTTCGAGAAAAAAAATGAATAGAATGCATTTACACATCAAATTTTCTAGTACTACTATACAGTAGTCATGTGGGCAGGGGAGGGCAGCTACAAATTTTGATTAACGAAAACCACTTATCACTTATAATATCTATTAAGCATTATATGAGCACATGTTTTAACTTTTAAATATCAATAAGTATTACTAGCTGACCCGTTTCGCACTCTAACCTACTTAAACCTTCACACCGTTTATTTAGTATCATGTGTTGCGCATTTGTTTTTGCTTGTAACTCGACAATCCGAAAAGTGTATATGTACAACCAAAAATGTTCGTCTCGATAAACTGAAAAAAATTACACCTTCGAAAAAGCCCTGCGACAATTTTAACGTTTTTCGCGGAGAATTGTAATTTTTCGTTTACAAGAAATAATATATTGGGTTGATGCAAAATTAATGCAGGTTTCCTCTATTGCGATATCTTAATTCCAATTGTGTAAACAAAGCAAATCCTAACATTGATCATTATTATACCAAAACAAACCTTATCTAATACCCTCTCTTTCACTATGAATTTGATCAGTAAAATCGTTTTGTTCAGTGTGTTCAAAGGTCTTAAATCGAATATGTCGAAGTACGATTTTCGTTAAATTTATTTTTACGAATTTAAATTATGACGCAGCGCTGTGCAAACGGCTCGTAATATTAACGAAGTGTGGGGTCAGGGGGCTATTAACGAGTGCACGGTGCAGCGTTGGTTCTAGAAGTTTCGCAGTGGAGATTTCGACCTCGAAGATAAGGAAGGTCCCGCCGTCATTTTGCTCTTGACAACGACCAGCTGAGGTCAATAGTGGAAGAAGACCTAACCAAAACCACCCGAGAAATAGCGGTAGAACTCGGCGTGGACCAATCCACAGTTGTACGCCACTTGGAAGCAATTGGTAAGGTAAAAAATTTGGCCAAGTGGGTGCCACACCAATTAAACGACCACCAAAAAAATCGCCGCTTTGAAATCTGTTCCATGCTTGTGACACGCAATAAAAATGATCCATTTCTCGATGGCATTGTGACGTGCGATGAAAAATGAATCTTATACGACAACAGAAGGCGTTGTAGCCAATGGCTGGGCAAATGTTCATCCACCAAAACCTTTCCCGAAGCCCAACCTGCACCCAAAAAAAGTTATGGTCACAGTTTGGTGGTATACTGCTGGTGTTATCCACTACAGTTTTCTCAATCGAGGTGAGACTATAACTGCTGACAAGTACTGTCAAGAAATTGACAACATGAATAACGTCTTTGCCCAGCATTGATGAATCGGAAGGGACCTATCCTTCATGATAACGCCAGACCACACGTCGCACAACCAACACTACGACGACTGCACGAGTTGGGCTACGAAGTTCTCCCACACCCACCTTATTCACCTGACCTCTCTCCTACAGACTTCCACTTTTACAGGCATCTGGATAACTTTTTGAGGGAGAAAAATTTTCAAAACCAGGATGAAATTGAAAATTCTTTTCGTGACTTCATTGAGTCCTGGGATTCAATTTTTTTTTTTTTTTGTGGAATAAGAAAGCTTTTTGAGCGTTGGCAAAAGTGCAATGATTCAGATGGAAATTATTTTGATTAAATATATATAGTTAAAGTAAAGATATGGCCTATTTTCAATGAATATTAAAAACCTGCATTAATTTTGCATCAACCCAATAGACTGAAATCGCATGTTTTTGCTTCTGACTCGCAAAAGACGCCAACAATCGAAGTGTATATAACCAAAAATGTTCGTCTCGATAAACTGACAAAAATGACACCTTCGAAAAAGCCCTGCGACCATTTTGAAATTTCCGCTTCAATTTTTCGCTTACAACTTGCAAACGAAGGGGTTAATCGAAACATTGTTTTTGACCGAAAATGTTCTCCTTGAAAACCTTAAAAGATTGAGACCATTTAGAACCTTTATGACCATTTTGATTTTCAAGAACCGGGGTTTTATGCTTTTTAATCGCTTTCAAAGGAGTGATTTGTATGTTTTTCCGGTGTAGCGGTTAAGGAAAGCTTTAAAATGATGCCTCATTCATGAAATTTAATGAAGTACTAAAGAAGTAATGGCATACCGACAAAAAAAGGCTTTGAGAAATAATATAGTATATGATTTTAACAATTAATAGAGCATTCCAAGGTCACGGTATCTCGAGAATTAAGAATACTCTCCTTGACAAAATCCTTCGAACCCCCTCGATAGTATTAATATATTATGTAATAATTATTCTGTATTATATTCATGTAAATAAATATAATAAAGCTCCTATTCTTTTAGGAGTAAGTGTATCGTTTTTACGCTTTATTAATGTTTTTTATTTTCTATCACCACCTCCCCCCCAAATTCTTTTTGGAACGAATATGGACAGAAGTATTATTCTTAAAATTTATGTCAATGTTTAAAGTAAATGTTTTGCCTTATCTTTTAATCAGATATTCTATCATCAAATTATGATTTGCTTAGATTTTTGGCTTATTTAATAAAAGATTGAATCTTCGATAATTACGATTACGGATGTGAAGAGGTATTTGCCTCAAAATACCTATGTCACCCCACCATCAAACATCATTGCTAGCAGAAAGATGGGTAAAATTAGTTGAGCCAATTGGCATTATTTGAAGAGTAGTAATGAGTAGTGCTTAAGAAAATTAATCCGAATAAAAATAATGCTGTACTAAAATGCACAAGGACTTTTTAAGGGGGAGGGGGGGTTTATTATAAACTTTAAATATAATACTAAACTAAACTGACCAAACGAAAAGTGTTTTTTTTTTTTTGGGACTTCAAGGCTTCCACTGGAGCCCTATACTGCCCATACTAACGACCATGGCAGTGGGTGATATTTCTCCTACGTAAGAAAAGCACCACCCAGGGCGGGACTCGAACACGCAGCTCCGGCATGGGAGTCCGGCGCTTTACCGCACAGCCAAACCGGGCCCCAACGAAAAGTGTTTGAGCGTGGTCACAACTCAGTCAAATCCATTTCACCCTACTCTACAGACCTCTGCTATAATTCTTTTAAATACCTAGACCAGTTTTTAAGAGTTCAAAAAATTCATATAAGAATTTTGTAAAATGGGTTTTTAGAATTTTTTATTACCAAAATTCCATCTAATTAAATAAGGGTATAAAACATTTATTCACTCGTCAGCAGAAATATATTGAGGTGAATGGAGAGTATTTTGATCGATGAGTTTCAGATCATTCAACAAAATTGGTTTTCTTTTTTCCACCATTGTAAACTTATACCGGTAAAACAATGTAGTCCAAAGTATAACTGATCACATTTGTTTTGTTTCATAACAAGAGTAAACTTAAGTTTATTTATGTTCCAAAAGATGTCAAACATTGCGATTGTTGGGGGAGAAGGCAATCAAAACAATTCCCGTAAGGAGATCTTATTTGCCTTAAGGCAACGCTCATGTAAATGAATTTCGTAACCATTTTTTTTCCTTTCTTCCAAGTCGTGACACAGCTTCTTCATCGCGGGTGTATACATAACTGGGTGTGGCTCTCCGTGGCCTTATCCAAAAATAGGATGACCCATTTCTATTTTCCCATGCAAAATAATGTTAGTTATGTTGAGGAAACAGTTTATTGATAAAGAAAGACTCTGCCTCATAAGTCACTTATTTAAGTACTTGCTCATTAAATTACAATTAAACAGCCAAATTTTCGCCCATTCGGTCATGTAATTAAATAAATAAGAACTTATACACGAGTCTTTCAAGGGAGATTCCTTCTTTGTCAATGATACTTTATCATATCCTTCAGAGCACTTATTTACTTTTTTTTTCCAAATGTTTTATTTAGTAAATTTTTTTTGTTTTACTGGTCGTAATTCCTAAGAAAAGAGATAAATTTAAAAAACTCATACTTCCACAAATACTGATTAGCAATAAATTACTGGGATCACCTGTGGTATAGTGGTTAGCATAGCAACCTACAATACTGTCGCAGGTTCGCGTCCCGCGATGGCCCTAGGATTTTTTATAGAGAGTAAAATATCCTTGGCTATGCCGTTCCTCGGATAGGACGTAAAATGGAGGTCCCGAGCCTGTGTGATGTCAAGTAATCGTTAAAAATTCCTGTTGTAATTATACCAGGATAGGTAAAATTTAGGAATCCCACTGTATATGTATATATATATATATATATGCACTCCCATTAGGGTGTCCCTTATATTGGTGAAAAAACATTTTTTTTTAGATATCGAAATGCATATCACCTATTTATTTTTAAACTATCCAGACTTACTTAAATACAAAATTTCATCTTCCAACGTCAACGTTAACCCGTGCCGACAGAACTCTGAAGATATTGAAAATTGCTGTTTTTAACCCTTTCCGTTATATAGCTAAATCAATTGAAATATTAAATCTTTTATGAAATAGTATTAAAATAAGATAAAATTACTGATTAGGCAGGATATTTTCTTTTCTTTATTCTCTTTTTTACAGTCTGGATACAGATTTCTATGCTCCTCAACACAGCAAATAGGGTAAAAATTTATTTCCGAGTGTTTTAGAGGCAAATAAACAAAACTAACACGTATACGTTAGAAAATTAAAACTTTGAAAAATAAGGGACACCCTAACCCCCACTGTAGCATCATCCGATTAGCCTCAGTGGCATAAAGTGGCAAACAAAAAAACAAGCAATTGTCAGAACAGCCTCTGGTTCCAAGTCAGCCGTCGAAGGTGAGGTTAGAAAAACAAACGAACAACAATATTAAATACAATCATATTACCAGAAGGCCTATGCCAGAGCCACGGCACAAAATGTTTCATATTTGTATATATTGTGACGTTAAATCGATAAGCAAAGGAAAAAAAACATATGGCGTAAACTCCCAGACCGTTTGTTGGAACAAAAAAAGCGGTTGGAAAGAACTGTTTGGGTCTAGAACTTTCCCTGGCCTAGTCCACGAAGGCGTAGAACTGGCCACATTGTTCTGGAACATTCCAGACCTGACCATTAACGATTATAAACAAGGAGCGTGTGAGTGACTGAACGAGTTAGTCTGAGTCGGAGTCTGTGTCTTGACTGTGTAGCTCAAGTCATATAATTGTGTGTTATAAGGTTATCATTTTTGTAACCTGCTCAAGCATTTAAGTTGTAATAATTCGTTGGCATGGATAACTGTATATTTCTGTTAAATAAAGATTTCTCAACCCACATAAGTGTTACAATTTATTTAATTATTTCAATAAATTCAATAAAATTTTATTTTATTTTATAAGGTGGGATCTTGATGTTTGGAAACTAATTTGTTTTTCCTGGATTCCACCGATGGTCAGGTGTTAGCAGGAGGCTGTGGCCAGCGAGGTCGGAGATTCAAGGTGAAAGAGGACCTCGCCCAGGACAACTAACCTTTCCTACCAAATCCTACCTCCAAGCAGGCAGGCTCGAATATGAAATAAGTGATTTCGATATATCGAGATCTTGGCCCCCATCGGACCATCCCTAAAATTATCTCTGTTGATAACCAGGTTTGAAACGATTCTATTACGTAAAATGTGTCCGATTCCTTTCAATGGAGGTTAAGTGAGTTTTCCTTAATCTCACCAAATCGATGCTAATTATAATGACCCAGAAAATGTGGCCTAAAAAAAAAGACGTACTTGGTATTTGGCTTCGTGTCTGCTGGGTAAGATATGAAGTATACCACCTTGATGTTTACCGGAGGTTTTTAAATACATTTAATTTTTTTTTTATCCCGGTTTAATATCTTTGAAGCTCATTATTAAAGTAGAAGAAAATTTCTGAACTTTAAAACAGGGTCGGATTCAGCACGAAATTTGGAGATCATGACCACCTTGTCTCATAATCACGTGGCTAACAACACCGTTTTTTAATGATATTATTACCTTGTATTAATAAGGACTGCGATACAAACAGCCTAAAGTGTTAGGTTTAGGGCATAGTAACTACCTAACTGTATTATTCGTTTAAAAATAAAAAAATAATTGAAAACGCAAAATATTTGGGGGGTCTTGACCCCTGTAACCCCCCCCCCCCCTCTCTGGATCCGCCCTTGCTTTGAACTCTAACAGAGCTCTGTAGGTTATGTAGTTCTCGAGATATTATATAAAGAAGCTTGCAAGTAATAAAATTTACATAAATTTATTTCAGATTAATACATGTTTTTTTTTTACTTTCACTTACGTATATATGAAATATATAGTAAGGAAAGTATTACTTTCACTTACGTATATACGAAATGTATATAGTAAGGAAAGTATTGAGATCGTGAAAAATTTCGACTTCCGGTTTTCAACGGAAATACACGTTTTGGGGTCCCCCGAGTCCAAATAACCGAGTCCCGCGAAATGGTCTGTGTGTGTATGTGTGTGTGTGTGTGTGTGTGTGTGTGTGTGTGTGTGTGTGTGTGTGTGTGTGTGTGTGTTTTCGTGTGCGTGTGAACAAACTAGCTCAAAAACCATAAACAGTGCGAACCTGAAATTGGATATTTAGTGTTTGTATATGCCCGCGATTTGTCTTTGAGAAGTGCCAATTAACAAAACACATGAATTTCTATTTTAAGTAAGTTGATAAGTGAAAGTTGTGTGTTGCGCGCACGCACTAGATTTTTTTCAACTAACAACTAGTGAGCATACATGTATATATATATATATATATATATATATATATATATATATATATATATATATATATATATATATATATATACTATCAGTGAATCAGCGATTTTATATATTGATTCGTCTTGCCACTGATTGAATATTTTTAAAGGAATGACACCACAGATAAAGCATTTAGGGTAACTGTACCAATAGTCGACAGTTTAAGAAAAAAAAATTAAATTATTTACACCGTTTACCAATATATTTATGTTAGGATAATCTTTTTTATGAATTTAGTTCGCTCAATCCGTCTAGAAAACTGGGAATACAATATTCTACGGTCTACATTTACGGTTTTTATAAAAAATTATTTCTTAAAAACTTCTAAAATGAACCAATAGTTGATAAATCAAAATGCAAAGGTTTGGAAAGTTGACGTTTATGGTTTTAAAGTTGACACATGCATTAATTTTTGATTTCGCATAATTTTTAGTAGGTAAAAAGGACTGTAATAAAAGTTAATATATTTTTATTTATAAACTAGTAAATTCACAATGGAAACAAAATAAAATTTCCACAACTTAATTATTTTGTACACAAAAAGCTTAAATAAGACAAAAAACAAAACAAACATATTTAAACGAAAAATGAGATCATCCAGTTAAATATGATAAATAGATTTTAGTAATGACCAGAGGTTTCATTTTTTTTATGTTGAGTTTGCGCAATTTTAGACTCTCCAATGATGAACTTCACTCTTTTAGTGCTCTTTTAGACAATTAAAAATTGCCATATTCATTGGTTGGATGAAATGTCTAGCATTTTAGTAGAGTGCGAAAAATAGAAAGCATCTCAGGTTCTTTGCAGAATTGGGAAGTGGGGAGAGTCAGATTTGACGCTTGTCCATTCAGGAATAGGATTATTGGCAATGAAATTTTGCTCCCAATGAACCATGGATAGAGCACATTAGATATAAATTCATAAAATAAGACACCAGTCATCCAGCCAGACTCAGACTTCCATTAACCCCGCCCAGATGGAATACTACTTGCTAATTGTGGCGCTGAGTTGACATCGATGTCAATTCGATAACCTTTCACATATTAGCTTGAGTGGTTATCAAACTAATGTCGATGGCAGCACAGGCAACTAGTGTAACTTGGCAAAATACCGCCAATTTTTAAACCAAAATAATCAACCCTGAATTATTCACACTTTATGTACAAAATGTCAACTATAGGAGCATTGTCCACTTACAGTACAGTTACCCTACCAAAGCTAAAATCTTAACGTTACCGTCTACAGCACTTACTGGATATGCGTTAAAAGCTTCCAATAATTAACGAAAGATTCATGACTTACATGATTATAAAAATACTTATTGCAGTAATATAAGAATTGCAGAATTGATTCTTCGGGCTCCATAAGCCATTAAATTCCTCTAGCAACCAATTCTTGCGATCGGATATCATTAATATTCTTAATTCCGAATGTCGCTGGTTTGGTCAGATCCAGATCACTGGTTTTGTCAAATCAATGGTGTGACAAACTGCCGACCCATCCTAAACGCTTATAATTCCCCTTGGCTTCGTAAAGTAGCTGGCCTCAGAAACTTCAGAACTATTTTTAGAACTCAACCTGTGGGTATTTCCTCTACAAGTATATTTATATCATTTTTATTGTTTCTTTTCACATTCACTTCATGTACTTATTTTTTAATATAGTTGTGAATACCAATAAATATTGTTAAAAAATGATTGAATTAGGTGGAATAGAAAATTGTCAAAAACAGTATCGAGAAAACTCCACGGTACAATTTTATATAAATATGTACCCTCAAATCTTTCGTAAATCGTTCTTCGTGGTTCTCACAACCAAGCATCGGCAAAGGCATCATGAAAATATACACTAGACCAAGAACGAATCATGGAATCGGATATAATTCTTCACACTCAAAAGGCTTTAGGCAAACTAGTCATTGCACAAAATACTGCATAATGCCCTTGAATAAATCCCGTCCGATAGTGCGAAAATGGCGAGACGGGTCAAAACATATTATAATGGTGTGCCCGTGGTACTCAAAACTTAGAGAGGTATTGTTCAAAGATGATATTACGTACGATAGCTTATTAAAGATATGATTAAAATTCTTTTCATTCATGAATATTTAAAATCCAAAACAAATATATTTAATACATAAACTTAGTAAAATAACATATATGATCTCAATACATTATTATAGAATAATAACAGTAAACAGATAAATAGCATTTATTGAAAAACAAAATCTTAACGGATGTATACAATCTTATTCTGATATACAAATGGCTGGGGTAAAACCAATGCCATCCACCTTGGAAAGTAAAAAAAAAAAAAAATCCAGTAAATACAAATATTAAAAAAAGAGTAAACATTCAACTGAATGGTCACCTTTTTTTAACGGGTGAGAGAAGAAGTGGGGAAATTCTAAAAATTTCACGGACATTTCAACATGGAGTTTGAAAAAAAATTCTAGGAACATTAAATTTGAAGAAATAGCTCCTTTTTTTATTTTTATGTAAAGCAAACCGCAAAAAAAATTAAAAAGTTCTTTCCTGTGGAATATTTTATTTACATAATATGGTGTAATACTATATCATAGTGTATTACAGGAACTTATCAAAACGACAAATAACCTAAATTTTAGGCTAGAGATGACATTTATTTTTCTCAATATTCCATGTAGTCAGTGTCTGAATCAATAGTCTGCTTTTGCTGGACAAAGTTTGGTACTAGTATCGCAATGCTGCTTCTAAGCGTGGCCAATATAGCACTTTTTCAGTTTAGGCTCCGAATTAACTGAAAAGGACTCTTTAGAGGGTTTATTTATCTGTGATGAGCGAGCGTACTGGGAGTCTAAAGCTAGGATCTAATAAATCTTATCACGGCCAAGGATGCGATAGGAGTAAGCACCTAACCTCCCGAAATAAACCACGCCCAGAAGTACCCAATTGCTTTAAATATATCGTGAACGGGGGGGGGGTAATTTGAGACCAAAGGGATGGTATTTAGAAGCTATAATAAATTAAACATAACTTTAGAAGTTTTGGTGCTTAATCCTCTTTAAAAAAATCTGGTGCGATGCGCGCAACACAAAACTTTCACTTACCAACTTACTTAGATTAGAAATTGACGTATTTTTTTTAATTGCCATTTTTCAAAGTGTCCCTTCCGTTGGACTAATTTTGATGAAATTTTGGCATCATCGTAGGCATATAAATACGCCTAATGCCCATTCTGATCAAAATCATGACAGCCGTTTTTGAGTAAAGAAAAAAAACACGTGAACATAAGACAAAGTTTATTAAATAAAGTACCCCCTCCGTTACACCAATTTTGATGAAATTTCGGCTGTCGCATCGCGGGCATGTAAATACATGAAATGGCTAGTTTGATCAAAATCGTTGAAGCCGTTTTTGAGTAAAGAAAAAAAAAACACGTGAAAATTATACAAAATTCTATAAATATAGTACCTACCCCCTCCGTTTGATCAAATTTTTGCTGTCGCATCGCGGGCATATTCATACTCAAAATACTCAATTACAGGTTCGTTTGCTTTATAGTTTTTGAGCTAGTCCATTCACACACACACACACAGACCATTACCCGGGACTTGGTCATTTGGACTCATGGGACCCCAAAACGTGTATTTCCGTTGAAAACCGGAAGTCGAAATTTTTCACGGTCGCCATACTTTCCCTTACTATATATTTCATATATAGGTAAATGAAAGTAAAAATACTGAGAAATTAATAGCTCCTCAATTAGTGACAGTTAATATTTTATTTAATGAATCTACAGTATTGACAAAAGCTATTAAAATAGAGTTAAGTGATTGAAAATTGTATATTAAAAATTTAATATACTGTGACTACATATGATTATTTTTTTATTTACCGCTCCTTATGAACCAGATAGTATATGAAGCAGTAGCTATAGTCATAAATGGATGATTTATGATATTTATTCTCGTTATAAGATCATAATTAAAAATTTTGATGTTTGTTTTAAATGTAATTAACAAATTATATATCCCTTCCCTATTTTAAAGATAGATCATTGATGTGAATTTAGCTGGTAGGGGACAGCGGGAGGGGGAAAAGTGGAAGCACCTAAGTTTGGTAAGAACCTTCCAACTGAAGAAATCCCTTAGAAAAGAAATTATAGCCAACATTTAATTTAGACCAATAGTTAAATATTTTAAGTAGTTTTATCAAAAAAGCCAAAATATTTAATAAACTTATTAAACGGTGTAGATTTTAAATCCTTACAAATAAAAAATACTCTGCCTATGTTGACAGTTAGTCTAAGTTTCACATACTTTATTTCATATGTTTGATACTGATGTAAGATTTGAAAAAATATAATAACTGTCTGTCTATCTGGACTTCAGTTCATCTATAGGAAAAAATGGAATACAATAATTATTTTCAAAAAAATATTTATTAAATTATAATAACATGAATTATTTACAAACTGTGTTAACTTTATATAAAGTGTTGACTTAAAAAATATATTTACAATGTCATGATTGATCTTCATTAATAAAAATAATTTGAAACATTGACTTGGAGGTTATGATATGTACATAATAGATTTTAGGCTCATAGAATCAATGACAGATCTCCAAGATATGAGAAAACCGAAAATAAAAAAAATTTTTAGAAAGCTAGACATAATGTGATTTATATAAATATTCCATTGTGCTTCATATAATAAATAATTGCTTTAAAATGCATATAAGTATAAGAAAAGATTTGATTTAAATTTTTAATAACTCATTAAAATTTGTCTATGTATAACATAAGGTTTTTTTAAGCCTTTTCTCCTCACATATTCAATAAATTATTTTAAAATAACTCAATTGAGATATAAAGTTAACAGAAGAAATAACAATTATTTTGAACATATGGCAATTCAGAATTGTAACATTTATCATTTCCGTATTTAGTTTTTATTGTCAAGGATTGCCTATGCTTTGTCGGTATTCCTTTTCTGGCTTTGGAGTGCGAGAACATATCGGACAGGAGCATCTCTACTTTCAGCTCCCTGTACCCTGTATAAGCTCCTGATACCATTCTTAACTAATTGCTGCCTATCATCTTCGGAAATAGTAACCCTTCCGACAGTTGGTCTAACATTTTGTTGTCTCTCTGAGAGATCTCGAAAGTACTGCTTGTACTCAGGTTGGTTCGGAGTAGGAGTTACTGAAAATCCAGCATTGATAAGAGCGTTGAGTTCTGTCTGCGTAAGAGGCCTTTGCTTCTCATTCTTTGGGATTCTGATTTCAGGGAAAGAAGCATAAGCTTTAGGTGTGGGCGTTCTTGCAGTAGTAACGAAAATTGCCGATCTGGATGGAGGGAGAGCAGTTGTTGCAGCTTCTAATTGCTGTCTTGTCAATTCTGCTAATTGATGCTGAGCAGCGATTGAAGCCTGTATTTCCTTGTAATTTGCTTGTGGCCTGTAATTCAAGCGCTTTGGGATGAGAACTTCACTCGGTTGATCTTGAGGTTTGGTGGTCTCAATCAAATATTGTTGGTGTGCCGGTCCTTCCTGTTCGGTAGGTTGAATATAGGTGACCTGCTGCGGTGCATGAAATATAATTCGCTCTTGTGGTTTATTGCCCGCTTTCTCCTGACTGCCTTTTTGTGCAAGTAACTCATATTGAGGATCATAAGATACCTGAAAATATCAAAATGCAAAATGAATCTAAAGAGTAATATACTTCCAAATAATGTTCAATTGAATTTTCTTTTTTCAAAACTTTCAGTTAAATATATTTGTCTAAATATAATGTGAGTGTTTTAAGCAATTATAAAATCTCCAAATGGAAAATTTCTTATTAATTATGTAGACTTTTTTTTTTCATTTTTTAAAATTCAAACTGTTATAATGTTGTTATGATTGTATTAATTAAATTTTCATAAAGTATAACCAGTTTTTTGATATCGTTTTTTATTATACTACTACATTTTTTTATTTTTAGTGATTTATAGCTAACACTACATAGAGCCTCTATAGTCATATTTAGGTGGCATTTCCATCACAGACATATAATACTACATAATTTACAACAGACGGCAGCTACAGTTTATTTGTGTTAAAAATGTTGCTTGGCACTATTTTGCCCCAAACCTCTTCTATTGTCCAACACTCCCTATTCATGCATGTTCAGTAAGCATGCATTGTATTTTATATCATGCTGTCAGCATGCATTGTACTTTATATCATGCTGTATAAAAAAATGTGTAAGAGAAAAGTTATAATAGTGATCTCTTTATCTCCAATTCTGCAATAATATATGGATAAATCATTAATCTCAACATTAAAAAAATTATACTCTGTGATTTTTATGTTGGTCTTCTTACAGTTTAATGTTTGCTCTTAGAGTTTTATTATATCCATACCTGGTTGAATGAAACAATCTATTCTTGTATTCTTACATCCCTGATTCCTTGCTAACTAAGATGATCCACAGCAGATGCCTCCTTTTTTTTCTTTTCAATATAATTTTTAATTTGTAGTGGGCCCACAAAATAATAATTCATCTTCGCCCTCTGGTTATAATAACTTTATTCCCCTCCCGACTCATAAAAGTGTAAGCCATCATATCGTGCACTGGGAAGAATACTGTATTAAGTCCGAATAAAATTTGTTTTAGAATTAATTATAATATTAAGTAAAGCTCGAAGGGCTTTGACTGGGGCATAGAATTGATATATATAATTCATAGCTAATGGAACATATTGGCATATCAAAAGAAAATTAGAACAACCACAATAGGTGGGCAAGCTAAAAATCGATTTCCCAAAAGTTTTATTTTTTAAGATATACCAGTATTCTTCCCAGAGTGTGATATATTCATTGTTTAAACTTTTTTTTATTATTTAAATTTTTTTACATCACAAACACAAATTTCAGATATCTAATTCATAGCTAATGGAACACAGTTACAAATCCAAAGAAAATTAGAACGACCACATTAGGTGGGAAAGCTACAAAAATCGACTTTCCAAAAGTTTTAATTTTTAAGATATACCAGTATCCTTTCCAGAGCACGATATTTTCATTGTTTAAACTTTTTTTTTATTATTTAAACTTTTTTAAATTACAAACACACTCTCTTTAGCAAGATGAAATCCTTTGTTTAATCCAATGGACATCTGTTTTCCAATAATGCAGTAGGAGTAAACTTAGCTCTTTAAAGTATTAGGGCCTTTTTACAAGGTTATGTTTTTGAAATGACGTTTAGAACTAACCTTGCTTAGCTATTTGATTTTTAGGCAGGGGAGATTACAGGACCAAATAACCTGTTGACATGGTTAAGTTTTTTGATGAATGTTGGGATGAAAATGTTGTAGTTCACTTATTAACTGAATAAGAAGAATAATAATCATCACCAATTGATAATCATTCCAAGATTGATAAAAAAAATTTGATTGTGTTAACAGCACTATTTGTTCCATTGTATCACCCCTGGCAATCAAAAAGGAAAGCAACGTTTTGATCTTAACATTTAGCAGTGTATACAGGCCTTTAACAATTTGGAATTAAAAATTTTGCTGCTTTAATTTTTTTAAATCATTATTATTAGATTTTTATCACCGATTTATCTTGTTATATGCAGCTTTAAGTTAACTTGCAATCATTAATTTGATCTGATTCAATCTTTCAACTAATTAATTTAAGCAACAGTATACATGCAGACACCGAGAAATTCGGCAGGAACAGGCAAAAATATCACAACAGGTGGGCACACTCTGAAAGCGGTCAAAACCTTAATATCTTGGCTCCCTAATTACTGAAGGTAAGGAAATAGCAGAAGAAATAAAAGCTAGATTGTCAGCTGGAAGCCGATGCTGCTTTGCTCTGAGAAAAATACCAAATTATAAAACACTGTCTCACAGAACCCTGATCACACTCTATGACAAGATCATAAGACCTGTGGTCACATATGGTTCCGAGACATGGGTAGTATCCAAGGCCTCAGAGAGAAAACTGCTTGCGTAGGAGAGAAGGGTTCTCCGCAGGATATATGGCCCGGTGAGCAAACCTGGAGAATGGAGAATTCACTCTAACAAGGAGCTTTACCATTTATATGATAAACCGGATCTGGCCTCAATAATAAGAGGAAATCAAATCTGATGGTTGGGGCATGTAGCACGTATGCCTCGAGATTCGATTCCCAAACCAGGTAGAGTTAGTAAGGTAGAGGAAGACCACACCTTAGGTGGCTGGACCAGGTGGAGAATATTTTGAGGAGAATGGGCATAAGAAGATGGAAGATGCGTGCCTGTGACAGAAGAGAGTTTAGAAAGATTCAAAGAGAAGCTAGGGTCCTTGTAGGACTGTAGCATTAATAAATAGGGTGGCGGGATGGCCGAGTGAGCAAACGCGTTAAAAAATAGACGTTGCCATGGACAACCAGTCTTAACAATGAGAACCAGAAAAATTTCACGTTTGAAACGCGTGGAGGACAAAAAAAAAGAAAAAAAAAAAAAGAAGCGCTAATAAATAAATAAAATAAATTTAAGTAACATTAACTACATACTAATGTTCCATAATTATTTTTCAACTTATCCTTGGGAGATAATCTGTTATAATTTTCAGAAAAATAAGAATTAACATTAATTGTTAAAGTTGCTGGATTAAGGGGAAATTTTAAGCTACATTGATAATTTTTTTAAATTATTATTATTATTTGATGTTTATCACCGATTTATCTTGTTATATGCAGCTTTAAGTTAACTTGTAATCATTATTTTAATAATCATTATTTCTTATTTTAATATTATTATTTAAGAATCATTAGTAATCATTATTTAAGTTAACTTGTAATAGCTTTCAGTAATCATTAATTTGATCTGATTTAACTGTAACTTAACTAAATTGATTAGATTTAACTTAACTCTACTAATTAAGTTAAGCAACATTAACTACATATTAAATAAATGTTCCATAATTAGTTTTCATCTTATCCTTGGGAGATAATTTTTCTTACTATTTTTAAAAAAATAAGAATCAACATTTATTGTTAAATTTGTTGGATTTAGGGGAAAATTTAAGCTGCATTTAAATTTTGCCCTATATTTTGCCTGTAACTGGCCTGACTGTATTTCTCAGTTTATCTGTTTTCCACCTATTGTCTGAGACTTTTTGCACAATACTTCAACAGGTAATTTTGTTTTGACTCTGTTTTTGTTTTATATTTTTTCCATTGCTGTTTATTTTTAAAATAAAAGTAGTGTATATAAAATTTATACTAAAATATTTCTCTGTAAGACAGCAGTGGATTCCAGGGGGGGTACAGCAGGGTACAGGCATACCTTCCCTCTGAGTGGTGAAAACAAAAATTCTAGAAAACTACATAAATTACTACATAAAACGAAATTTTATTCAATAATTGTTTATGACCTCAAATGGAAAATGGATTTTATTTTAATATGTTATTGTGATTTTTAATATGTTACTCATATTTTAAATTAAGTACTTCATGGCTCATCCCCCTTTTGCACTGCATTGTCAGTCACAATTCATCAATAAACTTATTTTATTTTTAAGATATGATGTCCTTTCCAGATAAGATGTCCTTCCATAGAATATAAAATTTTCTAAGTAATAATCATTTAATAGTAGTTTCAAACATCTAATTGTTTCTAAACAAAAACAATTTCTGGACCCTCCATAGCTATAGCACAAGAAGAATAACACCTTAACATTTTTTTTAATGTTTCCCAACCTCTTAGTTTTTTTTTGGAGTATGTGTTTAGCTAGATAGGTGAAGGGTGCATGTCAAATCTGCACAGTGCCCTTGGTCAAACCAATGGATCAACATCTGGTTCTGATATGATATGTGGCGTGAATCTTACAGTGCAATATGGAAAATTAAAGCCATAAATCAATCCTTAAAAGTTAGTAACATCCTTCATATCAATGCAAGACTACCATAACTCAAAATAATTGATTTTTCATTTCATTCATCATTTTTATACCACTGAAATGGTCTGTTGGCTGTTTGAAAATAAATAATATTTTGACAATATTCAATAATAATAATAAATATTGTGCATCAGCCAACGTAAATCAATATCCCTTGCTTTTTTGATTTACTTTGCAAGGAATGGTACAATTATCAAGGCCATTGATTGTGGCCTAAATAACACAGTGAAAATTTTCCCGTATATATTAGGCTAAAAGGAACACTAGAAATTAACTTTTCTCATATATAAGTTATTTGGAGTTATGGTATTCTTGCATTAAAGGTGCAAGCAAGGTGCAAGGTGATAATAAATCAAAAAATGTTGAGTACTTTCCAACAGTTGTACATTTTTATTTAGCTCATATTTCTAATAATCCACCCCCATAATTGAGCATATCCTGTTCCCATAGGTGTTCCAAGTTATTAACATAGAGTGCAATATATGAGATAATAACATTGAGTGCATATAAGCAGAAATAGAAAGAAAATCATGCAGGAAGCTTTTTTCAATAGGAAAATAAAAATTAAGAAGAAGAAGTAAGAAGGAAAAAAAAAGAAAATAGTACAAGAGAAAAGTGTATATTTTTTATAAATAACAAACGTGCAGATAGATGCTCATGCAAAAAATAACATACATTTAAGAGGCATAATGATAGGAAAGAAAAATAGAAGAAGAAAAAAGAAAAATGAAAGTTTAAAAAGACTTGTTTATTTTATATTTACAATTTTTAAAAAAATTAACTAAGATCTTCAGTTGTGTTGTTTTAAAAAATGTATAATATTATTTGGCACAAATTAAATTAAAACAAACATTTAAAAAAGTTAATTATTAATTAATTATAATATCCTATCTGACCTGATGTTGGGGCAGAGCTTGTTGTTGAGCATAAGCCGCCCTTTGTACTGGTTGTTGTTGATAGGCTAGCTGCGATTGGCTCTCGCGCAACAAGTTGGGCCTGGGGGTGCCAAACGAGAGCTGGCTGTAGGAGACGCGCTGGTGCTGGTCTGGTGAGGCAGGGGCTTGCTGTGGAGGGGAAGGCTCTTCTGGCTGTTGACGTACAGGGATTGCCTATGAAGGAAAAAATGGAATATTTTAAATCAATTCAGTACTAAAAATACCTTTGTAAATACATTGTTATAAGTAAAAACAAACAATATTATTTTTTTATTATAGTAGTAAAGGTCTATATGAGTCTTCAATTGGCTTCACAACAAAAGCCCTTCATATTCTAAGTGTTAGTCCTCCATCTCCATTGTATTCTCCTTGACATCCTCCAGGAAGTGCTAGCATTTTCAATATAAAATGTGATGTAAACAAATATGATCCCATAACAATAGTCCAAGAAGAACAACCCTATGGTGGTAAAACAGCAGCAAACCTCCTAGTGGATCAAGTTGCCAGAGCAATACAGAAATAAAAAAGCAAAGGAGGAAGTTTATTCAGAAAAAGTTGAATCTACACATAAGGGAAGCAAAGAAGAAGACACATGAACTGGATTCCCCATTTACAATGCTGGAACTTGAAGAAGCTTTATCCTCCCTCAAACGAAAAAGCTCGCCAGGAACTGACGGTATCACAAATGAACTTTTGCTTAACATTGGGGATAAAACAAAGAAGAGGCTCTTAAAACTCTTCAATAACAGTTGGAAAAGTGGAACATTTCCACAATGTTGGAAGAATGCAGCCTTAATCCCTATAAAAAAAGCTGGAAAGCCGAAAGGGGATGTGAATAGCTATAGACCAATCAGCCTTCTAAGCTGCTTTGGGAAACTTATGGAAAAGCTGGTAAACAACAGATTAATTTTGTATCTGGAATCGAAAAAAATGCTTATACCAGAACAAGCAGGTTTCAGAAAATACAGAAGCACAGAGGACCAATTAGCTCACATTACCCAGGACATAGAGGATGGATTCCAAAAGGGGGAGCACACAATTGCAATATGGGTAGACCTTGAAAAAGCATTTGATAAAGTTTGGAAAGAAGGTCTACTATACAAAGTTGCAGAAAGCGGAATAGGAGGGCGGATGTTGATCTGGCTGAGGAACTATCTCCACAAAAGAAGAGCCCGAGTGCACATTTACGGTCAGAGAAGTCGCTGCAGGGAATGTAAAAATGGAGTTCCACAAGGAGGTGTTCTGTACCCTACCCTTTTTATCATCTTCATAAATGATATTATTCAGGACCTACCTGTCGGTGTAAAAGCCTCACTATATGCAGACGACATAGCTATGTGGAGCAGATCTAATTCAATTGGCTCTATAAGGTATCGGCTGCAAGAAGTATTGAATAATCTCCACTGATGGACTGAGGAATGGGGCATGAAGATGAAAAAGCAAAAAACAACATTCACAGTTTTCAGTCCTTCTTCCAATATCCCGCAGGAAATAAATCTCAGAGTAGGGGAATACATACTATCAAAAATTGAAACCCCAACCTATCTTGGGATCAAATTAGACCCACGTCTAACATGGAAGAGGCAGAATGAAAAATGTGTTGAAAAGGGCATAAAAAGGTCCTGCCTACTAAAAAAAATCACTGGCTCTAATTGGGGAGCAGACGAAAAAAACACTCAAAACTTTGTACACGGGTTATGCTAGACCAGTACTGGAATATGGTATTACAAGCTGGGGTACTGCTGCACCAACAAACCTTCAAAAAATTAACCGTGTACAAACGCACAGCCTTCGAATAATCACAGGCGCAATGAAGTCAACCCCTATCAACACAATGGAAACCATCACTGGTTTACAAAGCATAGAGGACAGGAGAGACTTATAATATCTTAATTTAAATTTGAAGGCTACAAGCATAACGGACCACCCTCTCAAAGAAAGAGCCAAGCAAGGTTATTCCTCGCGACTAAAGAGGCAAAGTCCTATCCACAGAACAAAGAGTCTGCTGACAGAATTGGGAATGAGAAATGTGGAAGCTGCATGTGTAGACTTAACAAAGGTTCTGCCCCCTTGGAGTAAAACATCACGCCCTGATATTGTCAGTATTATACCAGATATAGGCAACAAGGAGGATATGCTGATCCATGAGTTGAGAGCCATTGGCCTGAAACACATTAATACCCACTACCCAAGCTATGAATGGACAAGAATATATACGGATGGCTCGGCTACTGAAGCAATCAAGGATGGTGGTGCTGGGAAATATATTGAATTTCCAGATGGCAGTACCACTGAAATGTCGACCCCTACAGGTCACACCTCAACTAATTATCGGGCTGAGCAAGAAGCTACAGTGGGCGCCGTGCGGATAATCCTTGCCCTACCAAACCAGCAGAATAAAAAAATAGTGATTCTGACGGATGCCGCATCAGTCCTTGGAACTCTAAAATCAAATTGGGGCAAAAAATGCTATGAACTGGCATCTGAGCTAGAGAAGCTCAACCAAATCAGCAATAAATTGGTTTTGCAATGGATTCCCGCACACTGTGGTATCAGGGGTAATGAAAGAGCGAATGAATTGGCAAAGGCTGGAACCCTTAAACAGCAAATAGATGCTCGTCTTTCACTGGACGAGGTAAAAACAATAAACAGAGCCCTGATAAGACAAAGATTGAACATCAGGCATCCTAAAAACAACCCCCAGGACCCCTACCACAAACTAAATAGAAATGAACAAGTTATGGTATTCAGACTTAGGAATAACCACAACAGACTGAATGCTCATCTTTACAAGAAGTTTAAAATAGGTAATAGTCCTAAGTGTACCTGTGGTGGGGAAGAACAAACAGCTGAGCATGTGCTTCAAGACTGTGTCCTTTTCGATGAGGCTAGGAGGAGGATTTGGCCTGAACCGAGATTGATGGAAGCAAAGCTCTACAGGACCCTGTAGGACCTCAGGAGGACTGCCGACTTTCTTCACTTATTACCAAAGGAAGTGACCATTTGATGGAAGAACGAGGAAGAAGAAGAAGAAGAAGAAGTATAAAAAGCCATCTATTACCATTCCACTCCAATCACCTTTTAAGATTTGAGCCAATTGAGGAAGCAAAGTTCATTCAATAAATGCTAAAAGATCAGGCTCACCTCCAAATATCATAGCTCATCATTGGGTAGTTGTTGTTTGATGACATGTTAGAGCAATTCCTGCTTTAGTATTGTTGAGCATAGCAGTGAAAATTTGAATTCCATCTGTGGCGGAGCTGCTTAAGAATCTCAACCTTCCCATCCTGGTTGGAATAGGTCTATTCCTCCACCTGGTTAGTCTATCATCTCTAGAATAACCACCACATATGCCAGACATAGAGAGAAGAAAGAAAGCTGGTAAGGTAACATGTGCTGTCAATGAAGCACAAAGGGCGAAGCTACTAAGGGAGTCAATGCTAACTATACTTATACTGCTAACTATGATTATCCTAGGGAACATGTTCCTTCAGCATATTCATTCAATATCAACTTATTCGTAATAGCTGGCACACATGGGCCGAAGCTATCTGAGCGTGTTGGAGCATGACCCACTTTAGCACACTCAAACCGAAGGGCAGCAGTTTGAATCCGCCCTGGGATGGTTGACTTTTATTTCGTGGAGGCCCCATGGAATAAATCTCGACCGTCCCACCATGGTTAGAATAGGTGGTTACATCTATAGAGTAACCCCCCTATGCCTCAAATGACCGGTTAGGGGTACCGAACAAAAATAAAAAATGCTGGCACACCTTCAGGTTAGGGCCTCTGGTATTTTTATTGGTCTCTGTTCTTAAGAAAACATGTTCAAATCATGTCTTCATTATGTATAAAGTAGCTCTCCATAGGGATATTGTAATTGGCAAAAAAACAGTGAACATATGCAATACAGCTGTATTCTATTAATATTAAAAATAAATCTTGATTCTACGATTGTGGTAATAGAAGTGAATGATTTTCTTAACTGAATTTATAAATGTTTTTCAATAAGTTCTTAAATCCAAAATGTTTAATTATGAATGTGGTTCACTTATTGTTGTTAGTCTCAATATTTCATTATTCAAGAACTCTTCCGACTTTCAAAGTTTTAAACATTAGCACTTTTGTTCAAAAATACTGATGTCATTTTTTAATAAATACAGCGTAACAAATCAACTTGAAGTTCTCTACTTATGTTACTCTGATTTCTTTACTTACAGAAATCTTTAAAAAATTTACAGCAGAATGTCATTAATCTAGTTCAATTGGGACCTGGACCCATCCGAATCACAAAATTTTCTGTATTTCCTAATTTGAAATGAAATAGAGGCCCTAAGGTTTGAATAATACAGTGCACAAAATATTTTAGTAAAGTATGTATATATCATACTTAACATTTATATTATTTAATTTAGATCAGTAACTCTACAATACTTTAATGGATCAATATTAAGGCCGCTAGGTTAAAAAAGTTTAGACTATGGGGTGTCGGATGTATAAAACTGGTTGTTTTGGTTTTTTGTTTCTTTTTCTAAAACTTTACTACATATAAAAGTTCTGTAGAATTTACTTTTAGTTATTGAAAGAAGACTAAGAAAACTGCAATTTCAACTATCTTTGTGAGCATGCCATTTCTAATGGCAACCAGATTTGGACAAAGACATTCGCTTTTTGATTCACCATCATGCATATCATCCATAGGCTGCGAGAAAATTTTGGTCAAATGAGTCTATGTTTTTGGTATGGGATCTTCGTTTTTAGCTTGCTATCACTGCCGATCCGGACCTGCGATGCTCTGGATTTTTGACGGGATTTCCAACCAGTTACTATATTAGAATCACACTGTTTTTGTAATAGTAAAATTACAATTAATGAAATATTTTTCTTATGTAGCCATTTGGAGATTTGTTCAGCCTCTACTTTATTTATCATCAATTTCTTCTAAATGAGTCTGCTAATTAGGCATTCTCCCCACATGTCCACTATTGAATGTTACCATAGCAACATATCCACATATTAGCTCACAAATCCTTATTCCGTATGAACCGATTTTTCCCAAGGTTCAAATTGTATAGCTTTCATACAAAAAAAAAAAATAAAACGCTGATTTAAAATAAACTTCAGCTTAAGAGAAGATCTAAATAATAAGAAATATTTTGAGAAAAAGATTTAAAAAATGAGAAACCTAAAAAAAATTATACCTGAGGAAGTGGATAATGTTGGATCTGTGGCACAATTTGCTGTGGCCCGGCATCGGCAAAGAAAGCTGCTAACTGTTGCTCGGCAGTTGTGTGTTGTGGTTTCACTGCTTCCCTAGCCGCTTCCCGAGCTGCTTCTTCAGCTTGTTGGCGGGCAATCTTTTCAAGAGCCATCTGGCGACGGAGGGTAACTGGGTCAATTCCTAAAAGTTTATTTTTACAAATTCTGTAATGTTCTATAGTGTGGAAATAGTATTAATTATATTTCAAGCTGTTAAAGCTCTGTATTAACCAGACAATTGCATTATTGTAATCTATTTAATTTGCAGACTCACATATGAATGATTAGAGGTTTATTAGGCTTCTCAATTAAAATAACAGCATTAAAGTAACAAATGGTTTGTTCTTTAAAGAAAAAAAATGGTGCGTGCGCGCAACACACAACTTTCACTCACCAACTTACTTATATAAGAAATTAATGCGTTTTGTTAATGCCACTTCTCAAAGTTACACATTTACCACATTCATTTCTTATTTTTGTTTTCATTTGCTCTATAAACCCCTCACAACATTTTAATAATGATAACGCTTACCTGATATTAAATAACACTCAATTTTCATTAAACATGACGAATATGAAGAAAATCGTTAAAGCCGTTTTTGAGATAATCTAAAAATTAGAAAAAAAGTTATGAAATAAAGTGTCCCCTTCGGTTGATCAATCTTGATGAAATGTTGGCTATCACATCTTTGGCATATACATACATAAATACCCAGTTTGATCGAAATCGTGAAAGCCGTTTTTGAGTAAATTAAAAAAACACGTGAAATTGATACAAAATTTATTAAGTAAAGTCCCTCCTCCGGTAGATCAATTTTTATGAAATGTTGGCTATCACATCGTTGGCATATACATACATCAAATACCCAGTTTGATCAAAATCGTGAAAGCCGTTTTTGAGTAAATAAAAAAAAACACTTGAAAATGATACAAAATTTATTAAGTAAAGTCCCCCCTCCGGTTGATCAATTTTGATGAAATGTTGGCTATCAAATCTTTGGCATATACATACATCAAATACCCAGTTTGATCAAAATCGTGAAAGCTGTTTTTGAATAAATAAAAAAAAACACTTGAAAATAATACAAAATTTATTAAGTAAAGTCCCCCCTCCGGTTGATCAATTTTGATGAAATGTTGGCTATCACATCTTTGGCATATACATACATCAAATACTCAGTTTCATCAAAATCGTGAAAGCCGTTTTTGAGTAAATAAAAAAAAACACTTGAAAATGATACAAAATTTATTAAGTAAAGTCCCCCCTCCGGTTGATCAATTTTGATGAAATGTTGGCTATCAAATCTTTGGCATATACATACATCAAATACCCAGTTTGATCAAAATCGTGAAAGCCGTTTTTGAGTAAATAAAAAAAAACACTTGAAAATGATACAAAATTTATTAAGTAAAGTCCCCCCTCCGGTTGATCAATTTTGATGAAATGTTGGCTATCAAATCTTTGGCATATACATACATCAAATACCCAGTTTGATCAAAATCGTGAAAGCCGTTTTTGAGTAAATAAAAAAAAACACTTGAAAATGATACAAAATTTATTAAGTAAAGTCCCCCCTCCGGTTGATCAATTTTGATGAAATGTTGACTATCAAATCTTGGGCGTATACATACACCAAATACCCAATTTGATCAAAATCGTGAAAGCCGTTTTTGAGTAAATAAAAAAAAACACTTGAAAATGATACAAAATTTATTAAGTAAAGTCCCCCCTCCGGTTGATCAATTTTGATGAATTTTTTACAGTCATATCTCGGGTATATAAATAGATCAAATACTCAGTTTAATCAAAATCGTTAGAGCCGTTTTTGAGAAAATCGAAAAAAACTTAAAAAGTTATTAAACAAAGTACCCCCTCCCTTTGAGCAATTTTGATGAAATTTTTGCTGTCACATCGCGGGCATATACATACACTAAATACCCAATCTCAGGTTCGCACGGTTTATAGTTTTTGAGCTAGTCTGTTCACACACACACACACAGACACACACACACACACACACACAGACCCACACACACACAGACCATTTCGCGGGACTTGGTTAATTGGACTCAGGGGACCCCAAAACGTGTATTTCCGTTGAAAACCGGAAGTCGAAATTTTTCACGATCGCAATACTTCCACTTACTATATATTTCATATATAGGTAAGTGAAAGTAAAAAATGGATCTAACTCAAAGTAAAGGAAAAATTATTAGTAAAGGTATCTTATAATAAATTATTTTTATAGCCTATGTGCTCAACATTTTCAAAAATTAAACTTCCAAGAGTTTTATTACCAAGAGAAATCAAGTGCCTATTTTTTTGATCTTCCCGTTCTTGGTTGACAATAGGACGGCGGGCCAAGGTTTCTTGCAATATTCTCTGCTCTTCTGGAATACGAGGCCTTACTGGTGGTCCTTGAGATAAGAAACTTTGTGGTGCTCTGTAAGAAAAAAAATTATTTTATATGAATGAAAATGTGTTTATTTAAAATCCATAATACAAATCATTACATAGAAAATCAACAAAACACATAGACAATGGAAAATTTCGAGGTCTGTGTTACTGATTCTATAGTTATAAATAAATACTATTATATACATCAATGTCTTAAAAAAACATAATTAATACTTAAAATAATATTTAAAAAAAATTAAAAAAATATTAAAAAATATGGAAATTTATATTATAATGAAATCTTCAAAATATAATTTATTGATTTGTGTATAAAAATTAAGTTTTTTTCTGAAGAATATATTTTAAATCATCACGTACATCAGTATTATTTTATGTTGTGCATAAATATAAATATATACTCTTAACAGAAACGATCTAATCTTAAAATTTTGACTTCTAATTTGTATACATTTTTACTAAAAGGTGTTTTTCTATCGCTTTTCAGCTTTTGCTCTCAATTTTACTTTAAAATGAATTTTCCTTACTAAATTTGGATGATAGTATTTATACATACCCTAAGTATGAAAAACCTGACATACTTTATTTATTTTTAAAATAAGACTATCGCTCACTCATTTAAACAACATTCTTTCTGAATACCCTGAAATAGTAGTATATCCCATCAAGAACATCAAATTTTTAACTAAATCCAAGCATTATCAATAATAATACTAAAAATTAAAAAAAAATATATTTATTCATCTTAAAATAGAGATAAAATAAAAATAAATTGTTAACTTTAGCAAACTATCGCATAGTAAAATGTTCAATTTGAGGCTAATTCATTCATTCTGAATATATTTTATTCTACTATTAAACTTTAAATTTCTTTTCTTGAAAAATTATGACTTTTGAGATATGACGTAGTTGAAATGAATGAGTGATTCGACTTATTATCACTAAATTAAAGTGGTTATATCCTTCTTACCACCGTAAGTATTTCCTGACATCCTTCCTTTTCCAAGTTATCCGATCACGCTGTCAATCATATATCTCTGAACTTTTCTCGAACTATTCCCGCAACACCCGCTCTAGGTCTGCAGATCTATATACACCGGCCCACCGAAGGTCAGCTTTTGATAGATCTTTCTTATCTGGCCCTCATTCCTATAGAATTCTATTCCCCCTTTCATCCGTAATTCCAATACCCTCTCCACCTTTAAATCCCGCCTATATCATCACTTCATAGCCATCCAGTGTCCTTTTTAAACCGAAGGAAGTTCTTTAAATTTCTTAATTTATTTTTTATTATCATTTTTCTTTTATTTTATTGTATTAACCTATCTGTAAATAAGTGTGTAAATATGTATATATTATTAGATGTGAAAGCTAGTTTCTTTTCACTTGATTGAATATTTAATGTGTATTTTATTTTCTCTTTTTTAAACTAGAGGTTTCCTAATTATTTGTAGTTATTTTTGTATATTATTATTGAATTTTAAGATTAATAATTAATCTTAAATAAAAAAAATTATTTTTTTTATTTCTAATGTTTATTAGAGACCACAGAGTCCTAAAATTTGTTCTAATTTTTTTAAATAAAACATGTTTAGTTTATGTTTCATTTTACAATTTATTTTTATTGTAAGTGACCAAGCTCATGCTCCAGAAAAATAGTTTTTTTTTTCATACAAATATTCATCATCTAAATATAAATTAAATATATACCAATGGCTGCATTTAAATATTATAAGCTTTAGTGTTTTAACTTACGTTGACTGAAGAGATTGCAAATACGGTGCCGCTGCCTGTGGAGGTGCACTGTATTGTTGAGCTACTTGTGGTTGTGGCTGTGATTGTGCCGTCAATTGCTGTAACTGCTGAAGGTAGTTGAAGTAGTCAGGGCTTCCCTTTAATGAGGAGGGTTATTTTAATTAAAAGTTAAACACAAAAAGAAAATTGAAAATAACTACATGTTATTTTTTTCTGATTACTTTAAATTAAAAACAAACTATAAATAATTTTTAATATAAGTATAATTTTTTTTTATTATTATTACTTTTGATTGTTCCCAATATAATGACATAGGGTTAAAGTTAAATCTAGCAAAAACTACAAAAGAAGTACTATAAGATGAAGAATCTTCGGCCCTAAATTTATTCGAATTTTAAAGGCAGTAAACTACACAATGGAATATAAAAAAGACAAATTAAAGTCAATGACCCTTAGGGGTAGAGGCTAAACAATAAATAAATATTTTGATGACAAAAGGAATAGATGTATGAGCCTATTATCATAAAAGAGGTACAAGTCTGAATAAAAAAAAATATAGTTTATTAATAATAGTTATTTAACTCCATTACATATTTATAATTTAAACCTACATTAAACACCTGATCACAGATTAACCAAACAGCTTACTTACAAAATTTGGTTTAAAAATATAAGATTGTACACGGATTTGGAAAAGATATGTGGCAAAGTTGATGTATAACCCAAAGATTTGTTTGTGATTCCTCCAGAAAAAGTGAAGACTGTGATTGGGGAGATAATTGAGACTTTGAAGTGCAAATAGGGACAAAAATGTTTAGATAAATTATCTAAAGCGCAGTATTACTCAACCTACAAGAGACTGAAATTCGAATGCAAAGAGCTCTCATATATAAGCGACCAAAATAGTCTTTAGATGATTAGTAACACAATAGGCAGAAACTCCAAATCTCAACAGGAAATCTAGACCTACTACGAAAGCGCCCTTTGCTCTCTCTTCAACCTGAATGAACCTAAAAGTATTATTTACTTCATTGGAATCTGTCCCATCTTGTCCGAGATAAGAATCAAGATATTCAACAAAAGCAAGATTCCTGAAGAAGAATTCATACAACACCTAAATGAAAAAAACTATAATAAATTTATAACTCAAGCGTTTTTATTTGAATAAGATTACATATGCAGAATAATCCTTTTTCTTTTTTTCCATTTTTTCACTTTATATTTTCTATTATAATTATGTACTGTATATCAATATCACTCGACTGACAGATAGTATTTATCCAAGTCTATGTAAATTTATTGTATTTAATATTTGTACTTATTTCTATTTGAAATTAATAAATTTACTTTACTATTACTACTTACTACTACTAATAGTTATTTCACAGCACATTACTTTAAAAAAAAAAAAGAATTTAAGATATAGTCAAAAAATGAACCCTTAAATAGTGATTGTAATTTCTTCTAATTTAATGAATTTTTTTTTAAATACAATTTATTGAAATTTACAACTGTATTTACCACAAAAATTTAGTAAATTTCATTATAATAAGAAAAGAATATGTCATGAACAAGGATGAAGAGAAGCTACCTATTGGTAGCATACAACTAATAAACTTAACAAAGACGGTCCCGAGACCATCTTTTTTTCAGAGGCCTTGGAGGATTGCCTGGAACAGAGAAGGAAGCAAGGCTGGAAACAAGAGGGTTTGGGTGGGTCTGTAGTTTAGCATGAAAGGATTGGTATCTGCATTGGGCCGAAATCTGTTATATATGGGACATTAAGGAATGAAAATCTTAGGCCCAAATCCAAAAAAATAATAAAATAAATTACAAAAAAAAAAAAGAAATAACAACATACATACTGTCTGTAAAATATAAAATGAAATGTAGGATACCATTGCATACTTTTAAATTGCTGAATCCAAAATCTTATTACCTGTGGTTGCTGGGCTTGCTGTGGTTGAGGAGTATACAGAGGCTGGGATGCGTACTGTGGCTGGGGTGCGTACTGTGGCTGGGGAGCGTACTGTGGCTGGGATGCGTACTGTGGCTGCTGTTGAGGTTGGTACTGTTGAGCTTGCCTCTTCACTAGTGTTCGACCGGGGTCCTCCAGCTCCACAACGATGTAGGCATCGCTGGCAAGGGAGAGTCCCACACTGCACACTGTCAAATAGAAAAAAAGAAATTCTGAAGTGATCAATGTATATTATTTAAATTGAAAGATTTATATCAGTTATTTATTAAAGTTGTTTTCTCACCCAAATATCAAAAAAATCATTTCACTTATTACAAAGATAATATAGTTTCATTTTAGAAAACTCTTTAACACATCCACAATGCAGTTTATCATTGGAAAGCAGATATGCTAGAATCAACCTACATCTAATATGTTGTAAATTATAAGGATCCCTATCAAGAGATTATTACTACTGTCATTAAGCTATTGGGCCGACTTGCCTAAAGAGGAGGTAAATTGACCTCCAATGGATGGTATATAGCTCTTGTTAATTAGCTAGTAATTCTTATATTTATTTGCTTAAACATTAATAAGATTTTTTATAAGAAAAAAAATAGTAGGGTTTACCTAGTTATTGGCACCCTTAAGACTACATTTCTGTGGTTAAATTTAAAAAAAATACTTTTTATAAAGCGATCAAATAGAAACTTCCTATAGCTCCTCATTATCTATCCTCATAAAGACTCAAGAGTTTTTTTTTTTGGGTCAAAAGTTCAATAGTTTTACAATATGGCAATATTTATTGTTAAAAGTGCCAAATCTAGTTATTGGCACCCTTTGGATTTATTTGTTAAATGTTCGGTATGGTTAGTTTGTTAAAGTGTTACTTCATAGATGCCTTAGAAGACCCTTCAAACATTAGACTCATGTATATCTTGTAATAAAATTAGGACTTGTTTACCTATTTCTTTAAGTTAAATTTGAGGTGCCAATAACTCTACTGAGTGCCAAGAACTGTATGGTTTACCCTAGTAAAAAATAACACGAAAATTGTTTCTACTTAAAGGTCGTGAATATGTATAATTTTCTAAATTGTATCCTATGGTGACATGATAAAGGATTACAACTCATATTGAAACTCCGGTATTTGCTTACTTGTGGTTTTTTTTTCTGATAAAACCACATAAGATTATTTTATTTTATTTTTTCCATGGGGCAGCGTCTATCTTATATTTAGATAGAAGTAAGTAGTTATTATTATAATAATATTCAAAAAACTTTCTTGATCTAACCAATAAATTTGCCGTTCAAGATTGAGCATTTACCTTTAAAGAATACTAATGCATAATTTGTTGCTTTGTGGAAGCTAGCAGCTTCCAGGATAAAGTTTCCTTGAACTTACACGTTCTCATGCTAGCTCAATAGCTTTTATTGAAAAAAAGCTACAGACGTGCATTGCCCATAAAATTACATAGAAGAACTTTCCGGGTTTCAGTTCAGTATTAAGTTTTATTATGTCTCGCTGCAAGATTACTCATTACATAAAATATTATTTTATCCTAAATAAGGCTCGTCCAAAATACCATGAATGGTGAGTTTATAATTATACCAAAGGTAGAGAGAAAGTTTTTTTCAGGACTTTGGAGACAAACTATTTCGGATTGTTATCATCAATCTCTATCTAAGAAAGATTATATTCAATTTAATAGTTCTTGTTCGGTTTTAAAAACTGAATAGTCCGTTTAAGGAACTAATTTGAGGAACTGCGAGTATAGTTTACAAATTTTTTTTTCCTGTCTTTTATCATATGCCTCTTTAAAACATTAATATTACGCCAGCAGTGCTTAGATATCGTGAATACAATTTGCAATCACTGTTAATAAGACGCAGGATCAACTTTGACTAGGATGGAACTAAATTGACAAGAATGTTTTGCCAAGGAAAGCTGTATCTCATTGATACGGTTTAACACATGGCTTTTTTTTTTTTTTTTTTTTTTTTTTTATGACGTCTATAAAAGAGTACATAACTATATCCAGATTAAGATTAAAGTTATTAAAATATTTCTCTTTAATTACAGAATCACAATTTTTATTGATTACAAAAAATTAACTAATTAAATTATGAAAGCCGGATAATATATTTATACTAACATATTATGCAAGGTGTAAATTACATACGTATTTGGCATTGGTACTCTAATTATAAACACTCCTATTTGGCAATTTCTAATAGATCTTAGTCCGACCCGCAACACACCGAAGACATTTGTTCAGTATTCGGCATGGCTACTAACCTGCAATACATAGATGTTTTGCAAATCTATAATACATATAACAGGGGCGGATTCAGCACAAAATTGGTGGGGGAACTTATGACCACGCCCCCCCCCCCGGTCTCATAATCACGTGGCTGACAGTACCGTTTTTTAAAGAGATTATTATCCTTCTTGTATTAAGAAGCAATGCGATGTACACAACCCAAAGTATTATGTTTAATGCATAGTAACTACCTAATTGCTTAAAAATACAAAAAAATTGAAAAGCCAAAGTATATGGGGTGGGGGGGGGGGGGTTATGACCACTGTGACCCCCTCCTCTGGATCCGCCCTTGACATATAAGTTCACGTAAATGTGTATTAGGTAACATTGTCTTCAGCTCTAAAAAAAAATTGAATTCCAATTTGCACATATATAAGAGACTGGTTTGACTCACTGACCAAAAAGTAATACCTGACCATCAATTCGGTTTTTACAATTCACATTTAACAGCTTTATAGAGTTAATGACTACATTTTTAGAGTTATAGAGCAAAAAAAAAAACACAAAAAAAAACATATTTCTGGATATCTCACAAGCATTTGATAAAGTCTCTGACGTCACGTACTTCTCTTCAAAACTCAAGACCTTACTACTTCACATTTATTATCTAATACTAAAATCCTATCTCTTCGAATAATTTCTTCTTTATCCGACAGGTCTCATAGATTTCATGAGTATACAATATAAATACACATGAGATGCCTGCAATATCAGTGACTTAGACTGCAGTCTGCGGTAAAGATAAATCGATTATTACAATTCAACAGGATCTCAGACTGTTTTCATTGAATTTACAAATCCACTTACTACATTTAAAAGAATATTACTCACAGACAAATCAGAACGCATAAGGTTCTTACTCCAACGGGATACTTATCCACCATTTTATTGGTTAATTCCTCAGACAGTCACATTACGTAAACTAAGACTGATATTCTGCTGAATGATGTCTTAGTCTCATGTTAAAATTATATGAAAAACTCTAAGCAAAATGACGGATTTTACTTGTTTGTTTTGTCAAAGTAATTTATTATTTATTTATATTTAGCGTCATTTGCGCCTGCGCTGGAGCGCATCTAGCAAATTTTTGAAGTGCTAAGTTTATCTTAGATTTTCTTGATTTAAATGATGTGCTCAAGCAATTCAAAGCCATTGTCTTTTTAATCTTCGTTGGACGGGTAACTGGGAGGAAGAAAGAGAAGAAACAAATGGTTTTGGATGGTTATGAGTTGAACAGTGAAATGTAGTGTATTTGTCATGAGTTTATGATTTTACTGTTGGAATGTCCATGTCATTGGTATTATGTTGTTACAAATGTACCATGGAGCGTTTACAATTTTTCGAAGAATTTTTGACTGTGTGGTTTGAATATTGTTTATGACAGTTGTTTATATCGTCTGGTCCAGTTATTGTCTTTTTAGTTTTGTATGTATGTTCCAAGTGAGTCTTTTGTCCAAGTACAGTCCTAGGTAACGTACCTAGTTTTTAGATGTATATACATTGGCTTCCTCAGTGAAAAACCTATAATTAAAATTGAAAATTAAATAGTAACTTAAAATAAAGCAAATACGCCTCACAGGTCATTGGTTCAGAAAAGAAGAATAAAAAAAAAAAATAAAAAAATAACTTTTCAACACCAAATTGTAAGTTACAATTAGTAACTGGTGCGAAAGTTATAAAACTGCACATAGACTTTTTAAGTCTAATACATACTATGTAGAAAACCTCAATGTTTTATATATTAGTAATGAAAATTAAACATGCTTTACACTTAAACATCAATTTAAATACGTTGGGTAAGAACGTATAAATTAAAAAACATCGATGTCGAAAAACATCGATGTTCTTGAACATCGATGTTTTGTGGTCGATGTTTAATCGACATCGATGTTTTGATTGTAAAAACATCGATGTTCAAAACATCGATGTTTTGCCGTCGATGTCGCATCTCTAGTATTGCGTATCGACGGCAAAACATCGATGTTTTGAACATCGATGTTTTTACAATCAAAACATCGACCACAAAACATCGATGTTCAAGAACATCGATGTTTTTCGACATCGATGTTTTTTAATTTATACGTTCTTACCCAACGTATTTAAATTGATGTTTAAGTGTAAAGCATGTTTAATTTTCATTACTAATATATAAAACATTGAGGTTTTCTACATAGTTGGTTTTACATAATCATTTATTAAATATTCAACTGCTAGGACCTAAACATCTTAATTATAGCTAAAACATCGATATTAAAAAAAAAATTTTATTGTTAAAACATATTTGTTTTTGCAGAAAAAATAAATAATTAAAACAACATCGATGTTGAAAAAAACGTTATTTTTAACAAAAACAAAAATGTTTTAACACCGATGTTTTGGACAAAAAACATCAATATATATTCTCTTAATCTCATTGATTTTGAAACATGTTTTAACAATAAAACGTTATTTTTAACATTAATGTGTTGACAGATATAAATATGTTTTAAATAGATGTTTTGGACAAAAAACATCAATAAATATGCTCTTAACATCGATCAAATATATTTTAACATATTTATTTTAGCAGAAAACATCGATGTTTTTAAAAAAAAGTTGTTTTTAACATCGATGTTTTGGTTTTGTCCAAAACATCGATATTAAATCATATTTGTTTTTGCAGAAAAAATCGATGTTTTAAAAAAATTGTTTTTAACATCGATGATTTTGACTAAAATGAAAATGTTTTAACATCGATGTTTTCGGAAAAAACAAAAAGGTTTTAACATCGATGTTTTGGTTTTGTCCAAAACGTCGATATTAAATCATATTTGTTTTTGCAGAAAATATCGATGTTTTTAAAAAAAAGTTGTTTTTAACATCGATGTTTTGGTTTTGTCCAAAACATCGATATTAAATCATATTTGTTTTTGCAGAAAAAATCAGGAAAAAACAAAAATGTTTTAACTTCGATTTTTTGGTCAAAAAACAAATGTGTTTTAACATCGATGTTTGAACAATATAGAAGTTGTTTTTTAACATCAATTTTAAATACAAAAACAAATGTGCTCTTAACATCGAATTTGTAACTGTAACAATGTTGTTATAGTTGTTGGACAAATCGATGTTTTTGTCCAAAACATCGATGTTAAATCATATTTGTTTTTACAGAAAACATCGATGTTGTTTAAGAAAAATTGTTTTTAACGTTGATGTTTTTGACAAAAACGAAAATGTTTTAATATCGATATTTAATGTTAAAACCTATTTGTTTTTGTCCAAAACATCGAAGTTAAAACATATTTGTTTTTGCCGAAAACATCGATGTTAAAACATTTTCGCTATTGTCAAAATCAAACATCGATATTAAAACATATTTGTTTTGACAAAAAGAAATATATATATTAAAATTAATGTTTTTGCCAAAAACATCGATGTTAAAAACAATTTTGTTATAGTTAAAAATTCGATGTTAAGAGCATATTTTTTTTTTTATATAACATCGATGTTAAAAACAACTTGGATATTGTTAAAATATATCTTTTTTTGTCCAAAACATCGATGTTTAAAAGAACTTGGTTATTGTTAAAACATCGATGTTAAGAGCATAATTGTTTTTTTAAATAATATCGATGTTATTAAGAACTTGGTTATTGTTGAAACATCGATGTTAAATATTTGATGTTGTCTAAAACATCGATGTTTTCTGCAAAAACAAATATGATTTAACATCGATGTTTTGGACAAACCCATCGATTTTAAATGAACTTGGTTATTGTTAAAAAATCGATGTTAAAAAAAGATTTGATGTTGTCTAAAACATCGATGTTAAACACATATTTGTTTTTTGTCACAAAATTCGATGTTAAAACATATTTTTTTTTGTCGTTGATGTTAAAAACCACTTTTTATTGTTAAAACATCGATGTTTTTAAGCACGATGTTAAGAGCATATAAATTGATGTTTTTTGTCCAAAACATCGATGTTAAAATATTTTGGTTTTTGTCAATAACACTAATGTTAAATTTTTTTTAAAACAACATCGATGTTAAAAACAACTTTGTTATAGTTAAAACATCGATGTTAAGAGCATATTTGTTTTGGTATATAACATCGATGTTAAAAATAACTTGGTTATTGTTAAAACATCGATGTTAAAAAATATCTGATGTTGTCTAAAACATCGATGTTAAGAGCATATATATTAGGGTTTTCTGTCACAAAATTCAATGTTAAAACATTTTTTTTTTTTTTTTTTGTCATTGATGTTAAAAACAACTCTGTTATAGTTAAAAACATCGATGTTAAGAGCATATTTGTTTTTTTAAATAATATCGATGTTATTAAGAACTTGGTTATTGTTAAAACATCGATGTTAAATATTTGATGTTGTCTAAAACATCGATGTCTTCTGCAAAAAGAAATCTGTTTTAATATCGATGTTAAATAATATTTGATGCTGTCTAAAACATCGATGTTAAAACATGTTAGTTTTTGTCATAACATCGTGTTAAAAACATCTTTTTTTTAAAAGATCGATGTTTTCTGCAAAAAAAAAATCTGTTTTAACATCAACGTTTTGGACAAAAATACCAATGTTAAAAACAGCTTGATAGTTAAAACATCGATGTTAAGAGCATATTAGTTTCTGTCAAAAACATCGATGTTAAAAACAACTTTGGTAATGCAAAAAAAAAAATAAAAAAAAAATAAAAAACCTTACTACTAAAAACATCGATGTTAACATCGGCCCACAAACATCGATGGTCCGAAAACATCGGCTACGTAACATCGATGTTAAAAACATCGATGTTTTGCCCAAAACATCGATGTTTCAGAAACATCGACATCGATGTCGCATCCCTAATACATACTGGTAGTCCATATGCACAATCGATCAATACGAACGAACCCTTTATTCATGTTTTTATATTAAAACATTTCAATTCATATTAAAATGCACAAACATAAAAATAGACTCATTAACGACGTGGCCACCTGGGGGGGGGGGAGGGGGTGGTTTGTTAATTTAACTAAATTTAAATCCATGGTTTTCCTTTGTCAAATAGAAGTAAGAGGATATTAATTTCTTATAAATGTTATTTAGTGTAAGGCAGAAGGCTTAATTAGTAAACTTTTATTTTTTTACTTTCACTTACCTATATATGAAATATATAGTAAGTGGAAGTATTGCGATCGTGAAAATTTTCGACTTCCGGTTTTCAACGGAAATACACTTTTTGGGACCCCCTGAGTCGAAATAACCAAGTCCCGCGAAATGGTCTGTGTGTGTGTGTGTATGTGAACAGACTAGCTCAAAAACTATAAACCGTGGGAACCTGAAATTGGGTATTTAGTGTAGGTATATGCCCGCGATGTGACAGCAAAAATTTCATCAAAATTGCTCAAAGGGAGGGGGTACTTTATTTAATAACTTTTTACGTTTTTTTCGATTTTCTCAAAAACGGCTCTAACGATTTTGATTAAACTGAGTATTTGATCGATTTATATGCCCGAAATATGACTGTAAAAATTTCATCACAATTGATTAACCGGAGGGGGGACTTTACTTAATAAATTTTGTATCATTTTCACGTGTTTTTTTTATTTACTCAAAAACGGTTTTAACGATTTTGATCAAACTTGGTATTTGATGTATTTATATGCCCGAGATGTGACTGTAAAAATTTTATCAAAATTGATCTACGGGAGGGGGGACTTTATTTAATAACTTTTTACGTTTTTTTCGATTTTCTCAAAAACGGCTATAACGATTTTGATTAAACTGAGTATTTGATCGATTTATATGCCCGAAATATGACTGTAAAAATTTCATCAAAATTGATCTACGGGAGGGGGGACTTTACTTAATAAATTTTGTATCATTTTCACGGGTTTTTTTATTTACTCAAAAACGGCTTTAACGATTAACAAAAATAAGATATGAATGTAGAAAAATGTGTGACTTTGGGAAATGATAATTAGCAAAACACGTCAATTTTTAATCTAAGTAAGTTGGTAAGTGAAAGTTGTGTGTTGCGCGCACGCACCAGATTTTTTTTGATTCCCACCAAATTTTAAACGCTTTTCTTTCATAGGTAGAACTTTAATTGTTATTATTATTACTATTAAAATAACAAGAAAAATAAATCAATTGTAATATAACCAACTTTAATATTTCACACCAAATGGGAGTCACCTTTGGTGTAGTGGTTAGCATAGAAACTTACAATGCCAAAGGTCGCGGGTTAGCGTCCCGAGGTGGCCCTAGGATTTTTTAATGGGAGTAAAAAATTCTTAGCTATGCCGTACCTCGGATAGGACGTAAAATGGAGGTCCCGAGCCTGTACCATGTCAGGTACTCGTTAAAATTTAGGACTCCCACTATAGCATCGTCCGATTAGCCTTAGTGGCATAAAGTGACGTTAAAATAAACAAACAAAAAATCACATTAAATGTCCACTTTTTGTTTTGATAATTAAAGTAATAAAATCAATTAGTGTAGAATTACATCATGTGAATCATCTATAAGCTATGTACTGGAGCGTAAACAAGTTACATCAGAATCCAGCTAAGCCTTGATCCAACTGTTATATCCTGTTATTTCGAACTCTCATAGATTATAATACTTTAAGCTTCCAACAACCAATGCAGAACCATCCTGGAACTATTAAGACTGCGCAAGTTACATCTTTAATCTGTATTACAGCCTACATATTAAAAAAAAATAATAATAAAAGGAATAATTATAAAAAGGTCTTTTTAATGGAAATAGTTCCATATATTATGAACCATGAGATTAAAAATATACTTTGCGCATGAACAACAATTCCAAAACCGTCTTCTACTTCTGGTTGGAACAAACATTTTTTCAACTAAGGTATGAATTTTATCCTCCCGTCTACTAATGAACGGGAGAAAGCTGAAGTCCTGTGCCATTTTACGTTGCCTTCTTTAAAATTTACCTATAAGTTTCTTGTAAAATTTATCTGTGTGTCATATAATATATGTATTACCAGAAAAAGTTTTTTTTACATATCTGCTATGATATATTTGTACCTATCAAGAAGATTTTGACATTACAAAAATGAGATAATAGTTGATATAATGACAAGTCATGCTTGAGGAAAGAAATTTGGTACTGTTGTAATATACTTCAACTGCATTCGATTTATATTCAAATGGAAATTTTTTATCGCATCATTTTTTCCCCTCAAAAATATGAATCTATAAAAAAAAAAAAAGTCGAAAAAAATCGTTCTAAATCTTTAGCCAAAGTTATATGTCACACATACTGTTGAAAATACCCAAAATGGAGGATATTTAGGCGTAAATGGCATTTTGAAATATGTAGTTTACAAGCTATTAATGTTTCTCTCCTGTTTTTGAGTCTCTTCAGTTTGATTTAATATGAGGATTAAGGCTCAACACATTAAATTAAGTCTCAACACATTCTATTCACTTAATTTCAGTAAGTGTATAGATATATTTCTTAATTGCTCGAATATATCTAACTTGTTACACGTTATGAGTATAATTCAAAATTTAAAACTACTAAAGAGATAGAGAGAGTTGAAGGATTCAACTTCATTTCTTTTGACTAGTTTTCTTAGAACCGTTTAGAATTTAATACTCTTATAAGAAACTAAAATGATATTGTTTTGCAATTAGAATTGATTTATAATTTTAGTATCATTGGATTGATACTAATTTAGGCTTTTGAAACACATAACGATCTAGAAAGCGTAATTATTTAAATTACACTCTTAAACCCTAACACAGATAACTGTAGAAAATTTTATGTTGCACATTTCGGTATGCTTGGCCATGAAGAGCATTATTAAAGAGGCGTGTTTCGCTTATTTAAAATAATTTAGTTTATTTCGCAACTTCGCAGCAAATTAGTGGCAATAAACAAATAAGATAAATCAACATAAATAAAATATTCAGGGCACGATGGATAAATTAAATTGGTTTAAACATTTTTAAATAACTTAATTTTAATTAATTAATTAAATTTTATTTGGTTATTTTATTATTTGGCTATATAAACTACATGTCATCATAATTTTTTACTTTCACTTACCTAAAAATGAAATGTATATGGGAAAGTATTGCAATCTTGAAAAATTTTAACTTCCGGTTTTCAACGGAATTACCAGTTTTAGGGTCCACTCAGTCCAAATAACCAAGCCCCACGAAATTTTGTGTGTGTTTTGACTATCATTGTGTTGAATGTTTTGACTAGCTCAAAAACTATATACCATACGAACCTCAAATTGGATATTTGGTTTATGTATGTGATGTGACAGCGAAAATTCATCAAAATCGGTCAAACGGAGTGGGCACTTTATTTAATAAATGTTGACTCATTTTTACGTTTTTTTCCATTTTCTCAAAAACGGCTACAACGATTTTGATCGAACTGGGTATTTGATGTACGATATGCCCGCGATGGGCAGCCAAAATTTCATCAAAATTGGTAAAACGGAGGGGGCACTTTAATTAATAAAAACTGTCTAATTTTAACCTTTTTTTTATTCAAAAACGGCTGTGACATTTTTGATCAAAAACCCACTGTTTAAAGAGATTTAAAGAAATCTTTAATATCGGGTAAGTTTTATCATTATAAAAATGTTCTCAGGGGACTTAAATTGGCGAACGTAACTTTTTTGTTTTCCTATAAAGTAAAAGTTGTGTGTTGCGCGCATCGCACCAGATTTTTTCATCACGTTTTACTGTTTTAAAGGCATAGTATCCGCCATATTGCTTTTTAAGATCTAGCATTACAATATTTAGCATAAACTGTATAATTTCGTATATGACATGATATATTTTGGCCCTTAAACTCATTACATAAAGAACAAAATTATGGTATTATGTTTCCTTAACTGATTGCAGTTCAACTTCGAAGAACATTCCAATGCAACCAGAGCACTCACAGAGGGAACATGAAAGTACGTACGACATGTAAGTTACGACACGTTTGTTGGTGAGAATTTTGATGCGAACCAGTTCAATAAAAACTGGCTCTTATGTATTTGTGAAAGCAGCCAAGAATTGGGTCAGTAACTTTAAAAAAAAAAGAAATAAAGATATAAATGCTGAGACTGTTTCGGAAAAGTCGTTTTTAATTTACTTAACCTTTGGTGAAGTTAAATGGCTGACAATTATGAAGTTATTGGAAGGTAAAAAAGCTCAGGTTGTTTAAAATACGTACAAACAAATGTTCAGTTGAAAAAATCCCAGATGAAAACAAAACTCTTGATCATAAAAGATACCCACGGAATAAAAAAAAAAAAAAATCTGGTGCGTGCGCGCAACACACAACTTTCACTTACCAACTTACTTAGATTAGAAATTGACGTGTTTTGCTAATAATCATTTCCCAAAGTCACACATTTTTCTACATTCATATCTTATTTTTGTTAATTGTTAAAGCCGTTTTTGAGTAAATAAAAAAACCTGTGAAAATGATACAAAAATTATTAAGTAAAGTCCCCCCTCCCGTAGATCAATTTTGATGAAATTTTTACAGTCATATCTCGGGCATATAAATACATCAAATACCAAGTTTGATCAAAATCGTTAAAACCGTTTTTGAGTAAATAAAAAAAACATGTGAAAATGGTACAAAATTTATTAAGTAAAGTCCCCCCTCCCGTAGACCAATTTTGATGAAATTTTTACAGTCACATCTCGGGCATATAAATACATCAAATAACAAGTTTGATGAAAATCGTTAAAACCGTTTTTGAGTAAATAAAAAAAACACGTGAAAATGATACAAAATTTATTAAGTAAAGTCCCCCCTCCGGTTAATCAATTTTGATGAAATTTTTACAGTCATATTTCGGGCATATAAATCGATCAAATACTCAGTTTAATCAAAATCGTTAGATCCGTTTTTGAGAAAATCGAAAAAAAGTAAAAAGTTAATAAATAAAGTACCCCCTCCCTTTGAGCAATTTTGATGAAATTTTTGCTGTCACATCGCGGGCATATACCAACACTAAATACCCAATTTCAGGTTCCCACGGTTTATAGTTTTTGAGCTAGTCTGTTCACATACGCACACACACACACACACACACACACACACACACACAGACCATTTCGCGGGACTTGGTTATTTCGACTCAGGGGGTCCCAAAACGTGTATTTCCGTTGAAAACCGGAAGTCGAAAATTTTCACGATCGCAATACTTCCACTTACTATATATTTCATATATAGGTAAGTGAAAGTAAAAAGAGGCGTTGCATATAGGAAGTTTTTGTTTGGGAATTCGATTACTGATCAGCTGTTTGATTATAATATTCCCAGCTGTGTTCTTTTGTTACTCTACATCTTTTAAAAGAAATGAAATGTTGTATTGTATCAGATTAATCTTTTCCAACGAAGTAGGATAAAGTGAAGTTAAAAGTTCCGCACGACTTAAAGCTTGCTTGCTCGTAGACTTGTCGGTCGACTTTTCTTGCGCAAGTCTCTCGCCTCCATGTTTCGAAAGCCTTTGCGGCGACCTTCGCAAAACCTTTATAATATATCTAGATTATGATCAACACCGATTATTTCATTATATCTCCTCCTCCCACAATCAAATATTTTTAAACGCCGTATGTTTTTTAATTAATAAACTACTCGTTTATCCGTGAGAAATATATTTAATAACGTCCTGCAGGCCTATTCAAATTTCATAGGTCAAAAACCATTGTACATGAAACGTGGTCGCTTACATTAAGGGATGGGCAACGCCTTGGGTTCTTTAACAGTAAAGTATTGCACACAAAAACGGCCGTAGAATTTCGTCTAGGGTTCCGGCAGGCTGGTAAAATCCGGGGTAGCGTGTCAAGGTATTCTAAATATGTAAAGACTCAAATAATTTTTCAAACTATCGATATTTGAAAATTACAATATTTGTTTATATAATACTTGATGAAAAAAAATTTATGTAATTGGTTGTTTTTGTTTCTCACCTAACAATTTGAATCCTAGAAGCAATTTGAGTCCTTTTTCACTGAAAAGAACCCGTAGGGCATTTTTTTATTCACTTGCGCAAGATCTAATAAAGCTAATCAAGGCACTTTTTAACTGAAACGGTGGCGATACAAAAACCCTTTCTACATTTTTTAAAAGGTACAAGACATTTCTATATATAAAATTTCTTTAAAGGTACAAGGACAAGAAAAATGTACCGTGATTGCCGTACAGAGGGTGAATGGTCAGCAATGATAAGTCAGTTTTGTTGTGTAAAGGAATTGTTCTTTGTTAGAGATATAGTTCAACGTTTGCTAAGTTTCGCACGAGGCCTTTCTGCCAACCTTTACGAAACATCTTACATAACGCTGCAGTTTTACTTTCTTTGCAGCAAAATATATTTTTTTAAAATGAAATATAACTTTCTTTTCAGAGAGAAAAATCCGATAACATTGCAGGTTACGGGGTCACCTCTGGTGTAGTGGCTAGCGTAGCAGCCTACATTACTAAAGGTCGCGGGTTCGCATCCCACAGTGGCCATAGGACTTTTTAAAGGGAGTAAAAAATCCTTAGCTATGCCGTCCCTCGGATAGGACGTTCCCGAGTCTGTACGATGTCAGTTATTCATTAAAGATCCCTACCCTAATTATACTTGGATAGGGAAAAGTTATTAGCCTAAGTGGCGTAAAGTGACATTAAACAAACAAACAACAAATTGCGGGTTATTTTTCATTGACACAGCATTTTGCTCAATCTGAGGACAATACCACGCCAAGATCTACGATGGTGAAAAAGGTATCAGTTTAAATATATAAACACTAAAGTTTTAACTAGGTTTAATCCACGGGTTACTATTTATTTTATCTAAGATTTTTACTTTCACTTACCTATATATGAAATATATAGTAAGTGGAAGTATTGCGATCGTGAAAATTTTCGACTTCCGGTTTTCAACGGAAATACACGTTTTGGGGTCCCCTGAGTCGAAATGACCAAGTCCCGCGAAATGGTCTGTGTGTGTGTGTGTCTGTGTGTGTGTGTGTGTGTGTGTGTGTGTGAACAGACTAGCTCAAAAACTATAAACCGTGCGATCATGAAATTGGGTATTTAGTGTAGGTATATGTCCGCGATGTGACAGCGTAAATTTCATCAAAATTACTTAAAGGGAGGGGGTACTTTACTTAATAACTTTTTAGGTTTTTTTCGATTTTCTCAAAAACGGCTCTAACGATTTTGATTAAACTGAGTATTTGATGTATTAATATGCCTGAGATATGACTGTAAAAATTTCATCAAAATTGATTAACCGGAGGGGGGACTTTACTTAATAAATTTTGTAACATTTTCACGTGTTTTTTTATTTACTGTAAATCGGCTTTAACGATTTTGTTCAAACTGGGTATTTGATGTATGTATATGCCCGAGATATGACTGTTAAAATTTCATTAAAATTGATTAACCGGAGGGGGTACTTTACTTAATAAATTTTGTAACATTTTCACGTGTTTTTTTTATTTACTCAAAAACGGCTTTAACGATTAACAAAAATAATATATGAATGTAGAAAAATGTGTGACAATGGGAAATGATATTTAACAAAACACGTCAATTTCTTATCTAAGTAAGTTGGTAAGTGAAAGTTGTGTGTTGCGCGCACGCACCAGATTTTTTTACTAGGTAATAATATTTTAAAAATGACCTGAATTTTCTGAATTCTTAACCAGTCAGTCTTCATATATATATACTTAGGTATACTTGAGGTTAAAATATTATAGAGTATTCAGCATGTGAGTAGAAATTATAGACATCTCAATTAATTAATGTTTTTAATGCATTGTATTGTTTTATCACGTAGAATTGATAATTTATTATCAATATAATGAAGTATAATTGATATATTGAAATAAAATTTACTCTTATATTCTAAAATTTATCATCCTGCTCTAAAAATAAATCCTTTATAACCTTGGTATAAATGTTAGGATGCGCTAAAGGTTAACCACTGCCATTTAAATAAGGTCATCTTGAAAATTATCTCTTTGGCAGGTAAGTATTCCAGTTCGGCCCAATGATGATCTTCTGATTAAATTTGATATAAGATGTCATATTTAACCGTCTCCGGTCCATTTCGTTCTGCTTTCTGTGTTAATTCTTCTTGTCTATAAAAGATAACTGTTCTAAGTATTATCGTTTATTTTTGTTGAAATTGCCTCTATCCGACTGGGTCATTGGCGATGTTCACTTTTTTTTTTAAACACTATTATAATATCCAATACCTTTCAGGAAACGCATAAGTGCACTTTGCTCTGAACCTTCGTGAAGAAGGTATGCCAGGGAGAATTCGCAGTGACCAATTCTTATTTCTTTGTTTGCTTAACGTCCCTTTATTCTACTAAGGCTAATCGGACCATGGGCCAAATTATGTCTATTCAGATGTAATAAAGACAGGGATTTTTAACGAGTACCTGACATCGCACAGGCTCGGGACCTCCATTTTACGTCCTATCCGAGTGACGGCATAGCTAAGGAGTTTTTACCCCCTTTGAAAGATCCTAGGGCCACCGTGGAACGCGAATTCGCGACCTCCTGTATTGTAGGTTGCCATGCTAACCACTACACCACAGGTGACCCCGACCAATTCTTAGGCGGCACAGGATTATTTCTTGTCTCCTCGATCTTCTACGACTAGTACATCTTGACTGAAAAGAGACATTATTTTTTTAAAATTGCGTAAGTAAGTGCAACCGGAAAGGCAACACAAAACTTTTTTTCAAAAAAAGTGGGTTAGTACTTGTTATACATAACATAACAATGTTATACCTAAAATTTGACCCCACTTATTCATGGAACAAGTACTTTCATGAGATTCGTTTTAATATTTATATAGAAACATTTTTTAGAGGATTACTCAGTTATTATTAAACATAAAAGTTTAATATAAATCGCTTGAAGCGTTTTTGAGAATTGCTTAATGGGGGAGGGGGAGGAGGGCGGGATAATGTTGGTTTAAATGCCTCTCTACTCAAGTTTGACAAAATCATTTCATTTTCGTACGACAAATAGTTTTCGAGCTGGTTTGTTTGAGCAAACACACACAGAGACTAATTTGTCCGCCGTATAAAACGTATATTTCTCTTGAAAACCGAAAGTTGAGGTTTTTCATGTTCGCAATACTCTGGGGCACTTAATAAGATGTCCTTAACAAGACTTCCATTGCAAAGAACATAAATAATTTACTCTAATAGCCTTTGATAATCCTTTGACTCCTTTTGACATGCCAGTAGTGTAATAAAAATCATGAATTATTGTTATTAATATATTACAAAACCCATAATAACAATGTACAAGAAGACCCTTGAGGTAATCCATGTAGAAGACAACGAGGAACAATCTTGGAGAAAGCTTCATGGACCGAAGGCTGTGGTTGACACCCTGTGACCTTTCTGCACAAGGCCTTCGCTCCATGTCAACGGGTCGGCGGTAGGTGGGGATTATCCGAATCAGTCAATTATCGATAATAGTTGCATAATATTGCAAGGCTGTAGTAATAAGTATGATCTGGGTGAATATAAAACATGAACGGTCCTGGGTTCAGTACTGTGCCTCAGGAAGTGCATACTGCCTCATGAAGTTCCAACGGTTGTGCATAAAGGCGATTATTTATTTATTTATATAAGGCTCATGCCTACGTTAATGTTGTGCAATTCTTCTTCCGCATTAGTTTCATTCTTTATTCTTATCTCCTCTTCTATCCAGTTCTTCAATCCGGTGGCATCCCGGGAGTAGATCTCCTTCTACCTAGATTAAAGATTTCTGGACCCATCGCTATTTTCCACCCGTACACAAAATCCTTAGTAGTAGTTATTCTCAGTGAATAGTTGAGGAAAATCAGTCTCCGACAGGACAAAGAGTCCAGTTTTCCTCAACAACCTGGCCCTTTGTGTCTCAAAGGCAGCGCAGTCTGTAACGATATGTTCTGCAGTTTCTAAGACACCGCAGGTAGGGCATAGGGGATCGATATCCTTCCCAAAGCCATGAAGCTTAGCTCGAAAGGCCCCATGCCCTGTGAGAAACTGTGATACCCAATAGTCCGGGAGGACCCATTTCGCTTCAATGCATAAAGGCGATTTATACCGCAATGGTGCTCAACCCCGAAATTCCCCCTTAAAGAAAAACATTCTTATTTAATCGAAACCGAATACAAGGATATAATCCCCAGGGTTTATCTACTGCAATAATTTTGTCTTCCGATGAAAGAAGATGAATATTTTCTTTTATGTTAACCTAACAAATGAATAATCAATGAGAGGGATATTAATGATATAAACAGATTTTTACCAGTAAATAGTTGGCAATAATCAAAGAAAATAGTAGAAATTATAAAAAATAGGGTCTTTTTTACTTTACCCACACCACTTACTTTTTGATAACTGGTATTTTATATTTTTATTAAACCAGTTATTTAATAACATATTTCTATTTTAAAAGAAAAAAAATATATAAAGGAAAGAGGTTACCTCCTAGATTTTAAGAAACATTGAAGTTGTTATTGTTCATAATGAATCTGATACAACTGAGTCGTGTTCTTAAATCAGAAGAAGAGGCATTTAAGACATTTCAAAGGTTCGGAATATTGCATAAAACACAGAAATATAGAAGAGGACATTTTATGAAGCTTGCTTTTCACCAAAAATATTTCCAGCTTTTAGATGCAGTTTGAGAAGTTGCAGAGACGAAATCGTGGTTATAAATTAAACTATCATTTCTGTTTACATTTGAAGCTTGTTAAATACTATTACTTTAATCATCTGTTCTTCATTAGTGTTAATTTAATAATAAGATAAATCACTGTTTTAGGAATAAGTGACTAGTGTGGGTAAAGTTAAAAAAAAAAACCAAAAAATAAAGCACCTACGTTTATTACAGTCATTCTAGCAGCGGACTTAATAATATATGTACATTTTTCTTGAGACAGAAAATTGGATATTTAGTTTGCCTGCAGTGTTAAGTTGTAGGCGTTTAAAACTGATAATTTAAAAAAAGTTCTATGAAATTCGTCGTAAACTTTTTATTCAAAAATTAAAATATTGTAAGGTTAAATCGTTAACTCGTTCACGCCGGCGCGTACCACCGGTGGCTCACGCTTGACTACCTCATCGGGCGGCGTGTACCAAATAATTAGATCTTCAATACTTTGACTGCCGAAAAAGAATACCTGAGAGTCACGCTCTCTTTTCGACACAATTTCAATATTTAATTCTCTGACAAGAGAACAGTTACTCGATTTCAGGTGACATGGCAGCCAAAGTGTTGAGAAGGAAGAAATAATTTCTATTTAGCTGAAAATTAAAATAATGAAAATTTAACTTAAATTCATTTATTTTTATATTTATTGGTATTTATATTCATATACTTACAAATGTATAAACATTTATTTTTTAATAACAATTATAATTAATACCGTATTATAAACATAACTAGTAGGATAGTTTTTTTATTGTTAATTTTATTATTGTTGGATTGCCAATACTGCATAATGCCCTGGAATAGCTCCCGCCCGATAGAGAGGAAAGCATTAAACAGTCCCGGCGTGAACTTGTTAAATAAAAAAAACATATGGTTTGATTCCAGACGTTTTGTTGAACGAACTAGCACGTGTTTGGAAATGGATTGTTCGAGCTCGGTCCACGCAGGCCTGGAAGGTTCCAGAAGATTCCTTTTACGACTATATATAAGGAGCGAGTGACTGGGCCAGTTAGTCTTAGTCTTTGTCTTGAATGTGAAGCTCAAGCCATATGATTTGTGTTACAAAGTGATATTTTTTTTAATCTGCTTTGATATTTGAGTTGTTATATTTCGTGTGGCATTGACTATTGTTATATTTTTGTTGAATAAATATTTGTTAACCCACAAAGTGTTACAATATGAATGGTTAAATTTAAATTCTTCGTCGTTTAAGGATAACGATGAAGCAGTAACCTTTATTCGACATATAATTTTGAACTTCGAAAATCGTTATCCTGAGTATTGATATGACGAAGCGTTATCAATATATGAGGAATTGTGGCCCGCTGTGAAGCGAAATAACGTTTGGTTCTAGACTTCGTCCCAAATACATATCCATGTAACAGGACTTAAAAATGCTCTTACACGCATCAAAACGATTCGGACCGATTGATCTAAATTAAAAATATTTTACCTTTTTTGTTTTTTAGATCAGCCAAAATCCGACAGTTCCATCAAGTTATCTTACTTTATCAATCAAATCCTTGTAATTCTTTATTATTGAAAGCAACTTGGGAATGAATTTCGCAAGATCAGTGGGTCCTTATCTGTAAGCGTGCAGCAAAAGGCACGATATTAAATCGAGGCTTGAGGCATGACTGGCGAATTAAGAATTTTTTATGGCCTTTGGCAAAACGATTTTGCTATTATTTTCAAGAGTTTATTTATACCCTTGGTTGGACTTGTGTTGAAAAGCTGTTAATTGGATATCAGGGAACGGTAAACGATATTGAACCTGGACTAGGTGGGGAGCCCCAATTTGATTTTATTTAAGAAGAGAAAATTGAGATTTGAACCTTTATTTCCGTATCACTAGTACGGTTCTCCTGTCATTTGAGCTTCCGACCTCTTAACCTCGTCATCTTGGTCAAATCAATCCATTCTCTTCACTGAATCCCTCTTCCACTGCAATTTTGCGAATTATACGGTGGACTGGATTATTAACAAGGTCTGTTGACTATCTTCAAGATATTTATTCTATTATTTTCCCTGTTTTGAAAACTTAATAATTATTTTGTTTTTTTAAAGGTAATGGAATTTGTTTATTATTTTATTTGTTTGTTTCGTTTAAAGGTAATGGAATGGTTGTCAAATATTTTATTTTAGAATAGGAAAGATTGGCCTTGCCAGGGGTTTGAACCCGGATGTCCGGACCACTAGTACTGTGCTCCTACCACTTGAGATACCAAACTCATTTCCCGGTCCAGTCAATCTCCTCACTGACCCCTCTCCACATTATGAAGTAAAATAAATGAAAATTACTTGGTTGTAAAATTACTTGAGTAGAAGAAACACCTGGTGGTATTTTTTTTTTGTTTCGTACCTCTACTTGGCCATGTGTAGCATACGGGGGGTTACCCTAGAGGTGCAACCAACCTATTCTAACCATAGTGGGTAGGTCGATATTTATTCCGTGGGGCCTCCACGAAATAAAAGTCAACCAGGGGTCAGTCAACCAATCAATCAGGGCGGATTCGAACCGTCCGGACGGATCGAACAGCCGATCTAGGAGAGCAAAAGTCCAAAATCGAAGTTGCGATATCAAGCCTAATAAGATTAGATATGTAAACACAAGTGTCTAGTGAAAACAAAACAAGAGCTCCGACCTAATAATAATCCTTTATTTCAAGGTAAGTTCAATAATACAATTTTTATTCAAAATATCTCAGTTTCATTCTAAGCACTGTTGGGAGAATTGTACAAGAAAATTTTATTTGGAGGTTATAATACGAAACTTCAGTTACAATGGAAGGTAAGAAGAACAATATAAATGTTGACATTTTTTTTGAAAATGTGACTTTTGCAATATTTAAAAAATAAGGCTTTTTTTTTATCGTACGCTCTGATATTCGCCCTTATTCGCGTTGATTCCAAAAATAGTACCTTCTAATTGAACTATTAAACGATTTTTTTCAAGAATCCCGTGCAACTATTTGCAACTTTTTTTTAAATGAATTTTTGAATTTTTTTTTGTTTCAGAAAAATTTACATTTTTGAAAAAAGAACTTTTTAAAGTATGGCGGAGCCAAAAATGTTTATCGGAGAAGAACACAAGCGTTCTAGTTTTATTCGTAACTCATTAGAAGACGAATCGAAAACTCTTTCGGAAGACTCGATATAAAAAATTAATAATTTTACGAGCAAACTCGCACAAAAAAGTGGCACTCGCCAAAAAAGCTTGTTACCCTCGCACAATTGAAATAACTGAAACGTCAGCGAAGGTGTCCCTGCAAGCACTAGCCGATCATACCGCCAATAGGCTTATCTCTGCTATTATGGAAAACTTATCTCCTGATATCGTACAAGGAATGAAAGCCGGAATAACTCTCACCATCAGCTTATAAGCAGAAATTTGATAGGGACGACGAATCAGATGAATTTTTGTTTATAGTCTGCTTCGTTCCCTTACAAATTAAGGCGAAAGATAACGAGCAAATCATCTGGCTCAATCCAAGACCCTCGTCTACAAGGTTCTGTCGCCCTATAAAGATTATGTTTAAAAAGGAGTCTCAAAATCTCATAAAAGAAGAAGTAAAAAATATCGAAGAAGAGATCATTAACTTAGAACGTACTAAAGTTAAAATTTTTGGAGAAGAGATAATTATTGATTTCGAATTTCATCTCACCATGATCGATGGGAAGACATTCGGTGCAGTCACAGAGACATCTAACCAATCATGTGCTATTTGTGGTGCAACTCCAAAAATAATGAATGATTTGGACATTATCGAGAAAAGAAGAAAAGATTTTAATAACATGAAATATGGCTTATCGACATTACATTGCTATATTCGTTGTCTCGAATGTATATTGCATATTGCCTACAGACTTGAAATTGGTAAATGGCAAATTCGAGAGGATGACAAAAAAAAATTTCAAGACCGAAAAATATTCATTCAAAATGAATTGAAAAGACAATTGGGGTTATTGGTAGATATACCGAAGCCAAGTTTTGGAACAACTAATGATGGCAACACAGCCAGAAGATTTTTTGCGAATTATGACCGAGTTTCACAAATAACAGGCGTGAATGAAGAATTGGTGAAAAGATTCGGTGTGATCTTAAACACAATGTCGAGTGGGTATAAAATAGACGCTAACAAATTTCAAGTATATTCATATGAAACTGCAAAATTATATATAAATCTATATCCATGGTACTACATGCCCGCCAGTGTGCATAGGATTTTGATACATGGTGCGGAAGTCATAAAGGCAGCTGTCCTTCCGATCGGGATGCTCTCGGAGGAAGCTCTCGAGTCCCGTAATAAGGATGTACGGCGATACAGGGAGAATAATACAAGGAAGAATTCTCGTTTAGGTACCATGACGGACTTGTTTCACACTTTGATGTTTTCGTCGGACCCTCTTATTTCTTCTATGTCAGAGAGAAATGTACGATCAGCATCGAATCGAAAATCAGTTTTCGAAAGTGACATAAAGTCACTCACTTTAGAAGAACCAGACGAAGACGAAGAAGATGATGATTTATTAGATGATATTTATTGATGAAATATGATACAATTTTAAAATAAATCGTTTTCAGAACCTTTTTTTCTTTTACTTGCGTTTTTTATTACAGCAAACACTTTTTTTATTTATTACTTGTTTATAAAATAAATGTATTAATTTTCAGTTTTATTTAGTTTTCCTTGCTCTATTCTGTTGTAAAGATTAAGAAGAATGGAAATTTATATTTTACGTGAAACCGGCCAGTAATGTCTGGTATTAAGCCCAAGAAACCAGATAGAAAATTGGACAATTTAGTTTACATTGTTTGGTGAAAAATGATTTACTGTTTTGTTGATATTGGGCAATCAAGACGTTTAGAATATAACAAAATTAAAGAAAAATAAATTTAGAAAATTGTCCAGAAACAAGATTTATTTTAATAATAATTAATAAAATATTTCATAATTTAATCGACTATTTTTATTAGAAGCAAAGAATTAAATATAAACGATGTTACAAAAGGTTGGAATTGAAAATAAAACAATTTTTTAGGATCAGTGACAACAAATAATAATTCGACTAGTGAAAATTTCTATTTGAAATTTTAATCCTTTCATATTATATATTTTAATACATTTTCAGATCATATCTATGAGTCGCAAGAGTTTTGTAGGCGAAAAGACTTTTGCACTCCTAGATTGGCTGTTTTCCCCACTGTGCGTCCCCGTTCGGCTCGAGCGTGCTAAAGCTGGTCGCGCTCAAACACGCTTGACTATCCCGGCCCACACCTGGTGGTATGTTTTTAAATCACGAAAAAAAAACGTATTAATTAAGGTTTAAAATTTAATTTCGCGAGAGCTAACTATACTAACTAGCGCGCGGGGTAACAGTCGGGGAAGTTTTGGGCAAGGGGGGTGTCGGAAATATTATATAATATATATATTGACTATTTATTAATATATACCCTCCTTTATTAATCTTGCCATCCTGAACATTTCTGAATTCAAACTGCAAGAATTGAGTTCATAATGAAATTTAGGGCACGTATCATTTAATTTCCATAATTCCCAACCAAGCAAAGGTTTTTGAAGCACGCGATTGCATGTCAAAGTGCCATCCGTGCAACTTCAGGAGTATATAAGCACTTGCAAAGCTTCTTATTTAGAGTAAGTATTCCAAACTGTTAGGTAGGTTGAACGCTATTATTAAATTAATTAGCTTCATTTAAAAGAAAGTATTATAAGAGCGATTTATTTTGTGCACATAATGTTATATTACAAGGTAAATCCAATCAGTAGGATACTGAAACTGGACTGACCTCAATCTGTATCACTACTGCAACCCATGAAGGATTATAGGTTCAGTACTTTGTAAAAAAGTGTTATTTCTTAATTATATCCAATATATAATAGGTTCCTTAACCTCATGGGATATTTTTATTATTATAGGTTTAGTTTCTATAACTGATTTAAAGCATTCACCAGGACAATCACACTAATATCTTTATTGCTTCATCGACGTTACAGCTTTATCGTCATTTTTAAGTCTCAATCTGAATGATAATTTAATTTATCCAGCTTTTTAAACATTGCCTTCATCAACCAAAATAAATCATCTTTTTTTATTATACCATTAACTGGTGTCGTCATGTATGAAGATGAAAGTCTTTCAAAATGATACGTATGATAATGATAAAATATAATGGTGCTTAATTATTTTACAAATTTTAACGAGTTCCCAACTCCACGAACGTGTTAAGTCCTTCGCATTTGAAGACCAAGACTCCGTTGCGCGGTCCTGACGCCGGAGGTGCATTGCAGAAGCCATCTTAAGGAAGATATCTTGTATATGGTATCTTACACCATTCGTAGATTTAGTCCGTAAAGATATTTTTTCTTTATTTAAAAGAGATTTGAGCCAAATTCGAATATATTTTTATTATAATGACGGAAGAGGTATATTTCTTTTTAAGATCTCTAAATAGTTTGGAATAACTACTAATGGAAATTATGAAAACGAATGCAACTATATAAGCTACCATCATCTACACCGTTTAAACACAATTATATGCATGATTTTTCTTCATTAATGTAATCAAAATTTTAAATACGAAAATAATAGGATAAACCGTACAGTTATTGGCATCGTTAAGACTACTTTTCTGTGGTCAAATTAAAAAAATACTTTTTATAAAGGGGTCAAACAGAAACTTCCTATACCTCCTCATTATGTATCCTCCTAAAGACTGAAGAGGTTTTTTTTTGGGTCAAAAGTTCAATAGTTTTACAATATGGCAATATTTATTGTTAAAAGTGCAAAATCTAGTTATCTAGTTAACCTATTTCTTTAAGTTAAAGTTGGGGTGTCAATAACTGTTAGGTTTAACCTATGTAAAGATAAAATGATTATTTTATGCATATTTCTATTTTTTTTTTCCAATAAATTTAGTTAAGAAGCTTTCCTTTCAAAATGAATAATTCAAGGCTTTATAACCGATGATATCTGAAATACAACTACCATTTAAAAGACACATTATGAGAAATTGGAACAATTGCGAAAACAGATCCCTTTCTAAAAATAACCGGTCGGATTGGATTGCGAAATGTTCCTAACGAGTTAAGTGCATATAATAGCTTAGTATTAGTATATAAGGTCATTTTTCATTCAATTAATTAAGTAATTAGAACTTTTATTAAGTCATTCATAATGTTTTTTAATTGATCTGAACTCATTAAGTATTGATGTTTTATGTTTATAATTATGCATATATTACAAGTACAGCTCTTATTGACACAATTATCTTACAATCGTATAAATTATTCGATTAATTAACATGGACGAATAAATTACTTTTCAGTCGTGTGCCGTGTGGTGAAAGGAATATAGAATAAATCATTAATCGTGACAAAACTGTAAAAAAAAAAAAAAAGTTTTACAGTTGTTATATATATATTTTTTTATATATCTTTTAGTACTATTCTTTTGGGTCCTTCATGTCGAAGTAAAATGAATGAAGATATTTTCCTCGTGTTTCCAAATTATTCAAACCTAAAAAGCTGACAAAAACTAAATACATACATACATATGCATATTAAAACCTGGGCCTAATGACTTTAAGGTTGATCGCACGAGAAAAAACGGTAACCTATGTACCTACTAAAAACCACTAGGACATACGCATCAGAAATTTATAGTTTAGCAAAAAAGACGCAATTATAAAAATTATTAACGTTTCGATCCAAAGTGTTATGACATTTAACCGACGCCTTGGTGCGTTCGTAAAAAAAAACTCTGCATACCTTCAAGTTGAAGGCTTTAACCAACTATTTACCAAATCAACTCTTTATTCCAGCAATAAATAAACTCTTATAATATAATAACAACAGAATTGGCTAAAACTGACATAACTTCTTGAGGCAGATAAGAAAAGGAGTTGAATGAGAAACCTTCCTATATTGAATCAAGATCCCAAGCTGTTATAATATTTATATTAGAAGAGAAATGTTGTGAGTGCATCTTAGAAGACAAATGTTCTATGTGACCTTTTTTTAATCGGATAAAAAATCTAGTTAGATGAGAACTTTATTTATTTATTGTTTAGCCTCTACCTTCAAGGGTCATTATATTCTATTTTAGTAGTTTACAGCCTTTATAGGTGTCTTTACACTCTACGAAATTCACCCTCGAACAGTCTGTTCGGATTAGCTATTGTAGTCCGAATAGTGTTTGAATAATCTAAATAAGACACGAATTCGGACAGGTACTTTATCTGTTCGCCTCTGTGTTCGGGGATAGCGCTAGTGTCGCTTTTGAGCTAGTTAAACTTCTAAACGTTACCATTTTTCTGATATTGCTTTTATCCATAATAAGTTAGAGCAAAAGCCAGAATAGCCTCAAGTTCCAAGTCGCCCGTATTTGTAATGAAAATTGTTGTATTAAGGTGCATAGGTGAGGTCAGACATCATTGTCCGCTCGACGTTAAGTTTAAGTGTAAATAGCTGGTCGTGGTAAGTCGATACGACAAGGTTCGGTGGATTACCTTTTAAAGATGAAGTTCGTACGGTGTTTGGACAACTTACGAATTCAAAGACGGTAAGGAGTGAAAGTCCTACATCCTTCAGTATCTCTCTTATAGTTGTTGCTATTTTTACCTGTTTCGGTACATCATTATATGGCGAAATAAGGTAATGAAAATGTCACACTTTTGGTAAGTAAAGAAAACAAAGTAGCTTTAATGAGAGTGATAAGTTTACAAAATACACTTAAAGGGGTATTTATTTGCTTTAACGAGTGTTAAAACCAGAGTGTCAAAATTCCTTAAAATATGACGAATTATTGTCCCTCCCTCCCAGTATTACTGATGTTCAATACTCATTCTGCTATTCGGGGCGGTGAAAAATCAAAGGTCCTAGTTATATCAACAGATAAATGTATCTCATAATATTTCAATGGTTACTAGTTATTTTGGTTAGTTAAAGTTTTTGTGTTTTTATATTTATTGTATATATTTACACCTTTTATTTACGACGAGGAGATGTTACAATAAAATCAAAATCCACGTTTTTATATGGAAAACAAAAACCAACCATTAGGCGTTGATGACTTGAAATATTATACGCCTTAAAGCAAAAACAAATCAAAGGTCAAAAAATCGGTCTATCCATTCTTGAAATGTCTAAAATCCAAATTTATTATTTTTTTTATTTTATTGAATTTTTTATTTTAACTTTGATTCTTTTATTAATGAAAAACGTCTAATAAACCTTCGTCTTTTAAGGTTCACACATATGAGACAAGATAGCCTAATTTTACTGTAAATAAGTGTCAAATATTATAAATAAATATTTTATTATTTTCATAAGAACAACTTATAATTTTATTATGTTCCTGCTTGCAGTAATTTGACATTATGTTAAGGAATTCAATACACAATATTACGTTATGAAGCATATATCTTTGATGCGCTGTCATGAGGGCTTAAGTCAAAAATTTGAATTTTTCAGGAGAGCAACAGCAAAGCTCAAAACATTATATAGAATCTAATTATTGATATTATTTGTAATTGTTATTTTAATAAAAAAATATAGTTTGACTTAAGACCTTAATACCAACCGGTAGCTCTGATTTCGTTCTATAATACAACGACATAATCTCCAAAGGCTCAAAAAGTGACTTAAGCCCTTATTACCGGGCATCAAAAATATATATAATTAATCACCAGCAAGCAATGGTACTTTTACTTTCGCGAAATTACTTCCTCGAGCATTGCCCGCCCTGAAGACAGTTCCACATTTTCAATCTCTTCATCACGATAATAAGGCCACGTGTTACTACTTGAATGATGTATGAGGTATAGTTATATACAAGATGGAACAGTTTTCGTTACAACGAGATTAGTATGTACCCTTTGCAGAAACAACTATCACCCGAGTTATGCAGTTGAGAAGTCAGTCACCTCCCCGTCTTGATCAACCTGTGAAAGTAAACCCACTCATTAAGGTGTCTTTAAACGTCTTTACGTAACCTTACTGGTCCTCAGGTACACAACCTGTATCTGGAAGTCCCCCTACTTTCTAGGTTCCAGTTCGACCTAAAAATATGTCGTTTCTGATTAGTGGTAGAGAAGCCCACGCATTCTTGGAATAAAAAAACAAAAACAGAAAAAAACGATGTTATTACCTTAACCACAATAATACCTTTTGCTTTTTTTTTTGTTCTTGCCCTCTATCCAGTTTTTCTATCAAATCATCAATAATGATTACCTATTTTTACTTTCACTTACCTATATATGAAATATATGGTAAGGGAAAGTATTGTGATCGTGAAAAATTGTGAAAACGTGTATATCCGTTGACCTCCGGTTTTCAACGGATATACACGTTTTGGGGTCCGCTGAGTCCAACTCGAGCGAAAAGGTCTGTGTATGTTGTGTGTGTGTGTGTGTGTGTGTGTGTGTGTGTGTGTGTGTGTGTGTGTGTGTGTGTGTGTGTGTGTGTGTTTGTTCATCAAAATTGGTCAAATGCAGGGGGTATTTTATTAAGTATCTTTACTTTATTACGTTTTTTCGATTTTCTCAAAAACGGCTCAAATGAATTTTGATTAAACTTGATATTTGATGTATGTATGTGCCCGCTTTATGACGGTCAAAATTTCATCAAAATTGATCAATTGGGGGGGGGGGGGGGGGGGAAGTTAACATAATAAATTTTGTCTCACATTCCCGTGTTTCCTTATAAAGTACCATTGTATTTGTTTATATGGAGATCGATCTGTCTCTCGTTACGCCTAAAAATAAGAAAGGGCTAAATATGAAATATGAAAAAAAAATAAGTAAATATATATATAGGAGAAAAAATGAAATATCCTCTCAACTCATAAAAACACGTTGAGCCCACGCATGCGCTGTACGCCTTTAATGATAGAAGTTTGTTTATAATAAAAGATGTTCTGTTCATATAATCGAAATTATTTTTTTCATGGTAACTAAATGAAATTTTCAACAAGTACATAGAGAATTATAAAATCAGACGTCTTGGAGTATTATGCTTAAATTGCCGAATTATCGCAAGTAAGAACTTTTATTTAATAATTTAAAAAAATTAATGCATTTTAGAGACCAAAAACAAAAATAAGAAACGAAAATGCAAAAATATGTGCCTTAGAGAAATGGCAATTAAAAAACACGTCAAATTCTAATCTAAGTAAGTTGGTAGGTGAAAGTTGTGTGCTGCGCGCACAAGATTTTTTATTAATCGCACTATATTATATATAAAAAATCGCACTAGATTTTTTATTAATTACACCTAGATTTTTGGACACTTTTAAATTACTTTGATATAGCGGAACCGGGAAGTGGCCTGTTTCGAGAGGTTGACTGACCGTGATATTAATCGCGTCTTTTTCAGCTAAAAATGGCCTGATTAGCTTTACCCAGTCTCAGTTTTCGACTGCCCGCTCGCTTTGCACGCCCTTAAGCGATACATAAACAATCCTCTAAGTAAAACCCATTTTCACTGGAGATCGGGCCGCACTAAACGACTTTTTAGCCTATATTAAGTGTACCGGTTTTTTAACCGGTTATAAACCATAAAATATAACCAAGAAAGTGTGTTATATAATCACAAACAATGGTAAATAATGTTAATATTTAATAACTACTAAATTGATACAGAAACGTCGGGTCATTCGCCCCGCGTTCGCTATAAAACAGTTGATTTTTTAGGATTAATACTCGAATCGAAATTACGAATAGTCACATCCCCTTGAACTTCTCTTTCATTGTTTTCTTTTCAAAAATGAATCTGTACTATCGTATTATATAGACAAGTAACTGATGTATACAGTAGACTCCATCTTAAACGGCTCTCCGGATAACGCGGTAAAAGAAATAAAAATGTGTTAAAATCATTTAAATTGTTTTTTTTTTAAATAAAAAAGTTGGATAACCTTGATAAGAATGCAGAGTCTATGCTGCTGAGAAAACATTAGGTTTGGTAAACCAAAAAAAACAAACTTGATTTTGTTAATAACTGACAAGATCGTTGGTAAAAATATTTGTAAATCGTAAAAAATTTAACTGGCCAAGAAATTTGATCTTCTTATATTTATATGTGTAGACAATTTATAGATTATGTCGGGTTTTCAAAATGTTTTTCACATTATTTTCATTTTTCTAAAGTTAAAATATAATACTGGAGTTTTTATTTAAACTTGTATAATTGATATACATTAACGGGCTATCCCGTTTAACAGGCAATTTTTCGGTCCTAACGAGAACAGACAAGCGGGAGAAAATTGTATTATGAAAGGGAAGAACGTATTTCTCGATCAATTAGGATTTTTTATGATTCCTCCCACACGCTTTCTAATGGATGTAGGAGCCGTATCTTAGTAACAGTTTATTTCTCCGTATCTTAGTAAAAATCTCACTCCAAACTCTTTTTAGAAGGCTATTCTGCTAAAAGAAGCAAGTTGCTACTAAATTATGACAGGAAAGCACTCAAAAAACATACAGCGATCTACATAGGACACTGTAAACTCAACAAACATATGTACAAACTCAAGCTAGCGGAGTCACCTATATGTAGATTCTGCGGCAAAGAGAATGAAACAGCCAATCATATAATCTGCTGGTGGTATAGATTCACTTGACTAAGATTCAGGCTATTCGGTAGGGAAATTATACCCAAACCAGGATCAAATGACTTAGTCAACCCAGCAAGCTTCCTAAAATTTACTGACAGTATAAAAATACTAATCTAGTACTCAAACCAATTTAGGCGTACAATAGACATTACCTGTTAGGAAAAAACATTTTATTTCCTTTATTTTGACTTTTTAAGGAACGTGCTCATCGACACTTAATATTAATCGCACATTTTTAGCATGCATTCTTTAAGAGCTGGTATCCTATAACTTATTAAACTATCAAGAAAATAACCGGTTACGTAGTTCTATCATTATACTACGTTACACCATTGAAATTCCATGTATCGACACGGAAAATTAACAATTCCCGATTCCACTTCCCATGGGCTATTCTCAACAATCAAGGTTAATAGCTCATTGTTAATCACCCGTTTAACTTTCTAAAAAAAAATAAACTTAAGGAAATTAGCAGAACAATAAATTAATTACCTGAGCAAGCCTTTGGGACCTTTTGCAATGGAGCTTGCGCAAGATCCAAGTCCCACACGACAGGGCATTGAGTAATACACTACGGGCCTTGTACTCAACGGAGGAGGAACATTGAATAACGGACCAAAACAATCCACTGGGATCTCAGAGTTCGTTGTAAGTGATATATCTAAGAAACCGATGAGCTGGGTTAACCCTGAGGCGGAATAGTAAAATAAAATAATATCTAACAGTAGTAAAAACAGTTCTTAAGAAAATGTTAAGTGACCCTAAATCTTTAGGGTGTTGTTTATAACAATTCCCAAAATATACAGACCATAGTCACTTATGGACCCTTATCAAAAGTCCATTTAAATTGTTTGTTTGTTTAACGTCACTTTATGCCATTAAGGCTAATCGAACGATGCTACAGTGGGAGTCATAAATTTTGCCTATCCAGGTATAATTAGGATAGGGATCTTTAACGAGTACCTGACATCGTACAGGCTCGGGAATCCATTTTACGTCCTATCCGAGGGGCGGCATAGACAAGGATTTTTTACTCCCATTAAAAAATCCTAGGGCCACCTCCGGACGCGAAATCGCGACCTTTAGTATTGTATTGTAGGTTTCTATGCTAACCATTACACCACAGGTGACCCCGAAAATTATTGTATTATAGTGCGTAGGTGCGCCAAGTACGGCAAGGTTCGAGGGATTACCTGAGAGTGAGGTTCGGATAGTGTAAAGGCACCATTAGAGGCTTGCTAAGGTGGCCTAGATTTAATGTTGACATAAGACACCTCAACTTCAGGCAGGTGACCTTCCGCCCTGAAAAAGAAACCGATATTAAAGGAGCGTCGAATATATTTTGCTTTCACTCCGAAAAAGTTCCACGATTCCGTTCTGTCACCGGTGATGGCATGATATAACCTCTTTCATAACCGTGACCCGTCCCATAACTCCCGTTCCGTTTGGTTTAGAACTGATGTGTGATATCAACGGAGCTATTATTAGTCTTGATGTTGATATATATAGTCAGCAGAGTATGAAGGTAAAGTTTACTTTCACGGATATGATACCAAGTTCCAATTTTAATCTGAGTTGGTAACATTTTTTTTTTCCTTCCTTTCCTCGCCTTTTTTAGGCTATACCCCGGACCAAGGGAGGTGGTGGGGGATTGATGCCGAGTATTATTAAATTCCCCCTGGCTCCGGGTTCGGAACTTGCTATCTTCGGATTCCCAATCATACTTTGCCATGGGCAACACGTATTTTCTAATGTGTTTGCCCACTCGGCCATCCCGCCAACCTCTGAGTTGTATATTGTATAAAGTTATTTATTATAATAATGACTTCATTATAACACAAGGTCATATTTTGTTGCTTAATAAATATGAATCTGCCTCTCGGAGGCTTTTAGCTGCCATCGGCTCGTGTATCCATTCCATAAACTTCTTCTCCGGTCGACCTCTCTTCATTCCTTTCCCTAGGGTATCTTTTTAGGTATCCTTGACTTTTATGTATAACCATTATAAAATAAACAAGAACACCTATTCTTCACAAAAAATGGTTTATTAAGCAACGTAAATACTTAATAACGACCAAGTTTTATTTTTTTGTTGAACTTTTCACAGTGGCCATTAGCCAAGAACAGGAAACTCTTCTCAGGGGTCACCTTTGGTGTAGCGGTTAGCAAGGCAACCTACAATAAACGCGGGTTCGCGTCCCGTGGTGATCCCAGGATTTTTTAAAAGGAGTAAAAAAATCCTTAGCAGTACCGTCCCTCCGATAGGATGTAAAATAGAGGTCCCGGCCTGTAGGATGTTAGGTACTCGTTAAAGATCCCTATCCTAATATTCCTGGATAGGCAAAATTTAGGACTTCCACTGTAGCATCGTCTGATGAGCATAGTAGCATAAATAACATAAACAAACAGCAACAAATAAAAATATTTCTCCTTTCTTCCTGATCATTCGCTGATTTATTACATTTGAAGTAAGGTGCTGACAGACGCGAATTAATAATGAAAGTTAAAAAAACGACTGATGATCCTAATGTTATTGCAAATAAATAGTTGAATTGCATAATAAATAACAATCTTCCTCTAGGAGTCCTCTAGCTGTCATCGCTTCGTTTATACGTTCCATCAACCTCTTTCCGGACGACCTCTCTCCCATCTTCCCCATGGAACATGCTTCAGCATCCTTTCAGGCCATTGGTCTTCCAACATTCTCATGATGTGGCTAAGATCAGCTCACATTTTTTGTCTCGATGGAATAAAGGACAATAATGAGTAATTTAATATATTCCTGATAGATTTGTTTTAGACGTTTTGTATTCTCGATATTCTACAAATACGTCTCCAAAAATCTATTCCATCGTGCATAAATACGTAACCAAACAACTATCCCAAGGATTTTTTCTTTCTAATTTTTTTTTATATTCCAGGTTTCTGAGGCATATATAACCGTATTCCTGACAAAGAAATTAAAGAAACTCTTTTGTTCCTGTATTATTTATTAACTTATCGCAATTCAGGTCTATCAGAATCACGCGAATACCATTTCTAATTTTTTTTTTTTTTTTTTGCCTATAATTTTCATATCTACTTCCTTCTCTCCTCAGTTCATTTCCTTCCATTTTGCTTCTTATCTGTTACAAGAAGCTGTCACTAGTTTTCTGATATTTATCTTGGCAACCTTCCTCTTTGTGGCAACAATTTTGTAAAAAAAATTTTATTTGTTTAGGATTTCTTTTTATATACCTCAGGGTTGTTCTCACTTTATCGAATATCAACTTGGTCAACCTATACGGTTTCCTGCATATGACCGAAGATGGAGATTTTTATTTTTACGCGCCCGTTTGTTAGTTGATAGTTTTACTATCTAAATCGGTTGATTCGCAAGTTGAATAAGACCAACAACAGTTTACCATAGTATACCATGTTCCGCCTGCAGTCTCGTTTCCAGATAAATCTGTGTGGCTTAGTACCCATTGAAATTGTTACTAAGAACCTCAGTTTATCTTATTTTACTTCTCTAATCCTTGTTAAAATAAGCGCATAAACTAAAATCTTACAGTTATCTATTTTCATTGTGTCTTACAATATACTACGATAAAAGAGTTGAAAGTTAATCGAAGTCTAAAACTGTTAGATAAGAACGGATAATAATAAACACTGAGTTATACTATTGCGTAACCTCTTTGAGGTCGAACCAAATTGAGCTTAGAGCCATGAACTTGGCCTCGCTACAGTTCACTAACCTCACTTGAACTGCTCATTACTGATCGTTTTGTGTAACTTCATACCTCACTGCTATTGTTGTCGTAGCACTTCCCAGTTCATTCATTAGTCCCGGTTCTATTCATTCATAAGTTTGAAGTGCAGTGTTTAGTCGTTGTGTTTTTAGAATAATGTTCACATAGCGAAATTAACTAGAGCAAGTAGAATTTTATTTTTGGATTTTTGGTTATAGATCCACACTAAAACTTTTTTTGTTTTCATTTGCTTAAAATATTTGAGTTAGTTTAACTCTTTAAATATTACTTCATTAGTTTTGATGGACCCTATGAGCTTGTGGAGTTGAGTGTGCTTATTTATTTTTCGTTTTTTTAAGAGAAGTTAAGAATTGCAATAACGATGTTTCAACATGACCTGAGTTCTTGCGACTCATCTATTGTTTCCTTAGGTTAGTCTTTGAACTTCCCAAGTGCTCCCGCAATATTAATTCTATGACTATACGCAAGAATATAGTTTTTGTTTCTATAGCATTGTTCGTATATCTACGTTCATTTTTTGTGACCATAAAAAAAATCGAAAACATTGAATGTACTAAACAATATTTAAATCCGACACCTCAAATTTTCATTGGGTGAATTATCTTACCTTTCGTAACGTTAATTTGGTTTAATTGTGATAATAAAAAAAAACATTCATCAGATGTTATTTATCCACCATGTTTTCAACTGTCATCTCGATTTTCCAAATTTTCAACACTACCACTGCATAGTTATCTAGACGTATCTATTACGATAGATATTGTCTACATGTAAACTAGGTTTTTGTTATCTAGCAATGTTATCAAGGAATATTTCATGTCATCAAATTACCATGTGCCGGAATACCCGAGCGTGTTAGAGCACTACTCGTTTTTGTATTCTGGAGCCAAACGTCGAGGTTCCAATCCGCTCTGGATGGATTGACTTTTAACTTCATGGCGGACCCACGGAATTAATCTTTATCTTTCCACCATGTTTGGAATAGGTGTAATTCAAGTACTAATTTAGAGTAGCCTCCCGCATGTAGTTAAAGTTACAAGTTACAAGTTAAAGGAGTATCGAACAAAACAAAAATTCACAGTGTAGCCGAAATATCTCGAAGTAACTGCAGATTAACTTTTCATGATCTCATACATATTTTATCATATCAATTTCCAGGATAGCTATAAAAATTGATTAGTATTTTATAATTCTGTGCGTCCGTCTTAATAATTTCTCTTAAGATGACCATTGTGAGAATGATATTCATTTGTCCACCTCACTGCAGATAAAAGTCCCATTTAATCTTAAACCTCATTCGAAGATTGATTAAAAATAAACTTTCCAAATATTCGCTTCCATGGTACTTACTAGAGGAACTACCCATAAAGCTAGGATGATTTGGAATGAATATTGTAATTTTTATCAATAATGAAGAATATACAAAAATAAAAATTAGAAGATTAAAATTATTGGGGGGCGGGATGGCCGAGTTGGCAAATGCGTTAGAAAATACGCGTGCCCTGACAACACGAAGGTAGCAAGTTCAACCCGGAGCCAGGTGACATTTAATAATACTTGGCATAAATCCCCCACCCTCTCCCCTGGCCCGGGAAACCCCGTATAGCCTAAAGGCGAGGAAGGGGAGGATGAAAATTACTTTACAGACAAAATTATACATAGGACTATATTCCTTTTAGTTGTTTAATTCCCCAAAATATGAAAAAATCGAATAGATGTTACTTTAACGGTTCTCTTTAAATATTTTAGCAAGATATAGGACCGAGAAAAACTCGTTTACTCGCTTTATAAAAACCAAACTGTTGGAACAAACCTTACGAATAATCGAAATTTCAGAAATTTACTAACGATATAGGTTATCTAAGTTCGTATTTTAATAAAATTTCGAAAATACCGTCATTGACTTCTAAACTATTTTGGCTTAAATTTTTAACAACGGCAATTGCTCAGCCCATATTTTCGATTCTTCCTTCGATGACGCTTGCAGCATTTTTAATAAGTTGAATTATTTTATCCTAAGTGTTTAATTTTACTATGCATACTTCAACTTGAACCATAATTGTATCATAAACAATAATTCTGTACTTATAGCTCAGTAGGTAATTAGATGTCCTCCTTTTGAAGACCTCACAGAACTGGATTATTATTTATGGAACTGGTTCAAAGATGAAATATACAAAGTAAAAGTAGACACTCGTGGTGCAATGGTTCGACGTATTAAAAATTCTGCAGGCTTCAATGAAGGAAGATGTAGAACCATCAGGTTTTATATTTTTGTCGTTGATTTCGACAAATAGTAGTTCTAATTTTTTTTTTTAAACAATAGAAAAAAGTTGACTATAATTTTAAAATTGTCTTCATTTTTTATTTAAATGCGTTATTTATATTACTCTGAAGTAACAAAGCGGTTAAACAAATAGAATGAAATAATTACAAACAATTATAATAATTCCTCTTTACATGATGCAAAAAAAAAAAAATTAAAAATAGCTCTAAAAAAATATTTTAATTCAAATTCATATACATATACGACTGTTCAACTGGTTTACAAATAATTTTCAGCTTTTTACTTTAGAATTTTAATTTGTTTTTTTTTTAACAAAATACGAAAAGAAAACCTAAAACATTACACTAAAAACTTTGTTATATAATAAAAGGAAACTGCAGGCTAAACAGTATTTTTAACTTTAATTTATAATAATTATTATTATAAACGAGTTATCCTCCTATAAGTGTTTAAGATGTATAGTAAAGCTTAATTTTTCAATGTAACTCATTTCGTCCCAAGGGTAGAATTCTTCTTATGTCTAAGTTACTATAAGTCAAAAATCAATCATTGCTAAATTTAAAAATTATTCCCCTTCGCTATTTTTGACTATTTTTCGAAAACACTATCTGGGACGTTAAGGGGTGAAAAGTGAAAAAAATTAAATTTAACAGCCACATTTTTTTTATTTTATTTTAACATCTCTATAATCAAGATTAGTCATACAAAATATTTTAAAAGTTATTAAAAATTTATATTTTATGATATTAAAATTTATTCTTTTATTAAAGACTAATGTAGTGCGAATTTTTATATTTCACATTTCTAAAGTGTGCTTATTTGAAGAAAGTTAAAAAAACTACTTTTCCTTGACATTTTAAATAATAAGTAATTAAAAATAAGCATCTCATAACTCTGTATGTAATAATATATTAATGTTTATGCGTAAACAGATCTCTAAGACAAAATGGGTCAATACATTTTTTTTTCCTTAGTCAGATTTTGTAAAATGGGTGAGAAGGTTTATAAATATTATTATTTTTCTCTAATTGGGATTGAATTTTCTATTATCCAATAACCAAGAATAAATTCAATTGCATATTATACATAAAGCGGATTTTTTTTTTTTTTTTCAGAAATAAAAATCGGTTTATCCATTAAAAAGAAAAAGCTAAAGAAAATGATATACTAAAAATATCCAGTTTACTGCACATCCTTACTACAAGTAAAACAAAGCTCACTCAATATTATAATAATAATATTATAATATAATAATAATTAATAGTAGAATATCTACTCACAGATGAGTACTAGTGGCGCTGACATTCCCATGGCGGTCTGGTTGGGTTCCAATCGTTCGCTGGGGTTTTATATCGCCGTGGAGTGGGGCACTGCCCCTCCCTCCTGCTCCTTCAACCCCTACTGAACTCGTATGTCATATGTCAATATCGTAAAAGCACACGTGGATAAATCTGCATATATATGTGTGAATTTTATATATATACACACATATATGTACATGTTATATATATATAATTTTCTTATGGGCCCCCTCACACATAGAGCAGCCCGCTCAGCAAGAATTCCAGGAGCCTATGAGATAACAATATCAACCGCTATTCCTCTTGAAGATTTCTTCAAAAAAATAAAACTTCAAATTGGTTCAATCAAAGATGATAAAGATGGAATCCAATCAAGTGGAAAACCTTGAACGGAGTATCGCGAAGGGAAGAAACTCTGTACAATAAGAAGAGGACATTGTGAATTTTCACAAGCATATTTATTAAAATGTTTCGCACCCCCAAAATGCAGAATATGCAGTGAAGAAATTACAATAAGCCATATCCTAATCGACTGCAAAGGTTTTAAGAATCATAGGACAAATATAGCTTTAAAATGTACATGGAAGGAAGTTCTTGGAGATGATGATATAACTGTGACAAAAACATTGAAATACTTAAAATCAATGAGATACTATTCGAAAACCTATATACTCTGTATAATATACAGTAACGTTAAATCGTTAAATAAAATTAACATATGATTTGAAATCCCAGACCGTTTGTTGGAACAAATTAAGCGGTTGGAGCGAACTGTTTGGATCCAGAATGTTCGAGCTCCATATACGTCGTTCCACCACCTTCCACAAAACCCCGAATCTTCCAGAAGGTTCGTTTTACGACTGTATATAAGGAGCGAGTGACTGAGCCAATTAGTCTTAGTCTGTGCCTTGACTGTGAAGCTCAAGTCATATGATTAGTGTGCTATAACGTTATCACTTTTGTAACCTGCTTGAATATTTATGTTGTGATAGTTCTTTTGGCATCTATATTGTTATATTTTCGTCTAATAAATATTTGTTAACCCACAGATGTGTTACAATACTATGCGAAAATACAATATGTGTAGTCAAAAATATAAACTTCAGAGAATATTTAGACAAACCTTAAGAGGTATCACAAATGATCATAAAAGGCAAAAAGTGGTCTACTTTATTTATTTCGTTCGTCAAATTCAAGACTGATATCAATCAAATTCCCATTATTTAAAAAAAAATTAATTCTATAAATCTTCCAATTTAATTCTATTAACTCTATGCAATACCGCTTACTAACCACGATAGTGATGAATCGTGAACCATTTTAACAATAGGGTATAGGAGACGACAGATAGCAAAAGAAGTACCTAACTTCATTTTCCTTTCCTAATAGCTCGCTATTTTCGCTTTATACCCATCTTGCATTGGACTAGCGATATATGTTATGCAGTATTATACCAATAGTATTAAATTGCGATTAATTTTATTTGAAAAAACATTATTTCAAACCATAGTATAGAATACAATTCAAAAATGCAGGTATTTAACTCAGTCTTCTAATGTATAAAAGGTTAAGGAGCCCAGACTTGGGGAAGCAAACGACGATGTGGAAAAACTATTAGATTATTTTATCAAACAACCATTTAATTTACCACCATTCACGTCATCATACTTAATCCATATAGGAACAAAAATAGTCCCAATGTTTATCAAAACCTTAAACATTACATCCTAAAAATTATAAAATTTTCAACTAATAGATTGCCATACTTTCTGAATAACGAAGTGGTTAAAAATAATGTATTTTGGATAAAAGACCTAAGAGAACTAGCATCTAAACATAACATTCAGTTGAATATCATTAAAAACAGTACATATGGCTGGGCCTTAATCTTACAAAAATTTAGAGAATCTTTAACAAAAAAGAACATGACGAAATATATTCAATCAGCGAGACAGACGGAAAAAAGGTTTTATTTAAATTATGATTCCGGAACTGAATACCTAAATGATCCTAAAATTAATTTTAATAAAGTAAAGTGGGTTTTTTAAGAGATGATATATTCAAATCACAATAGGTTTTATTTAAAAAGTAACCCATTATGCTCACTTTGTAATAAATAAGAAAACGAGATCATTATGTCCCATTTTGTGTGTAATTAGTAGTTTTTGTTATTAAAAAAATGTTTCGAATATGGAGGGAGTCTTAAATCACCTTAACGGTAAAAATTGGCAACCCTTGATTAATTATTGTAGATTAGCCTGGCCCGATAGACACACTCATAGAAGAATTTAATTACAGATAAAATTTAATAATTACTTATTATATCTTTTGAATATATGTCATATATCATTACATGTAAATACGCATATATATATATATATAATCAAATTTGAGTATGAGTGAAATGTAGATGTAGTATGAGTGGTCATTATGTAGATGTTTCTTCTTTCAGTCTATTTCTTTTCTTTTCTTCTTTTTGCATGTACTTATTATTATTTTCTCAGAGATGTATTTAGATTAAAATTTAGAATTTAGATATTTAGGCTCTGTTTATATAATTTAGAATTCTACATTTATAGAATTTAGACTCTGCACTGACGGTCTAACAGACCACAGTTCTATTAATGTTTTTATTTAGCTCTAAAAATAATATGCTATGTTCTGTACAAACAAATAAAATCAGTTATTCATTCATTGAAAAACAAGAGTATAAGAAAGCAATATGAGAAAAAAAGAGAAAGAGAGAGAGAATACAATAAAAAATACATGTAATTAGTAAACTAGTCCTTAATTAATAATAAAAAAAATAACAGCCCAGCGGTGGCCTAGGATTTTTTAATGGGAGTAAAAAATCATTAGCCATGCCGTCCCTCGGATAGTACGTAAAATAGAGGTCCCGAGCCTGTACGATGTCAGATACTTGTTAAAGATCCCTATCATAATTATACCTGGATAGGCAAAATTTATGACTCCCACTGTAGCATCGTCCGATTAGCCTTAGTGGCATAAAGTGACGTTAAACAAACAAACAATATTAATAAAATATAACATTCTAATAATAACACATTGGTCTTGACAGACGCAAAGGTGGTATTATGAGCACCGGTTATATTTAAAAAATATAGACATAATAGTATAAATGCCCTGAACTTGAAGTAAAAGGTTATAAGAAGGTGTGTGATATAGGTCAACTGGGGTATAGTGGTTAGCATGGCACCTACAATACTAAACGTCGCAGGCTCGCGCCCAGCGGTGGCCCTAGGATTTTTTAATGGGAGTAAAAAATTCTTAGCCATGCCGTTCCTCGAATAGGACGTAAAATGGAGGCCCCGAGCCTGTACGAAGTCAGGTACTCGTTAAAGGTTCCTATCCTAATTATACCTGGATAGGCAACATTTAGGACTCCCACTATAGCATCGTCCGATTAGCCTTAGTAGCATAAAGTGACGTTAAACAAACAAACACTGGTGTCGACCACAGTTGCAGCTAGTGAGTTATCATGTGTTTTATATTTATACCGATACTAAAACATTGGATGGAATTATTTATCCTCATTTCACAACCATTGGAAGATATTAACGCATCATAATAATCATACAGTTTTGTTGTATACATTCTTAGTAAGATATCTGCGTAAACTATTTAGATTGAAACTACCTTTCAGATGCCTATTTTTCTCACAATATGACTGGGGTGGTAATTTAGGCATTCTTTGTTCTAGTTTTATGTGCCCCTTCTTTATGATGCCCATATGACAACATTTAAAATAAAAAATTTCCGTTTTTTACAGACTACCACAAAAAAAAACAAAAAAAAAACCGAAATCTACCTCACCATTACTGCTTTTTTGCATAGATACAATATTTATGCCACCAATGATTATTTTTCATAGGAAAAATATGTTTTCTTTTCCCTATGCAGAAAGAATTAGTAAAATAAAAATATAAAAGGTTTTGACATTATAAAAAAAGAAAAAAAAAAAAGGTAGAAATATAAGAAAAGTGAGGATGCCTGAGAGAGGTTTGAAGGAAGGGGGAAATTAAGACTATTCCATTAAAAGCCAGCAGATGATATAATTTTTGAACTTACCATGTAGAGAAAGACAGACATAACATTTTATGTAATGTTTAATTTAGACATTTTAAGGTATAATACAAATTAATGATCTATTGGCTGTTTTCATAATAATGTAAACAATTCCTATAAGATATGAGAAATTAATGGTATAATTAAATAAAGAATTGGGGTAAACCATACAGTTATTGACATTCAGTACAGTTATAGGTAACCCAACTTTAACTTAAAGAAATAAGTAAACAAGTCCTAATTTTATTACAAGATAGATAATAAGATTACATGAGTCTAATGTTTGAAGGGTCCTCTAAGTCATCTTTGAAGTAAGACTTTAACAAACTAACCATAGGGAAGATTTCACAATTAAACTCAAAGGGTGTCAATAACTAATTTTTGCACTTTTAACAATAAATATTGCCGTATACTAAAACTATTGAACTTTTACCCCAAAAAACCTCTTGAGCCTTTATGGGGATAGATAAAGAGGAGCTGTAGGAAGTTTCAATTTGATCCCTTCATAGAAAGTATTTCTTTTAATTTCACCAAAGAAATGCAGTCTTAAGGGCGTCAACAACTGTATGGTTTACCCTATGCTTCATGTATGAATTTTATACAAGACTACAAAATTAACTTTCAGGTGCTTGAGGATGGACAGAAGGTCCGACACATCGCAGATATGATAATCAAAATATTATAATAGAAATATATTTGGATGTTAATCTGACAACAAACAGAAAAAAAAAACAGAAATTAAAGAATATGTTTTCATTTTTTAAACATAAAATTCACTATTATTTTAAATAGAATTACAAGTAATTTATCAAAATATTTCTATTTTTGCCAGGAAAACCTAGTTTTATTGTATCTAATTTTTATTTTGGTGCTCACATTACCAGTACAACAAGGAATTTTCGTAAAAGGTATGTATGTAATATTGAAAACATTTTTTAACACGTAGTAGTAGGCCTAGGTTGTTCGTATAAGCATTATATATTTATCGAATGCCACGATATGTTTTTGTAAATTTTTAAATTTATAGAAACGTTATTGAACCTTCAAAAAGTAAAAAAAAAAAAGTGAATGGATGCTCAGAACACCACCATTATCTCTAGAAGTTAGAGAATGCTACAGTATCTGTAGTATTTAACAGATCCAAAAACTTTTAAATATTTCACAGCATCCCATTCCGAAGAGAACAATACCCAAATTCTGACCACCTGATATTTAAAAAAATCTGGTGCGTGCGCGCAACACAAAACTTTCAATTACCAACTTTATTAGATTATAAATTGATGTGTTTTGTTAATTGCCACTCCTCAAGGTCACACATTTTTCCACATTCATTTCTTATTATTGTTTTTATAAAAAACACTATTTTTTTTCTTTATCAAAAATAAGTTTCTACTTGTGATAATTAGGCAATGCAAGCATAATACTCCAAGTCGTCTGATTTTATAATTCTTTATGTGGTTGTTGAAAACTTCATTTAGTTACCATGAATGAATGAAGCGAATAATTTCCATTAAATGAACAGAACAGCTTTAATTATAAACAATGGTCTGTCATTAAAGGCGTGCTGCGCATGCGTGGGCTCAACGAGTTTTATGAATCGATGGAATATTTTTCTTTTTTTCTACTGTGTATGTTTACTTGATTTTTTTAATTTTCATATTTAGCCATTTCTTATTTTTAGGCTTAACGAGTGACAGTTAATTTTTCCATATAAACAAAAACAAAGGTACTTTATAGGAAAACAACCCTTCCCCATTTAAGCCCCCTTAGAACATTTTAATAATGATAAAACTTACCTGATATTAAAGAACACCTAATTTTCATTAAACACGACGAATTTGATCAAATCATTAAAGCCGTTTATGAGATAATCGAAAAAAAGGTAAAAATTGGAAAAAAAATTTATGAAATCAAGTGTCCCCTCCGTTTGACCAATTTTGATGAAATGTTGGCTGTCACATCTTTGGCATATACGTATATCAGATACCCAGTTTGATCAAAATCGTTAAAGCCTTTTTTGAGTAAATAAAAAAAAACACGTGAAAATTATACAAAATTTATTGAGTAAAGTGCCCCCTCCGTTTGACGAATTTTGATGAAATTTTTACTGTCACCTCACGGACATATACATGTAATTGAAAGTAAAATTGCGTCATAAATCTTTTTTTTAAAAAATTAAGCACAATTGAAATATCAATGAAAAAAACACTTATAATTACAAATGAATTCTTGTTTTTGTTTTTTTCTCTTCCCCTTCCTCCTCTTTTTAGGCTATACGGGGTTTTCCCGTGCCAGGGGAGAGGGTCAGGGATTAGTGCCGAGTATTATTAAATATACCCTGGCTCCGTGTTTCAAACTATCTTAGGTTATCAATCATACGTTGACAGGGGCAACGAGTATTTGCTAACATCTTAGCCCACTTGGCTACCACGCCCCTAAACGAATTCTTATCATCCAAATATCAATTATTCTCGTGAAATATTGTTAATAAACAAAATTTAAAAATAATATGTACTAGAAGAGGTACATATGAACCCTGATATTAATTCAGTGAATTTCTTTGCAAACATAAATCCATAAGCCCTAAGCTTCTTAGAAAAAACTTGAAGCTGGAAATTGTTGGGGGTGCGGTTATAAATGAAATACTTATTTACGAAATTTCACATGTACTTTAAGCTCAAATTGATACAAGTAAACTTTTAGTATAAAACAAAGACAAATTTCGTAATTAAGAATAGATCATTCATTAGATCTTTTATCATTTATGATGCAGAATAAGGTTTATTTAGTAGTATCTGGTCAGTTTTTAACAAAAATTAATCAGATCAAGTCGTACCAGGGTAAGCCAAATCGTATGGTGGGTGACAGGATTCAATGTCATATATATGGACACTATCTATATAGGTCATAAAAGGTTGCTATATCCGCTAAAAATAGTTTACAAATAAAATTTAATTTATTAACTTATTTATTGAAAAAAAGGAGATATGTCATAAGTCATGATATAAATATATATATCAACAATATATATATTTTTTATTTATATCAATATCATACTTAAATGCTTATTATTTTACATCATATATCTAATTTACCAAATATGATTTTTTTTCTGCTATAGCCTTTTCGAAATTTAAGTCTCTTATTATTACTTATTTTTAGCAACGTAAATCTCCGTAAAACCAGCTTGCACGTTATTAGTACAACTAAGGATAAAAAGCAAAGCTGTTACAGTCTCATACATATTATTTATTTCAAGTTTAATTTATAAATAATTTTTACTTTCACTTACCTATATATTTTTTTAAAGATCCGATACACATGTTACCAGGTCTGCAAGTTTAAAATGTCGTTTTAATTCCAATAAAATGCGCTCTTAGCCTATTGAAGGATTTGCTTATCTCTAAACGCTATTTTGTTTGTTAGTCATTTGTTTACAAAAGTCAGTTGTTTTTAAGTCGTTTACGTGGACGTATCATACCTTTCTTTGGTGTTAAAAATGTCTAATTTCAATCCAAATAAAGAGCATTTGCGGCATGTCATGATTTTCTTATTCAATCAAAAGAAAAAGGCATCTGAATGTCATCGAATTCTTGTTGAGACTTATGGCGATCTTGCTCCAACCGTCAAGACATGTGAACGTTGGTTTCAAAGTTTCAAACGTGGTGATTTTGGTGTTACTGATAAAAAACGAGAAAATCGACCAAAAAAGTTTGAGGACGTCGAATTGCAATCTTTATTAGACGAAGACAATACCCAAACCAAACAAATGATGGCAGAACAGTTGAATGTCACTAGGCAAGCCATTTCCGATCGCCTGAGAGCTATGGGAAAAATTCAAAAGGTTGGAAAATGGGTTCCACATGAATTGGACGAACGACAGATGGAAAAACGAAAAACTGTGTGCGAAATGCTGCTTTTACGCCACGAAAGAAAGGGTTTTTTGCATCGAGTTGTAACTGGCGATGAAAAATGGATTTATTTTCAGAATCCCAAACGAATAAAATCATGGGTAACGCCAGGACAACCATCCACATCGAGTGCAAGACCAGATCGTTTTGGGAAGAAGACAATGCTGTGTGTGTGGTGGGATCAGAAGGGAGTAGTCTACTACGAGCTTCTCAAACCCGGCGAAACAGTCAATACCGACCGCTACCGACAACAAATGATCAATTTGAGTCACGCATTGATCGAAAAACGCCCAGAATGGGCTCACAGGCACGCCAAAGTCATTCTTCAGCATGATAACGCTCCTGCACATTCAGCCACATTGACTAAGGAAACGATTTCTTCGCTTGGTTGGGAACTCCTACCCCACCCGCCGTATTCACCTGACCTGGCGCCTTCTGATTATCATCTCTTCTCATCGATGGGACACTCATTGGCTGAGCAACACTTTAACAATTTGGAGGATGTAAGAAAATGGCTCGATGAATGGATTTCAAATAAAGATGAAGCATTCTTTTGGAATGGTATCCATAAATTGCCCGAGAGATGGACAAAATGTGTAGAAAGCGAGGGCCAGTACTTTGAATAAAATATATTATACTTTTTTTTTAAATTACTGTGTATATATTTTAAGAAATAAACGACATTTTAAACTTGCAGACCTGGTAAAGCTGCTCAATCGGAATTTCAAGCGAATATATCACAAGCCAAAAAGTTGGGCATACAATTTTTTGGAATAGTTTCGATTTCTCGCAAGCTCTGAATCACACTGCATTGCTTCCTACTAACCATAAAAGATTATACTATCACAAATATATATATATATATATATATATATATATATATATATATATATATATATATATATATATATATATATATACAGGGTGTCCAGAATTTAAATGACAAAACTTCAGGAACTTATAGGGGACCGAAAAACTAAAACAAAAAGTCCTTTAGAGATTTGCTCGTTTTTGCTTAGTTTTATAGAAAATCGCAAAAAAAGAAACGAAACAAGTTTTCATTTTTATACTTATTTATTTACATTTATATTTATGTTATGTTCTTTTTAATGTAAATATTGCTCAAAATGTCCTCTTGCACCAATGCAAGAGGTCTCTTAATTGCTCTCTTGAGTTGATTGACACCGAATAAACTTCCTGCTTCAAGGTTCCCCATACGAAGAAATCCATGGGTGTCATATCAGGTGATCTGGGTGGCCAAGGTACGTACTACTCCTCCACGTCCAATTCATCGTTGTGGATAATTTATATCAAGCCAAGCTCGAGCAGCTCTGCTATAATGAGCTGGACATCCATCGAGTCGGAACCACATTTCAATCCGCTGTTGTAAGGGAATGTCATCTAAATAATTAGAAAAGTCGTTTTCCAAAAAATGTGTAAATGTGATTCCATTCAATCATTCAGGTAAAAAATATGGTCCCACCAGCAATCCGTTCCGAATTCCAAGCCAAACGTTAATAGCAAATTCACGCTGAAACCTATTCTCTCTAATAGCTCTGGGATTTTCAAGAGCCCATAGATGATAATATCTTTGATTAACAATTGCTCCTCTTGTAAAGGTAGCTTCATCGGTCCATATAATTTTCAATGGAAATAAATTATCATCGCGAATTTTTTCAAGAAACCAGTTACTAAAATTCAATCTCTTGACATAATCTTGAGGTAATAAATTCTGAACTTTTTGAAGATGGTATGGGTAGCGATTATCACCTTTCAACGTTCGCCATATTGCTTGCCGCGAAATTCCTAATGCAGCAGATGCTCTTCGGATGCTTGTCTCAGGATTGTTATCGAAGTGGCGTTGGACACAATTTCTTGTCTAAGAGCCGATAATCTGCTCTTATTGCTGCCTGGAATTGGTCGCCTTCATTACGTATAAAGAATGACCCAGTCTCTCGTAGTCTATTAAAAGTTAACAAAAAGACTCGTCGATTAGGCACTCTACTATTTGGAAATCGGCGCGCATACTCCCGCACCGCTTCTAAAGCATTACCGTTACAGAAACCACACACAAAAATCATATCAGCGTATTCAACATTAGAATATGTATGCGGCATTGTGGCTTTTGCTATTCACACAAAAATATCTGAGTAACTGACTGAAGACTGATTTAGAAATTATAATCCTAGAAGAAAACCAAAATGTAAACAAATAAAAGAATGTAAAGGATAACATTAAGTGTTTACATATCTCACTGCCTAGCCTGGCGAACTTTAAAAGGTGATAATCGCTACCTATAACATTTTTGTTTTGTTTATTTTTTTGCGATTTTCTCCAAAACTAAGCAAAAACGAGCAAATCTGTCTTAGTTTTTCGATCCCCTATAAGTTCCTGAAGTTTTGCCATTTAAATTCGGGACACCCTGTATATATATGTAATTAAACTAAGTTAGTGGTTCAACCAAAATCGAACATAGAAGATCGTTAATTTTTACTATTTTGGTGGAGACTGGTCTTTTTTCAGTCTTTTCATATAACTCGAAAACCATTCGACCCACAGAAAGTTGTATCCATTTTAATATAATAAGGATAAAATGTTGCGTCGAATGAGTTTCTTTAAATTATAATCAGTTATATCGATTTGCCTAAACCGATTTTCAAAATTCGCCTATTTTTATCTTTTAAGTGGAAAATAAATTTCACTTATATTTCAAGGACTGAAACTCGAAATCGGATACAAAAAATGAAAAAAGGTTGTAAAACATCAAGTTCTGTTTAAAAAGAGTTCTCAATTGAATCGCGCATTCTTGCCGGTACGACTTTTTTTGTAAAGCATAAGAAGATATGATAGAATGTTACTTAGAACTAAGTATCTACCTTAGTAGGAATGAAGGAGGGGGAGGTTAAGTGGGAGGGGGGAGTTCACCGTTCACAACTTTTTTAATTGATTCCGACCAAATTTTAAACAATTTTCGTTTGTTTGTTTGTTTAACGTCCATTTTTATGCTACTAAGGCTAATCGGACGATGCAACAGTGGGAGCCCTAAATCTTGCCTCTCCAGGTATAATTAGCATAGGGATATTTAACGAGTACCTGACATCGTGCAGGCTCGGGACCTCCATTTTACGCCCTATCCGAGGGACGGCATAGCTAAGGATTTTTTACTCCCTTTAAAAAATCCTAGGGCCACCACGGGGCGCCAAACAATTTTCGTTCATATGTCAAACTGTGATTATTTCTATTATTATTTGAGTAATATTAAAAATGCATTAATTGTAATATGTATCACCAACTCTGATGTTTCATAACTGCCGATCATCTCGTGTCAGCCGACTTATTACTCATTTTTTCAATATCATAAAACATTAAGGTACAAGCCGAAACTTCTGAAAGTACCGTGAATACCGGTTTTTCGCAAGCATTATGAAAGAATGAAATTTAAAAACAAAAGAAAATTCTCAAAAATACATATATAAGGACTACTTAACACAAGCCTCTTCAAAACAATCACTTACCTTCCCCAATAGCGACAAAGTGTGGTTATCGCGGGGAGGTGAAATGAAAGCTATGATTAAGTTTTACTTTCCTTTTTAATTCTCTAACTTCTGCGGTTATCGGATCTTCCTCGACGTAGGGACTTACCTTGCGGTTTGTTAATATTAAATATTTCCTGAACTGCTATGGGTGTATCCGGGGAAAAGAAAACATTTAGTGTACAGTATTTTTTTATTTTTCATGGTAAAATGTTATGAAAGAAAAAAATCTGGTGCGTGCTCGCAACACACAACTTTCACTTACCAACTTACTTAGATTAGAAATTAATGCGTTTTGTTAATTGCCACTTCTCAAATGAACAGAAAGGCTTTAATCATGAACAATGGTCTGTCATTAAAGGCGTTCTCCGCATGCCTGTGCTAAAAAAGGTTTATGAGTTGACTTTATATTATTAATATTTTTCTTTTTTTCTTCTCTATATGTTTTCTTTATTTTTATCATAGCTCATATTTAGCCATTTCTCATTTTTAGGCGTAACGAGAGACAGTTAATTTCTCCATATAAACAAAAACAAAGGAACATTGTAGGAAACAAAAAAGGCCCCTACCCCATTTAAGCCCCCTCAGAACATTTTAATAATGATAAAGCTTACCTGATATTAAAGAACACCTAATTTTCATTAAACTCGACGAATTTGATAAAAATCATTAAAGCCGTTTTTGAGATCATCGAAAAAAAGGTAAAAATTGGAAAAAAAATTATGAAATAAAGTGCCCCCTCCGTTTGACCAATTTTGATGAAATGTTGGGTGTCACATCTTTGGCATATACATACATCAAATACCCAGTTTGATCAAAATCCTTAAAACCGTTTTTAAGTAAATAAAGAAAAACTTGTGAAAATGATACAAAATTTATTCAGTTAAGTCCCCCCTCCGGTTGATCAATTTTGATGAAATGTTGGGTATCACATCTTTAGCATATAAATACATTAAATACCCAGTTTGATCAAAATCGTTGAAACCGACTTTGAGGAAATAAAAAAAAACACGTAAAAATGATACAAAATTTATTCAGTAAAGTCCCCCCTCCGGTTGATCAATTTTGATGAAATTTTTACAGTCATATCTCGGGCATATTGATAGATCAAATACTCAGTTTAATCAAAATCGTTAGAGCCGTTTTTGAGAAAATCGAAAAAAACTTCAAAAGTTATTAAATAAAGTACCCCCTCCCTTTGAACAACTTTGATGAAATTTTTGCTGTCACATCGCGGGCATATACAGACACTAAATACCCAATTTCAGGTTCGCACGGTTTATAGTTTTTGAGCTAGTCTGTTCACACACACACACACACACACACACACACACACACACACACACACACACACACACACACACACACACACACACACACACACACACACACACACACACACACACACAGACACACACACACACACAGACCATTTCGCGGGACTTGGTTATTTGGACTCAGGGGACCCCAAAACGTGTATTTCCGTTGAAAACCGGAAGTCGAAATTTTTCACGATCGCAATACTTCCACTTACTATATATTTCATATATAGGTAAGTGAAAGTAAAAATTCTATATAATATTTATTAATTTATAAATGATTAATTTATGTAAATATGCTTACAGGCTTGAAAATGGCTCTAGAGGCCGAAACGTTGCCTAAATAAATTTCTATTTTTACTTTCACTTACGTATATATGAAATATATACGTAAGTGGAAGTATTGCGATCGTGAAAATTTTCGACTTCCGGTTTTCAACGGAAATACACGTTTTGGGGTCCCCTGAGTCAAAATAACCAAGTTCCGCGAAATGGTCAGTGTGTGTGTGTCTGTGTGTGTCTGTGTGTGTGTGTGTGTGTGTGTGTGTGTGTGTGTGTGTGTGTGTGTGTGTGTGTGTGTGTGTGTGTGTGTGTGTGTGTGTGTGTGTGTGTGTGTGTGTGTGTGTGTGTGTGTGTGTGTGTGTGTGTGTGTGTGTGTGTGTGTGTGTGTGTGTGTGTGTGTGTGTGTGTGTGTGTGTGTGTGTGTGTGTGTGTGTGTGTGTGTGTGTGTGTGTGTGTGTGTGTGTGTGTGTGTGTGTGTGTGTGTGTGTGTGTGTGTGTGAACAGACTAGCTCAAAAACTATAAACCGTGCGAACCTGAAATTGGGTATTTAGAGTATGTATATGCCCGCGATGTGACAGCAAAAATTTCATCAAATTTGCTCAAAGGGAGGGGGTACTTTATTTAATAACTTTTTACGTTTTTTTTTCGATTTTCTCAAAAACGGCTCTAACGATTTTGATTAAAATGAGTATTTGATCTATTTATATGCCCGAGATATGATTGTAAAAATTTCATTAAAATTGATTAACCGGAGGGGGGCTTTACTTAATAAATTTTGTATCATTTTCACGTGTTTTTTTATTTACTCAAAAACGGTTTTAACGATTTTGATCAAACTTGGTATTTGATGTATTTATATGCCCGAGATATGACTGTAAAAATTTCATCAAAATTGATCTACAGGAGGGGGGACTTTACTTAATAAATTTTGTATCATTTTCACGTGTTTTTTTATTTACTCTAAAACGGTTTTAACGATTTTGATCAAACTGGGTATTTGATGTATGTATATGCCAAAGATGTGATAGCCAATATTTCATCGAAATTGGTCAAACGGATGTGGCACTTTATTTCATAATTTTTTTTCAATTTTTACCTTATTTATCGATTATCTCAAAAACGGCTTTAACGATTTTAATCAAATTCGTCATGTTTAATGAAAATTAGTTGTTCTTTAATATCAGGTAAGCTTTATTATTATAAAAATGTTCTGAGGGGGCTTAAATGTGGTAGGGGCTTTTTTTGTTTGTTTGTTTTTTGTTTCCTATAAAGTACCTTTGTTTTTGTTTATTTGGAGAAATTAGACAGTTGATCTAATTCGTTCCGCCTGAAAATAAGAAATGGCTAAATATGAGATATGATAAAAATAAAGAAAACATATAGAGGAGAAAAAAAGAAAAATATTCAGTCAACTTATAAAACCCGTTGAGCCCACTCATGCGGAGGACGCCTTTAATGACAGACCATTGTTCATAATTTAAGCCGTTCTGTTCAATTCAGAAGTGGCAATTAACAAAACGCATTAATTTCTAATCTAAGTAAGTTGGTAAGTGAAAGTTGTCTGTTGCGAGCACGCACCAGATTTTTTTTATTTTTTTGGTGCATATTGGACTTATTTTTATTTATTTTGCCTAAATATCCTCTATTATGCCCTCCACTTAGCAATTTTATGTAAAAATGAAGGATTGGTCTCTGGATATTATTTGTAAGAAAACAAGTAGCATTGAGGATTTTAGATTGGACGGATCGCAAGTGAAAGAAATTTGATGGTTTGATGGAGTGACCAAGATCAACTCTGTACCTCTAAATAGATCTTGTTACTTTCGATATTGATTAGAAACTTTGAACGATTTTAGTAAATGCAGTAATAGTAACTAGTAACTTCTAGCAGTTACTTATTTCAGCGTGTGAGATATTGGTCCTGATAAGGTCCTTAAGATAATGAGCAAGAAGCCATGAAGCACTAACGTGTGAAAAATGCGACGAACTGTAAAACACCTTCCACTGGAATGTCGTCAATGTGGAAAACATAAAGAGAAAATGAACGTCCTGAGGTCTTTATTAGGTGAAATGGGGGATGATATAGTAAGAGTATCCAAGTTATTTCAGTTCTTGAAGACCACCGGTAACTACAACATAATCTACAATTCATTTACGCCAATCCATAACTTTTGGGTAGTTATGGATGCTTTAAATTAATACTATTTAATAAAAAAAAAAATAAATAACAATAACGCACGCGCCTTATCAAAAATATTGTCATAATGTGTAGCATTAAAAATATTTTGTATTCTGACGGCTATACATAAAAAAAACATTTTTTTTTTTAAATAATGCTAATACATAAGGATTGTAATATACCTATATATAACAATGTCATGTATAACAAAATTGTAATGCTACGTTTTTTTTCAAAAGCTATTGTTAAGGCGACATTTATTCCCATTAGTCCATTGATCATTGGTAGGGAAGCCTTAAAAGTAGTTTCAGTGGTGATTGGTCTGCCGTTCCAATAGATTTGTTTGCTTGTGTTTCTCTCACCGAAGGAATCGCTCAAAATTGATTAAATGTTTATTTAAATATTTTCTAAACAATGGGTAATCTAACATATCATGAAGAAGATAACCAGATCATATTAAAAAATAATAATAATATGTATATATAACTTAATGTGTGCCAATGTTTGAGGCCTTCGAACAGTGCATTTAGACAAATTCGAAAAAAGAATGTTTATCAGAAAAACCCAAAGGTTATGTCATTGGGAGATGACTATACAATGATTAGGGCTAAATTTCTATAACCAGGATTTTTAAGCAAATGGGAGTTGGGAAGATTTGGAGTTTGAGAAAGCGGGTAACAGTAACATGTTATTTCTTTTCACGACATGATCAAATTCAGTAAAAAAAATTTTTTATTTTCCTGAAATTGACTCCTCTAAGAAAGGTAAAGCAGCCTTTCTTTATTAAGACCACTTGTTGGGGTCGAAATGGAAAAAGAATCTGAGTAAAAAATTTAACTATAAATTTTATCTTTCGATAGGCATTTGTAAAAAAGGTCAACATACTCCTCGGTCATTGTAAGCTATGCCCATCAAGGAAACTATTTTCGGCAAAAATCTGATCCTACGCTACTCGCAATAAGAAGACTTTCTTTTGGGATGTTCGGACCCATTTCTGTCGAGTAAACTGAAATTCCCGTTATATCCCCCTATATGTAGAGTATAGAATACCCTATATGTAAGAAAATATTTACATGAAGATGAAGCAGAAACTTGTTCTGGCTTAGAATTGGAACCTTTCCGATGATGAAGTTATTGTGAAGTAGAGCATAGAGGAAAAAGGCAAGATTGCGAAGAAGAAAGAAATTAATAAATTGTATTTTTCGTTGAATATCTCGTGAAACATAAATGGCAACATACAGTTTAATGTATAGTTACAATTCACTAGTGTTTGCTCAAAAGGGGTTAAGTCATGGAATGTGAAGCTTAAACAACGATTTACAACAAGCTATTGAAAATCATTATAAATTCTTTCTGATGGTATTTCTTTATCCCAGATTGATAAATGAAACTATATTCTTTCAATAGAGACAGTAATAAATTATGAATAACGAATAAACTATAGTAAATTATGAATTTTAAGAAGACGAGATTTTTTTTTTTTTTATGAACTAAGCCCTTTTGCCCAAACAATAATGAATTATTATTATTAATTTTTTTTTTGTCTTCTCCACTTTTTTCGCCTTAAGATGTGTCAACGACGTCGATCAGCATCAATACGCCGACAATCAGCAAATGTGAGCTATGCTAATTAAATAAGGGCATGTTAGGCATGGGGAAGGATGGCACCCAGCGGTACCTCTTCTCTGGCTTGTGTCAGTTAATCTGGTTTGTTAACGAAGGAGATCCCTCATCCAACGCCTTTTTTAATCTCCTATTTATGAGTATATCAGCTGTTACCATCTGCTGTTGTCTCTGATCAGTCGGTTGAAGTGGCCTTGTAATTGAGTGTGAAAACGTTTATAAAGTGTCTTTATTTGTTGGTCTACTGTTTCTATTTGTAAGTCAGCATGTAGTGTTTTAGTAGTGACGTATCATGGTGCTTTTAAAATGAGTCTTAACATTTTTAACTGAAAGATCTGAAGTCGTTGTAAGTGGGTCCTTTTAGCTGTTCCATATATCTGTATAAATATGTATTTCATTTTTGTCTCAGTCCCAGTTTTGAAGTTTTAGAAAAAAAAAGTGAATAAAGTTGGTTGAGTCGGTTATTAAATTATTATTAATTTCATGTAAGTGATTATTAGAGTTTTCATTTAACTGTCGCGTAAATATTCTTAAAATGTTTTTTTGCTACATATTTGCACGACTATCTATTTTTACTTTCACTTACCTATATATGAAATATATAGTAAGTGGAAGTATTGCGATCGTGAAAAAATTCGACTTCCGGTTTTCAACGGAAATACACGTTTTGGGGTCCCCTGAGTCGAAATGACCAAGTCCAGCGAAATGGTCTGTGTGTGTGTGTGTCTGCGTGTCTGTGTGTCTGTGTGTCTGTGTGTCTGTGTGTCTGTATGTCTGTGTGTCTGTGTGTGTGTGTGTGTGTGTGTGTGTGTGTGAACAGACTAGCTCAAAAACTATAAACCGTGCGATCATGAAATTGGGTATTTAGAGTAGGTATATGTCCGCGATGTGACAGCGTAAATTTCATCAAAATCACTTAAAGGAAGGGGGTACTTTACTTAATAACTTTTTAGGTTTTTTTCGATTTTCTCAAAAACGGCTCTAACGATTTTGATTAAACTGAGTATTTGATGTATTAATATGCCTGAGATATGACTGTAAAAATTTCATCAAAATTGATTAACCGGAGGGGGAACTTTACTTAATAAATTTTGTAACATTTTCACGTGTTTTTTTTATTTACTCCAAATCGGCTTTAACGATTTTGATCAAACTGGGTATTTGATGTATGTATATGCCCGAGATATGACTGTTAAAATTTCATTAAAATTGATTAACCGGAGGGGGGACTTTACTTAATATATTTTGTAACATTTTCACGTGTTTTTTTATTTACTCAAAAACGGCTTTAACGATTAACAAAAATAAGATATGAATGTAGAAAAATGTGTGACTTTGGGAAATGATATTTAACAAAACACGTCAATTTCTTATCTAAGTAAGTTGGTAAGTGAAAGTTGTGTGTTGCGCGCACGCACCAGATTTTTTTTTTTTTTAATCTCCTCGTGTATACTTCATATTAATACAATTTTTTAGTAAAAATGTTTAATTAACTTACAATAATTTTTTAATTTCTTATTTGGGTCCACTATTAGACTTCAATCGATGCATTGCGTGATGCTTAAATGATAAAACAAAGACAACGAAGAAAAACAGGAGGGAAAAATTAAATCATGTTTCGTATAAGTACAGAAGAAAAAATTTATAAGTTTAAATAAAAATTTATTGAAATTGTTGTTTTAGCCATTCAAAAGAGCACGACATTTTCATTAAGATCGGGAAACTAGTTTGTAAATAAAGTAATATTGAGTGCCTAACAATATTGAGCGTTGCAAACCTTTAGTTGGCATGAAAAATGAATAAAAAATTATAATCCTCATCTGCCTATCGAGGCATCCATTATTTTATCTTTTTACTTAGCCTTGATTATGAATAATAAATATGGAGGAAACAACAACGTATACATATACATCCACATATTAATTTAGTTCCAAAGTATTCTTAGCAAACAAACTTACCAAAGTGCTTCTCAAACCTCCAAAGAAGTACTGAAAACAGCAATGATTCACTTCCAAAAATTTCTCAAACATCCAGAAAAATCATTTATTCCGATCTAAACTATTAAGAATTGTGTACATACTTTCTATTTCAAAAACGATTTGCTGTCACTCGGCTATTTCTGACTTGCCTAAAAAAAATTAGTGTCTGGAGTCAGTAAAGCGCCACATAAAAAAAAAAAAAAAAACGAAAATAAAAAACTTCTTTTTCACATAATATGTGATATTAAGTTACGACCCTCGGTTGCACTATACGATATGTAATTATATATCTTTGACCTAATTAAGAATGTAAGCGGAAACATAATAAGAGTCACCTTTGTTTCCACTAAAAACATCAAGGATTACCTTCTTTTATTTTAAGTCCTAGATTTCTCTTATAATCCATAGATACTTTTCTGATCAGTTAATCATTAAATTAACATAGCATAAAATTATTTTATTGACATATTAGAAATCATGAAAATTTTTTTTTTCTTTCACTTACCTAGACATGAAATATATACCGAGAAATAGTTATTTTCATCACTAGTACCAAAAGTGGTTGTTTTCGGTGCGCGGTCGTGTTTAAAGTGCGAAGCGTAGCCGAGCGCGGAAATAAGACCAAGCACCGAAAACCCACTTATGGTACGTGTTATAAACAATACTACTACATCATACTGCTCTTAATTGAGTACATTAAAACACTGTTTTGTATTTCATTAATAACTTACAGATATAATATGACAAGACAGTAAATTGGCATTTTTTTTTTTTTTAAATAAACGTTAATAAAATCTCCTTATTAACCTATAAGAAAAAGACTTATGTATTAACATTAATATTTCTAGTAAAATTATTATTATTTATTATATTAAAACCTTTGTTTGAACATCTTCTAGTATTTTGCACTTGCAAACACAGTATTACTACAAGTTACCTCTTTTAAACAGATGTTTATTAATATATACCTATTAGCAGTAGGTGAGGTTAGCGCACCGAAAAGATTTTTCAGGCCTAGGACCGAAAAGTACCACTTTACGGACTCAAAGCATGTATTAAAAACTAATATTTTTGACAGAGTGTGATGAAATAGAAATTATTGAGATCATGAAAAATTCCAGTTTACAACGGAAATCTTTGTTGTAGGGTCCCCTAAGTCCAAATAACCAAGTCCCACGAAATGGTACGTGTGTGTGTGTATGAGCAGATTAGCCCCAAAAGCTAGCCTCAATAAAACTAGTTTTGAGAAAAGCGAAACATAAGTAATCGTCCGATATTTGGTATTTATAGTTGTCTTTGAAGATCGGTATTTGCATTTTCGAAATGCGAAATTACATTTCATAATCCTTTTTTTTTTTTGTATCCTTGAAAGCCAGCCCTTAATTTGGAACAGTTTCTGAAAAAAAAAAAAAAGATGAGAGAAATCCGCAGGACTTATTAATGTTCAAAGATTGATTTCGACATACTTGCTAAAAAAAAAAAAACACTTCAAAAATAGGTCAATCAACATAAAAAGCCAAATCAAGCTCTCTTAAAAATCGATAATGATATGATGAAGCGGAGTGTTCCAAATCAATTTACTATGATATTAAAAAAATAAAAGGAATTTTTTGAAAGATGTTCGAAATCCATGCCAACAATAAACAATTGAAGGGGTCGGGGCAAAATAGTGCCAAGCAACATTTTTAACAAAAATAAACAGTAGCTGCCGTCTGTTGTATATTATGTAGTCATATAAGTCTATGATAAAAATGCCTCCTAAATATGACTATAAAGTGCTCTATAGAATCCTTATATATATAAAAATCTCGTGTCCCGATGTTTGTCTTTCTATTACTCAGAAACTACTCAACCGATTTTAATGAAATTTGGCTCAATGTTTATAGTTTTGGCCAACTTAAGAGATATGATAGTTTATAACTATTTTGCCCCGACCCGTTCCTTAATACTACACAAACATTAAAAATGTTAACGGATAAATTGAATTAAAATAAATTATGGCTAGCCGATTAAATTAAATTAAAACCAACAAGAGTAAAATAAATAGATAAAATTTTATTTTAAATGTACCTACATATTTTAATTTATGCACAACACCAAAACAGAAAATATTCATAAATAAAAATTGTCGCAAAAGATATAAACGCTAACCACCAAAAAATAAAAAAATGTACCTCTACAACCCATCAAGGGTCTTGGGTGCAGTACTGTTTCTTTGTCAGCCGTCGTGCAAGGAGGTGAGTGCACCTTGTGCACAACTGAATGCCTTACCAATGAGCAAATTCGCTCCCTACACCAAAAAATGATACATAAAATATTTATAATTATTCGTAACAAATATAACATTTATTGAGTTGAAATAATTGTTTTGTTTTTTTTGAACTCTCATTATTACATAATTCACACTTTTCAGCAAGGTGCTGACTATTAGCGAATGACATTTGGCATGAGGAGTGGAAAGTATATTAAGTTTATATGTAGGGGGGGGGGGGGGGCTCAGTGAAAACAATGAAACAGTCGGTGCGCTGGGCGAACCAAAAGGTCTAGAGCAACCAAATTCAGATTGCAAGCGGTAAGGGTGGCACCAAACAAAGTCAGCAATTTTCCCGTTTCTACTTGTTGTGTGACAGACTCCACGTGCTAAAGTGCGGTTTTGTGTGGTAAAACTAAAAATTATCGTCGAACCGATTTTCGTCTCTAGATATGAGTAATTATTTTATTCGGTGTGCTCTTAAAACTTTTTCATTATTCATATATCTCTTAAGATTTTGCCTGAATTTGGATTTCCTACCTCTCCACTTTCATCGTAGGAAGTTAAAGAAATCAAAATGGCCAGTATGGGGTTCCTTGAAACAAGGGCGTTCGGGGCATAATGAAACGCTTCATTGAGTCCGACGAGTGTATGTTATGTATGACGCATGTATGTGCAAGAAGCAGTCGATTTTTTCATTTTCTCACAATTTGATGCTAAATTGAGAGCGGAACACCAAAAAAACTGTCTTAATTTATGACAACTTTCTTCCTAAGTCAAACTTTCCTTAGTGCATTAATCCAATCTTAAATTGTGGCTGACCACCAATTTTAAATTATTTTTAGATAATTTATTTTTTGAAGAGAAAAGATTTGGCTCCGCCGGGAGTCGAACCCGGGTCTCCTGCGTTACATGCGAGGATGCTAACCTAGGATGCTAAATTGACTTATGTCAATAAATATCAGAAATTGGACAAAAATTGTCCACCTCCCGCTACAAATCGCAAAACTTGTGAGATAGGGGGAGTAGGTATCAGTGAAGAGAAGGATTTGCTCTGCCTTGAGCCGAGCTCTGTGGTGTAGCGGTTAGCATCCTCGCATGTAACGCAGGAGACCCGGGTTCGACTCCTGGCGGAGCCAAATCTTTTCTCTTCAAAAAATAAATTATCTAAATAATTAAGGTTTTATTATTATTCATATTCAACAACTTTTTTTGTCTTTTTGAAATTTCAAAAAAAAATAATTCTCCAAAAATCTATATGTATTTTGTATTTAGCTTTCACTCACATGTTTTAAAAGATTAATAGTTCAATAGACAATTTTTCGATGTGTCATATTATAAATCGTACAATGATTTATTTCGATTTATCGATTTTGGGTTGTTCTTTCGATATTCTCGGTGCCTGGGATAGGCATATCTTTTTCCTTCCTTAAAGAGAGGGGACATCTTAAATGTCAGGATCCGAGGAGGCCTTGAGAACCCTTCTATCCTCAACTGGATAAGCTTTGAAAAAAAAAAAATATTTTAACTTAAAATTCCTCAATAAAATTTCAAGTTCAAGAATAGAATATGAATAATAGACACACGGTACTTTTCAAATTAAAGGAAAAAATCCAAAAGAACAAAAGGATATCCCACATCCATTTCATAACGCAGGAGCATACAAATATTAAAAATAAAACCATAATTATCAAGTTTAATTTGAATTGATCTTTTTGTTTTATGTACATACAACATGTCGGTATATGTTTTTTACTTTCACTTACCTATGTATGAAATATATAGTAAGTGGAAGTATTGCGATCGTGAAAAAATTGGAATTCCGGTTTTCAACGGAAATACACGTTTTGGGGTCCCCTGAGTCGAAATGACCAAGTCCCGCGAAATGGTCTGTGTGTGTGTGTGTCTGTGTGTGTGTGTGTGTGTGTGTGTGTGTGTGTGTGTGTGTGTGTGTGTGTGTGTGTGTGTGTGTGTGTGTGTGTGTGTGTGTGTGTGTGTGTGTGTGTGTGTGTGTGTGTGTGTGTGTGTGTGTGTGTGTGTGTGTGTGTGTGTGTGTGTGTGTGTGTGTGTGTGTGTGTGTGTGTGTGTGTGTGTGTGTGTGTGTGTGTGTGTGTGTGTGTGAACAGACTAGCTCAAAAACTATAAACCGTGCGATCCTGAAATTGGGTATTTAGTGTAGGTATATGCCCGAGATGTGACAGCATAAATTTCATCAAAATTACTTAAAGGGAGGGGGTACTTTACTTAATAACTTTTTAGGTTTTTTTTCGATTTTCTCAAAAACGGCTCTAACGATTTTGATTAAACTGAGTATTTCATCTATTTATATGCCCGAGATATGACTAAAAATTTCATCAAAATTGATTAACCTGAGGGGGGACTTTACTTAATAAATTTTGTAACATTTTCACGTGTTTTTTTATTTACTCTAAATCAGCTTTAACAATTTTGATCAAACTGGGTATTTGATGTATTTATATGCCCGAGATGTGTCTGTAAAAATTTCATCAAAATTGATCAACCGCAGGGGGCACTTTACTTAATAAATTTTGTACCATTTTTACGTGCTTTTTTTATTTACTCAAAAACGGCTTTCACGATTGTGACCAAACTGGGTATTTGATGTATGTATATGCCAAATATGTTATAGTCATTTCATATATAGGTAAGTGAAAGTAAAAAAATGTACATTTTTGCTGAAAAAAGTTATAACAACGCTATCTACCTCATTCATAAAATTAAATTTTTATGTTTTGATAAGTAGCATGTGAAACATTCAGCATGGTTTGAGATTGCTCGGTTTTAATAATCTGTTTCAGGTGGAAATTCAACAAGTAGAAAATATATCATATCACCATGTGCTATATTCTGAATTTAATTAATGTCTGTTAGAACAAAAGAATAATTTGGTACATTTTTGCTGTCTATTGTGATTGTAATAAACCCTATTCCAATTATATTCTTATATTCTTATATATTAGTTCCTTTCACATGTGTGTTACTTATATTTAATCTCGCCTTCGCTGAAATAATCCAATAAGTGCTAAATAAATGGACCATTAATACTTACTATAGTTAAATGTGAGATTTTTTTATTGGTCCTCCCCATCCTCGCCGTTTAGGCTATACGGGGTTTCCCGGGCCAGGGGAGAGGGTGGGGGATTGATGCCGAGTATTATTAAATTTCCCCTGACTCAGGGTTTTGAACTTGCTATATTTGGGTTCCCATCATATGTTGCCATGGGCAACGCGTATTTTCTAACGCGTTTGCCCACTCGGCCATCCGGCCCCCAGTTAAATGTGGGATGTAAAAAATAAAAAAAAATTAACGAAACATTTAAATTCTTTACCAAAAAATTTCAAATATGGCGTAAAGTTCTATTTTAAATCCCGTTGGTTTTTAGATTAGCTGAAAAATTATCTTCATCAGTGAATTTTGATTTGAATTTATTAAAAAAAAAAATAATATAAATTCAATTAAATTGGATAAAATTGATCAATTGGATAAAATTAATTCAACTCATTATAGCCACTGAGTTACAGCAACGCGTGGCAGGGTCTGCTCGTGAATATAGAAAACGATTTATTCATAGAAGCATCGATCAAATTGTGCGAGTTTGCAACCTGCTAGTTTTGGAGACACTTAAATAACCAGCAAGTTTCTTGCAGCCAATTCTCCTGCAACTATTTCAGCACACGCTAGTTTACTAGCAAACAATCGCACAAGCAAGCGAGTCGCACGTAAAGTAGCCCGGCTTTAAACTTTACTCGCAGACGCAGTATGCTGCAACTTGACCCGTGAACATGAATACGCTGGGAAAGTTTGCAAGCAGCTTATGATTCGCTGATTGTAATCAAAGCTTTACTGATAAAACCAAACGATGATGTAAGCGTAAGGTACTTTGAACCTATGATTCTTGGAACTAATTCATTTCGTTCTGAATCTGATAATTGCGAGGAAGTTCGAAACCGGCAATAGTTGATTTTTTTACATTAACCGATATTCAAACATGTGGCACACTCAACCTCTATAAAGTGTTAATAATCAGTTAAGAATTAGTACTGCATGGAAAAACGATTTTTTCTTTCTTTAAATTCTGTATACAGGCCAATTCTCAGATCTCGAGAGATCTTGTCGATTTCAAATACTAGGTTCATTGTAAAAAAATTTGTATGATCTTAATTGCGAAAATTTGTATGATCTTTATGCTGGGGTTCCACGTTAAACTAGATCTATTCTAGTCTAGAGAGAAACTCGAAGGACCTAAATAGTTACTACTCTGAAACTATCAATATCCTCAGTAAATAAGTTATAATAAATCATTTATTTAAATTATTTATTTATTTCAATTTCGCGATTACTTACAATAAAAGTTTTTGAATATAATAATACTTTAATTCATCATGAAGGCGTATGGATTCTCCCCGACTCGAATGAGGTTTCAGACTGGTTATCCATGTGACTGTAATAGTGATGGATCTTCCTTCTAGTTTATAGATTTTGTTTTATTGCGGTTTCCGGTGCTCTCAATGTTTTTTGGTTTTAATGGTCTTAAATTGGTTATGTTAAATGTGTTTTCTTTTTTGGTAAATCTCCTATAATTATTCTTTCAGGTGCTCTACCATAAATAAATAATTTTTATCCTGATGATGCCTGAACAGGCGAAAATTTGAGATGTATAAATAAATTATTATACAAGATTAATGAGACTATTACTGGCCTTCCTCCTTTAAAATTTATCTTTAGTCTCCACTGATTCAATTGGTGAATATTTGAAAAGACTTTATAGTTTGAACTGTTTTGGTATAAAATCAGTTTTTCATTATCAAGCGTTAACATTTCAACAAAAAAGCCCCATAAGATTTAATAGATTTTAACCACCCGATTTTTTCCTTCTGTAGGCGTTTGGAACCACTCGATTTTCTTCTTTTTGAACAGCGCTATTTGCTTATTATCATCCTCTAACTATAAACATCGTTACGAAAATCTTTGGTAAAGACGTGGATCGGTGAAGAAGAAAAAAACATTCGCAGCACATACAAGAAGATTTATTGCTTTAAGATTTTTTAAATATATTTTTAGGCATCTTATCCAAACGCCCTAAAAAGTGGGTAAGTAGTCTTATCTGAAAACTCTAGGGATACACATAGATTATAAAATCACCTCCTTGCAACACCACTGAACACGAAAGAGCACTTCCTTACTATGTAATGAACCAGAGTTTGTAAGGTTTAATTTTTATTTTTTTTTTGTTACTTTTATACTTACTGACAGAAAAAAAAAATGAAGTTGGAAAGCTGAACCTATGTTACATTGATTTCTTAATATTATGAGTCAAGTTATTGTTAAATGAAAATGGCTCATGCGCTCCAAGGACTATTGCGCCTATTTCAAAGAGCACGTTTTACGCACCACGCAAGGCTTTAACAGTTACCTTCTGTATTCATTGGCTGTCAAAATGGATTTCATGAGCATTTAGGGTAACATGAAAATGGAAGAAATATCTATTTACCTAGTAGGACGTTCTTTCAATTTTACAAGGATATTATGAACCGCAATAAAACAACCATTTCAATATTACGAGTATAATATATACCTATTTACTTATAATAATATTTATAAAATGTTCCATTTCAGGAATTTTGTGAAAAAATATGTATATCTTTATAATGTATAAAACATGTATATATCTTTATAGCTGTCAAATCATTACACGTATAGCAAAAAATCAATAGAATTGGTAATGTCTTGATGATTTTCTTGTACATGATGGTGGGGTGATGGAACTCGAAACGTTGTTTAAATTGATTTTTGCTATAATTGTCATGATATGATATATATAGGGGTGGGTGGGGCACAATGAAACAGTCGGTACTCTGGGCCATAGTTGGGCAAATTGTAATCAGAATAATGATTCATGAATATGAATAATTGGTAATCATAAAACAAATGAAAAATGAATAACCATTATTCATAATCAGTACGGAGTATGTTTAATGATTATTGAGTGTTTATGGTATTCATTTGAAATGATTAATGAATAACTAGAATTTAGTTATTTATTATTCATTTCAAATGAATACCATAAACACTCAATAATCATTAAGAATACTTCGTACTGATTATGAATAATGGTTATTCATTTTTCATTTGTTTTATGATTACCAATTATTCATATCCATGAATCATTATTCTGATTACAATTTGCCCAACTCTGCTCTGGGCGAACCAAAAAGTTCTAGAGCAACCAAATTCAGACAGCGAGCGGTAAGGGTGGCTCCAAACAAAGTCAGCATATTGTCCCCTTTCGACTTGTTCAAAAAGGCACCTGTATAGGAAATACGTAAAGTGAATGACAGAAGGAAAAAATCGGGTGGTTAAAATCTAATCGGCCCTAATCGGTAGTTACTATTGGGGCTTTTTTGATGAAATGTTAACGCTTGGTAATAAAAAGCTGATTTTATACCAAAACAGATCAAACTTTAAAATTCTTGCTCTGAAAAATAAAAAATTTTTGACCTAATCGCTTACTCTGACTTACTATAAATTAACTATAATAATAATGTAGTTAACTTATTATTATAATATATTTGATTAGTTTTGTTTTTTCTTCTCCTTTCATTTATTATCATGATACAATGATTTTTTTATAGTTCAAATCAGTTTTTCATTATCAAGCCTTGCAATTTCTTCTAAAATACTAAATTAGTTACGGCCATTAAGATTTAGTAAGTAATGAGCCCATGAAAATATGACAGATTTTTTTTTTTTTTTTTGCCAGTGATAAGTACAAAACCTTCAATTTTATAAGCCACTTAATGTTTTTTTCAATTATTTTAAAAATTATATAGCTTATCTTAATATTATTTTAGTGCTCATTTGAATGACATTCACTACACAAAAAAAAAATAGAATTAAAAGATAGAATTTTAGAAAACACTAATGGTTTAAAAAAATTGGGATAAAACGAAAAGAATTCGGAAGAAAATTATCGATGCAGTCACCAATGCTTGAAAAATGATATCATTTATCCAACAGAGATGAAATTAATTGACTTTAATACCATTGTGCGAACTTATATCATGGGAACTCAACGTAATCAGCTGTTTCGATGAGTTGGGTGTTTTAGCTATTACATACGGTTAATTATAATAATATAACTATAAATTAACTATAATAATAATATAGTTAACTTATTATTATAATATATTTGATTAGGTTTGTTTTTTCTTCTCCTTTCATTTATTAAATGTTTTATTTTCAAGTGAGATGTCATCACGTTCACGTATATCATACTTATCAGGTTTCTCGACAAGGAATAGTGGCCAAGGTTTTTGAGACCTTTTAATAAAAAAGATCAGTAAGGTCTTTATGTTCACTAACTAACCTTCAACAACAACTAACACCCGTTCACGATATACTTTCACGATCGATTGTAGATTTATATGGGCATCTGTGTCGAATTACTTTAGAAAGGGTAGCTCTAAGATAATTCTATAATTAAATAATGATACAATCCCAACAATTAATAGGCAATATTACTTTTTATTGGAAATTATATTTAATATAAACTCTGCAGCAGCAGAGCCCATTCACTGAGGTCATGTTTTCCACCGTTTGATTGGAAAATAGCAGAAAAATATAGAAGATATAAATGGTTTATTTAAGCATATATGAGGCCACTGGATAGCATCTATATCCTAAAGGTTAATTTGTTCCATTCCTTCCTTTTTTTTTTCAATGGACAGTAAGTCCTTCCTCTATTGCGAAATAGAGGAATAGGTGCTATGTCCATCCACCATGACCTTATAAATTATTGTATATTTATACACAAATATAAGGACTGGAAAAAAAAAAAATTATTCAAGACTTTAAGAGAGACAACATTGCTACATAATGCAACAGAGACCGAAACTGCAGTTATCCAACATGGAAAGTCCTATTGTATTCAGATGAATCAAATCTCTCCTTTTCTGACGGGTATAATTATTAATCACTTCAATAGGTCAAACCAAATATATTGAAATTTAAAATGTTTTTTTTTCATATAAAATTAAAAAAATAACTGTAGAGGTGAGAGATAGTCAACTTTTATATTATACGATAGGTTAAATGATTATCAGGATTTTCAGTTAAAACTTTTTTATTTTGGAAAGCCAACATTCCGATCCAAGTTGTGGATCTTCATCAGGGCTAAAAGAAAACAAACATATGAGTATCTATGCTACAGGATGACAATAAATGAATACTTTACAAAACTGATAATAATATATTAGTATAAATCTGATATTTACCTTCTGAGTACAGAGTGATACAAAGACTGAAGGTAAAGTAAGGTGAGAAGTGGTGATAGGGGGTTAGTTTGCCGACCTCAAAGATTTATTAATGGGAAACGCAACGCTTTTGAAGTGAAAAGCTACATGACAACTAAGTGGAAATAAAATATTAAAAATTAATAAAAAATATGGTACTGTATACAAATTGTAATAATAAAAAAATTGAGATAATACTCCTACATTAGGTAACAATGGATAAAAAATTGAAAAATATACAGAAGGAAGTTGTCATGTAGCCTTTCACTTCAAAAGCGTTGGGTTTCCCCGTAATAAACGTTTGAAGTCGGCAAACTACCTCTCACCTTACTTTACCTTCAGTCTTTGTATCACTCTGTACTCGGAAGGTAAATATCAGATTTTATTTCATCTCGCTAACCAGCCACTTATTTATATATTCACGTATAATGCTTACCATCTTTTATATTATTATCAGTTTTGTAAAGTATTCATTTATTGTCATCCTCTAGCATAGATACTCATATATTTGTTTTCTTTTAGCCCTGATGAAGATCCACTAGTTGGATCGAAATGTTTGCTTTCCAAAATAAAAAAGTTTTAACTGAAAATCCTGATAATCATTTAACCTATCGTAAAAAAATAACTTTTATTTACTCCTAGGCATCTATGAAAAGTATTTTTGTTTAAAAAAAAAAATATTAATATTGTAATCATTATAGTAAGACTGGAACGATAAGAAACTGGTCGATTTTGCCGCCTACTTCAGTACTGACTAAACTCTAAAACTTGTCATAAATGTTCACTTTCTCTTACCTTTTTATGAAATATATAGTGTATTTTCAACGGAAATACGCGTTTCAGGGTCCCCTGAGTCCAAATGACCAAGTCTCGCGAAATAGACTGTGTATGTGAACAGAAGAGAAAAACGATAGACAAACCTGATACTGGCCTTGATTGAAATCCTGTTAATATTATTATATTATATAATATGTATATATATTTTGAGCCACTATTGAGGGCTTAAACAATTTATATTAAAAGAAAATTTTAATTACAACGTCAGACAAATAAAAACTGAAATTATTAACAATTGTAAAAAAAGTAACTACTTGTAAGGATATAGTAACACGAAAGTAACCATATGATTCGATTTTCAGAGTAAGACCATGACTCCGTTGCTCCTTATATTTAGACTGAAATCGAACATTCTAGAAAAGCTTAGAAGATTCTCGAATAATCAAGAACGTGTACTGCAACAACAAAAAGTCTAGAGCTCTTTTCAATGAACAAACAAACAAAACAATGTACAAACAAAACAAAATCATATCAATCACGTTACACTGTTCCCTTCTCCTGGATGTCTTCTTTTCCACACGGGCCTCCTCTCTAGAGAATGAAGGTCCCTCTCTGATGTCCGCCTGTTCTTCTTCATCGTGGTTCTCTGACTACGACGCTAGGCGATTATAATGGACGATCAAAGGCATTCCTTTGGCATACTTGAAGATCTTGTATATTACATCATTGATCTGTTTTTTATCATAGAGCTCTGTCAGACGGCTTTTACGATTGTCATAAATATTTTTACTTACTTGTATATAAAATATAGTAAGAGAAAGTATTGCGATCTTTACAATCGAAAAACTTCGAGTCCAAAAAACCAAGTCCCACGAAATGGTCTTGTGTGTGTGTGCGTGTGTTAACAGACTAGCTCAAAAACGGGATACCGTACAAAGCTGTTGATATTTGATATTAGTATATGCCCGTGATGTGACAGCAAACATTCCATGAAAATTGATCAACCGGAGGGGGCAATTTATTTCATAAATATTGTCTTATTTTTTTATTTTTTGACTATCCAAAATCATCTAGATGATATTCCGACCTGGGCAAAAGGATGGAGAGTAAAAATGAATGAATTAAAAAGCGTATTTAAATAATTTATTTTTTGAAGAGAAAAGATTGTGCCCCGCCGGGAGGTGAACCCGGGTCTTCCGCGTGACATGCGCGGTATGCTAACCACTGCACCACAGAGCTCGCTTTCAAGCTGAGCCAATCCTTCCTCTTCACTCATACATCTCCCTCCATCTCGCATGTTTTGCGAGTATTTACGGGAGGTGGACAATTTTTGTCCAATTTTGGGCATATCTTGACGATCGTCAATTTTTAAATTATTTTATATTAATTTAATCTATTTTTGTGGGTAACCATCGTAAAATTTGTGAGATCGAGGTAGAGGTATCAGTGAAGAAGAAGGATTGGCTCCGCATGGAAGCGAGCTCTGTGGTACAGTGGTTAGCATACCGCGCATGTCATGCCGTTCGACTCCCGGCGAAGCCCAATCTTTTCTCTTCAAAAAATAAATTATTTAAAATAATTTAAAACACGGTGGTTACCGACAAAAATAGATTAAATTAATATAAAATGCGTATTTATTGTCTTTACTCTTAATCAGTGGTTGTGTCCTCAGGTATATTTTAATGATATTCCCATACCTACTTCCATGGAGGTACGATACTTGTGACTTCACCTGGACAAAAGACTAACATGGAAAACCCACATCACACTAGTCAGAAAGCAGCTAAACAAACGATATGGACTATTATCAAGATTACTTGACAGACGCTCTAAATTATCCCTAACCAACAGACTTACAATATACAACATGCTCATTAGACCCATTTGGACAAACGGGATAGAGTTATGGGGCACTACATAGCCCTAAAATATCCAAAGAATCTAATCCTTTCAATCAAAAATATTGAGGAGGATAGTAGATGCACCGTACTACGCGACTAATGACTTAATACACAAGGACCTTAACATCCAAACAGTAATCGATACAGCCACACTATTCTAAAAAAACTTCCATCAAAGACTAACTTTCAACATTAACCCACTAGCAGAAACACTTAAATCCACCACAAATCCACACAATCCACCCAGACGGTTGTTGAGGCGGTGGCCTAGAGACTTATTGGAATAACTAACGCCAATGTATCACATATACGCGTAGAGACAGACGTGCTCAATGCAAAAAATGTTTGCATATAGCAAATTTAAAACATAAGCCATAATAAAATTTTTTTTGTAAATGTATTATATTATAATGTAACGATAAGTAATACTTATTTATTCCATTAGGACACTTAACATCCTAAAACACCCTATATAAGTCTCAGGAAATACATAATAATTTCTGCTGAGGAATGTTGGTACGCCCACAGGCGAATCCTCCGTTATTTCCTTAGATCTGACAGAAGAAATGGAGGAGTACACCCCCATGTAGCAAGTAGCTTAGCCTGGCAGTGAAAGTGGAAGAAGCTACTGCAAGGATACCCAGCTCGGAGTATTTGCATTGACCCTAAACTGGATGACATTTAAGGTTCAACGAATGCCTTGTCTTCATGTCCCGTCTTCTAGACCGGTTCTCCGGGTTATTTTTTGCTGTAATATCTCTTTGTATGTGTATCAATTATCAGGGCATGAGGAATAACTAGATCGACAGTTATTACAATATATATATATATTTTTTTTTATTTTTTTTTTTTGGAGGAGAGCAATAAGAATGATGATGAGGGGAAAATACCAAGCGTCAACTCCAACTTACAATTAATTCTATGGCCAGAATGAATTACTAGATAAGCTGGAAAATTGTCCATATTAGTTATGTTTACAGTAGGATTATCCGGGCCTCGATTAACCGGGGATCCAATTAACCGGGGTGCCGAGGAGCCACTTTTTTTTTAATAAGCTTTTTTTAATTTGTATGCCATTTATTTTGTATGTATAATATTTAAAAAAATGTACATGTAAATATTTAAAGATTACACAAAGGTTAACCATCTATTATGAAATAAAACAATAAATGGAAAAACACAGAAAGCGAGTGTTGTATTATGAGATGTTCCCGGTATCTAATACTCAAATTCATAATCTAGGAACGGTATTGTTTTCGAATCTTTCCAGGAGACTCCTACTCTGGCCTGTTCGGCTACAAAACAAAATATTGTCATTTGCGATTTGGTCTCGATTTAAATACATACAAAGTCGCAAAATGTCGGAAAAAAGAAAACGTGTCGTTTTAACCCTTGAAGAGAAATTAACTATTATAAACAGATTAGAAAAGGGTGAAAGTGTTAAAAATATGTCCGCTGAACTAGGAATCGGCGAACAAACTGTACGGGATATTTTGAAGAAGATAAAAGACATTTTCGACTTCATATCGTCGTCGGCCCATAATATATAAAAACATACATTTACTTTTTTTGTTATTTTTGTATATTATATTTTAATTTATATAAAACGTTTGTTAATCAAAGTGGTTATACCTTACAAGTGATTTTTTAATCTTTTTTTCTAACACATTAAGTCAATAAAATGTTTTAATTCGATTATCCGGAGTTTTCGATTATCTGTGGACCCCCATACCCATCATAACCCCGGATAGTGGAGGTTCTAATGTATTGTGGCGGAGGGTCAATTAGTTGTGTGGCGGGATGGCCGAGTGGGCAAACACGTTAAAAAATACGCGTAGCCCATGGCAACATATGATTGAGAACCGAAAGACAGCAAGTTCAAAACCCGGAGCCAGGGGAAAATTTAATAATATTCGACATCAATCCCCCACCCTCTCCCCTGGCCCGGGAAACCCCGTATAGCCTACAAGGCGAGGAAGGGGAGGACGAAAAAAAAGAAAAAAAAAAGTTATATATATTGATATTGCAACACTTACTTACGTGGTTTAAACAAATTTTATTACAAATTGTGAGAACACAGATAGTGAAGCAGGTTACAAAAATTATCACTTTGTAACACAGAAATAACCATATGACTTGAGCTTCAGAATGACAAAAAATAACTCTCCAGTCCATCGCTCCTAATATATAGTCGTAAGGAGAACAGTCTAGAACATTCTTGGCCAGCGTAGATGGTACTCTTACATCGTGCTATGACAGTTTGTTCCAACAAAAGGTCTAGAACTATTCTAAACCACATGTTTTTCATGTTTTTAGTTTAACGTTACAATATCATTCCACTAGCCTTCTGCACACATTGAAGAAGGTCGATAATTCACAGTTCTGAATGTTTACATGGTCTTCATAATTACTGCGTTGTTATCTAATTCTTCATAGTGTAGAACACCAAAATTATATCAATATTTAAAGCTCATCTGGACTATTTGTCAACTTACCTAGTTATACCATCTGCTTTTTTGAAATAATTTTGAATGAATTGCATCGATTGGAATGCTTAATGTTGGGATGCGACAAGAACATCGATATTTCGTTTGTTGGTGTTTTATTGACATCGAGGCTTTGCGCTTTGGTGTTTGAGCGAGAGAAGGTTAAAGCTTTGCCTGCTTTAGCATTTCCAAATCCGGTATTGGCGGGCTAGTTCCTTGGTATATAAAAAGTAGTGGTCGATTGAAACCGAAACTTATTTACGTGTGTTATTTAATATATCTATTTTAGCAATGATATAAATAAAAGATTATAAAATTACAGTAATTTAACTAATTTATTCGTAACATATAATTGGTATAGAGGAGGGGTAAGAAAGGTGTACTAGTTATATTATAGGATCGAATCCCGGCCCCTACTTCCTAGTACGTCTGGTCCCCGCGGGAAGTTAGACCAAAACCACGTAACTAATAAAGATAAAATATACTTTTATTTAGTAAATATATTCTTATACAGTGTTTCTCTTATTTTATTAAGAAGTCAAATTTCATCATGAATAAGGAGATAATCAAGTGTACAAAAAGGTTCTTAGAATAATGTTCTTTACTTAAATGACAAAGAGAGGAAAAAAGAAAACTCCCATTACTTAAAGGGAGTAAAAACTCCTTGGTTATGCCGTCCCTCGTATAGGACGTAAATGGAGCTCCCTAGCCTGTGCGATGTCAGGTTCTCGTTAAAGATACCTATGCTAATTATACCTGGATAGGCAAAATTTAGGGATCCCACTGTAGCATCGTCCGATTAGCCTTAGTAGCATAAAGGGCGTTAAACGTTCAAACAAACTTCTTTACACTCTAAGTTAAAAATCCAGCATGAAAAGAATGCTTTCATTACATGTTAAGACCATGTACTTTAAATGGCACATGGTTTGTCACTTTCATATTTTTGTCACAACACCTAACTTAAAGTTTTAGATCAATTAAAAATACCAAAAGTATGAGAGAAATACATGTTTTGTCAAATAACAATTCATGTGTAATTAACTAAAATAACAGATACTACACAATATTAAATTCAAGGGTGCTAAAGGCAATGAACCAAATCGAGCTCATAAGCTGAAATCGTGAAGTCCCGCTCCCTTCTCGGAGATATCAGACACAAATGCAAGTTTCAGCTTGATCGAAGATTCACCCGATTTTTAGCCGAAACCGAAACCGAAACTTTGGTCGGTCACTAATAAAAATTATAACTGTAGGGGAGAGCGGGGGTGGTTGGCATAAGGGGTAGGTTGGCCATCGGCTTATAGTTTCCGTCACACCTGTTGTGAAGGCCCCACCATTGTACCATGTCACCCGCTCGACCTCGGGAGTCCTGTCCTGTGTTTTCTAGTAGAGATGAGTGTGCAGTGTAGAGAAGAGTGAGCTTCATTGTTTGATTTTACAACATGCAAGTAAATTTTTATATGTTCAGTAAATTTGGTTTAAAGGCATGGTAAAACATTTGACTCCGATTCTGTTCACATAGCCCCAAACTCCTTTGAAAAACCAAACCTTTCGATTAACCAGTTTCTTATTTGATTGTTCTCACCTGTCCTGGCAGCCATCTTTCAAATGATCTCTCCTGTGGGGTTAGTTGGCTCTCTTCAACTGGGGTTTGTTGGCGCAGTAGCAATTCACAAAAGCAAGGTAAACATAAACAAAGGTGAAACTACCAATTGTATTTAGTTCCAGCAATTTTTCTTATGCAGAAAGTGACGACAGTCTAAATTTCTATCTTCTTCTATTGTCATTCTATTTTCACTTAAAATAGAATGACAATAGAAGACCGAATTATAGTGCAAGTAGTACATTATAGTGCAGCTTTTAATAACAATAATAAATGTCAGGCAGTACTTGAATGAGGTGGCGAAACAACCCCACCTTCTAGGCCAACCTGCCCCAGCTTGGGGGTTAAATGGCATACTCTGGATTGACCAATTCTTCAATTTTCTATGATCTTATTATTGAATAATATGTGGTGAAAAAAATACTTGAAGTACTCTAATACTTGGAGTTTACAGTAGTATCAGCCCTATTGGGATTATATTAACAGGAACAATAAAAAAAGTGAAAACTGTTGCCAACCAACCCCGCTCTTCCCTATTATATAATCGATAGCTTATAAATCAATAAATTATGCCGATTTATGCTATTCATTAAACTTAGAATACTGAATTTATCGTTTACGATCGTCCTAAATCTTGTTAGTTTACAGTTCATTGACTAAGAGCATTCTCTAGGGAATGAATCCTGTGGCTCTGTTGGACTACACAGTAGTAGAATATAATTGCCGATAGGTTTGGAAACAATGGGAGGAGCCGGTCACACGAGCCTGTCGATGATATGTCAGGGGATTGCGAAAGAGGGCTCCACATGTGTGAGGAGTGCGCTCACGGAAGAGTGGGTGGCGGCAAACTCTGGGATTGGGTTCGGGAACTAGATGTTTGTTTTAGAGAGAGTTCTATATTACTAAACAGTGTGGAAAGGGTGGAATCTGAAGCATTAATTATGATCGTTATATATTACGAGTAGACCCGGCCACGCGTTGCTGTGGCTCAGTAAGTATAACGCGTATAATTAATTATATTATATTCTTTTTAATACAGTCAAATCAAAATTCACTGATAAAGATAAAAACGTTTCAGCTAATCTAAAATCCAACGGGATTTAAAATAGAACTTTAGGCCAAATTTAAAATTGTAAGGTAAAGAGTTTAGAAGGGTTAAAGTTTTTATTGTAAAATGGAAAAGGAACTAATAAAGCATATAATTGGAATAAGGCTTAGTACAATCACAACAGACAGCGAAAATGCACCAAATTTATCTTTTACCATAATGCATATTTATTAAATTCAGAATAGAACACATGGTTCTACCTGAAACAGGTTATGAAAATTTCTCAAACCACGCGAAAAAAACATATGTCCTTAAAGTACTACTTATCAAAATAAAAAAATTAATATAATGAATAAGATAATTTATAACATTTATGATAACAATTTACATTGTTCTTTACTATTGGAATTCACAATTTTTATTTGTTGTAGTGCTAATAGGTTAACCTTTCTTTTGCTAAAACTATCAAAACAAAATGAAGCTTTGTGTCAATAAATCAACTTACACCACCATCTGTTGGAAATTTATAGAACTTACAAATAACCCCACTCAATCGTAGTATAATACGCAGCTAATTTGTAATAAAAGAAATATTTATCAAACTATCCGATCTTTTAAGTTGGATAAAACTACACACAATGAGCCAAATTTCATCTAAATCGGTTCAGTAGTTTCTGAGTTTACTTCCGACAGATATCGGGACACTAGATTTATATATATATATATATATATATATATATATATATATATATATATATATATATATATATATAAAGACTAGTGTTATACCTAATCCTAGAGAGACCCTCTCACATTGGATACCCATCATTTATACCCCTAATAATATTTATAGTAATATTTTCTACGACTGTCATCAAATCTTTTAATAAAAACTATTCTGATGAATGAGGACACATGGCCAACTCAGGAATACAAATTATATTATAATTTATTAGATAAACTTTAGCATTGGTTTTTTGTTTTCTTTCCGTATTTTTTCTTGCTTTCTTATTTTTGTGTTCTAACGTAATAAATGTGTTTGTGACATTGAATAAATAGTGCATCATGTTTACGCTTGAAAAAAAAATTTAAACCTCTATACAGGTAGAAAGCCTTAGGGCATGGAACCTGTAATATTTAGAAATAAATACTCCCATACTATGGCAGGGAACAAGGGGAAAAAAGAGAATATTTAAAGTGGGGGGTTTGGAATCGATAATTTAAAAAATATGAAATATGACTATAATTTTATCAAGAAAAATTTCAATAAAATTGAAGGTTCGGTGGTCACCTATGGTTTTGTGGCTAGCGTAGCAACCTAAAATACCAAGGTCGCGGGTTCACGTCCCGCTGTAGACCTACGACTTTTGAAAGGGAGTAAACATTTCAAATTGGCTATCCAATCCTTCGGATAGGACGTGAAATGGAGGGATAGACAAAATTTAGGATTCCCACAGTAGCATCGTCCTATTAGCATATACCATAAAGGAAGAGTGACGGATCCAAGGGAGGGAGGCGGGGGGCGCGCGCCCCCCCTGGGAGGTGAGGACACCACTCAATGATTTTATTTCTGTATAAAAAGGGTCATCTTTAATAATTTTTTAAACTCCTTAAATGAAAAATGGATTGTATTTAAACATTTAATAGAAATTTACTACTTAAGGCCCGGGGCACTTGGGCCACAAGGCACGCTTGACGCTAAGAAGCTTTTCCAGGAAGACGCAAACCTCCATAAAAAAGGGTCAGAGCACATGAGGAGATAGGACGATGCGTTACTTCAAAATTACCACTCCGATCCAAGCTTTTTGTTCGTTTTTTTTTTACCTCTCTGAAACCCTGTTTCTTTTGTCTCAAAACTCTCAGTGTAGTGTTGTTTCTCTCCCAAGATGGATCGAAAACTAGTTTAAATTTATAAAAAAAAAATTGTTTTTTCATACTTGGTGTACAAATACATTTGTTACTATGAATGTAAAAGAAGGCATTGGGTTCACCCATTTAACAATGAGAGATATTTAAAAGGTGCTTTTAAGTCTATGTTTATAAATTTGAGGGAAGATGAACAAAAATTTTTCAATTATTTTAGAATGTCTATTCGATTATTTGATGAATTGGCAGCTAGAATCAGCGATGTATTAAAAGGCCAAGAAAATTCAGTTAGAGATCCTATACTACCTATGGAAATGACAGCAGCAACATTGAGGTAATTTATAAAAAGTAATAATTCATATTTTCAGACCATAAAATATATTTCGCCTTCGAATATCTTTATTTACAATTTTATTTTAATTTTACAATTCACTTATTTACATATATATTTTTATTTACAATTGTGAGCTTGTCATGGGTATGCTTTGTTCAGGCATTTGTTGGCACACCGGTGGAATTTGTTGGGGCGGAGGGAAATTTATCGGCTGTGAGAACTGTCTGGGTTGCTGTGGGGTTGGATAATAATATGGTTGTGAAAACTGGTTAGTGATGAACATGGGTGTTTGAGGCGAATTTAGAACAGTTCTATGGGTATCCTGTATGGATTGACTCTTTATGGTTCTTATTAAATCTATCACTCCACCCCTGAACTGCAATTGTTGATCCTCTGTAAAATTTTGGATCAAAGGGATCAATGAATCAAAAAATGATCTATTAGAGTCTGGTTGTTTACTATCTGTAATTGACCTCATCTTCTAGCATAGGCACTTTACATGTTGCTCATATATTTGTCTTCATTTTAGCCGTGACAAGATCCTCATGGATCCAAATGTAGGCAGTCCAAAAAATGAATATTTGACAGAAAATCCTGATTACCAATCATCCTACAGAAAACAGTTGACCATTAAACACGTCTAAATTACTCAAATATATAAAATGAGTTATAACATATTAAAGATTAAATCTCAAATTACATATCTTATTAATTCCACATTTATATTGATACAAAATCATCAATCTAATTAATAATAATTTCAAAGATTAATTGTAATTGGTTATCTAATAACATAACATCTAATAACAAGTTAAATAAGTAATACAAATGAAATTAATAATTATATTACTTAAAATTGTATGTATTAAAGAGGAAGATAGGCAAAAACGCAGCGGCTCATGTGCACTGCCCCATTGAAACCAACGTACTTGTGAAACGCGAAAGCGTCGATTAGCCGCCATATACGAGGAGAAACTTGCGTTAGCTCCTGGGCCTATCGGACTAATCCGGAACATCCGGCCGTCACTTAACGCCCATGTGCACTGCCCTACACGCCATGAATGGATTAACGAGATTCCCTCTGCCCCTATATACCCAACTATGTCTGCCTATCGGCGTAACATTACGCCTAGCGGCCAGCGTGCATTGTCGCCATGTGCACCGGGCCTAAATGTGCACTAATATTTTAAATTAGGTCCTTTATGACGCAAAATTTAAAATATAAAAAAGTGCGCGCCCCCTCTCAGAACATTTCTGGATCCGCTACTGTAAAGGAACGTTAAAAAACCAAACAAGTCATATTCATTTATATAATATCGTATCGCTAAGTGATTGATGGTTATTTTTAATAAGTAAATTAACATTAAAAATCTAGATATAGAATACAAGGCCTCAAAGTCTCGTATAAATTCAATAATTCACTTAATCATGCAGGTTACATGCCAAATTTTCGCCTATTCAGGCATCTTCAGGGCTACAACAGTTTCACATGCAAGCTAGAAACAGACTGAAACCTTCCCATATAATCTTCACTGTGAATTATTTATTCTAGATTTGCCTTTGCTTTTCATATGGTTTTTTTATATATATTTATAATTCTAGTGCATGATGTTATGTGTGTAATGGGTGTGAGTGTGTATGTATATATGTGTAGATGTAAAATTAAAATTACTTTATTTGAACCTTCTTCAACTTTAATATTGTGTTTAATTTTCTATAGACCTCATTCAGTTATTATCTCTGTTATCTAAATTTGTTTGAATGTTGGCAACACTGTATATTTCCCTGTTAGCCCTCCTTCCATATGGGAAGGTTTCAGTCTGTTTCTAGCTTGCATGTGAAACTGTTGTAGCCCTGAAGATGCCTGAATAGGCGAAAATTTGGCATGTAACCTGCATGATTAAGTGAATTATTGAATTTATACGAGACTTTGAGGCCTTGTATTCTATATCTATAATTCAATAGTCTCTTCCTAAAAGCTTGTTTATTAAAAATCTATTTAACTTTTTATTTATAAATCAATTATGAATTTTAAATGAAAAATCTGGTATAATAATTGTTGTATTATTTTTCGTCAAAAAATAATTTTCGATTTCTAAACGATATTAAACCATAAATGACTAGTAGACCCTTGAGGCGAATATGATATTTGTAAGTAAGCACATTGTGATTAGCTTCAAAAAATAAGTGAATAAATAAATTTTAACTATATTCAATGTCATTAACTTTACTTTGTCTTCATTGCAATTGTTCATTATTGTAAAAAAGAAAAGAAAATCTTTGTAAGCTGTTCAATAAGTTTTAACTTTGCTGATAATCGCCAAATTTTTATGTTGCACCATCTTCCTAGGCAAACCTTCAACCAACAGTTTAACAAAACAAATGTAGAAGATTAAATAAACTGTTGCTTAAATAAAGTCGTTAAGTATTTATATGCTTGAGTAAACAATATATGATGAATATCCTTACTTGGTTACATAATATGTTTTTTATTAAAAAATGATAAATATGAAATGTTAACTTAATATCGCCTTTATTGTGTATCTTGAAGGGAAAAGCCTGAGTATCTGGTGTGAGAGATCTCGCGAGGGTGTATTAGAATTATCTTATTAATTTAAAGATTGCATATCTCTATCCGCCAAATGCAGAGTGGATTGAATCGCTACCTAGCCTACTAGTCCAACGATCGATATCGGTACTATTAGAACTAGTCTTACGTCAACATCCATTTGATTGTAGTAGCTGCTCTCGAATCAGTGAAAGGTCCCCTGAAGCGGTTCTCATTTACAGTTATATAATACATTATTAGTCGAATTAACATTTTACGTTTACTAATAATATTAATGATTTGCTAATGTAGCTTTTGTAAACCAAACGTTGGCGGCATAAACTTTACAATACCTGCGAATACTTTAAATTACTCTAAAGCAGTACCGGGAATACTTTCGCTTTTTTTTTTTCTTTGGCTTGTCGATCTTTAGCCACTCGACAACAAGCCTTATCCGTCTTCAACTATCATAACCTACTTCTTTCCTGTTTGTCACATTATTGCGGCATTCATTGTCTTGCAGTGGCTACTGACAGTTTGCTTAATTTACTAAACTTTCCTAGTTTAGTTCATTAATCCTGATAGTTTCGTTACTACTCATGTCACGATGACATATCATCATATCTTTATGAAAGTTCGCCTAACCTGTTAATATAGATAAGGAATTGATGGTTGTAAATTCATACTTGAATTAGTCGCTTCCGCCAGTCAGCTGGGGTTCCTCAAGGTAGTATCCTCGGTCCCATCCTCTACTCAGTTTATACAGCTGACATCCCAACCCATCCAAACACTGTAATTACCACATATGCTGATGACCCTTGTGTGCTATCAGTTAATAATGATCCATTTGTTGCATCCCAAAACCTTCAAGCTCATATAAAAAAACTTTGAACATTGGTGTACAAAATGGAGAATCAAAATCAACCCCAATGAATCCCATCAAATTACCTTTACCCTCCGTCGAAAACCAACGACCTCCTGTCCTACTGTATCCTTTAATAATTCTCCACTTGTTCCTGTTGAACAGATCCGTTACTTAGGACTCCACCTCGACAAACGCCTTACTTGGAATCCCCACACAAGATTGAAACGACAAGAAACCGCTCGACGTTACCGTCTATTACAAAACTTACTGGACAAACGCTCAAAACTACCTATCTACTACAAAAGGCTCCTTTATATGACAGTAATATGACCTATTTGGGCTTACGGAATCGAGCTTTGGGGCTCCACCAAACCTTTTAATTCCTCTCGTATCCAATCCTTACAGTCCAAAATCCTTCGAAAAATCCTCAATGCTCCCTATTTCGGAACAAATAAGCTAATCCACAAAGACCTTAATGTTCCTTATGTCGCCGATTTAGCCCGATCCAGATACCAGCCCTTTCATAACAAACTCCAGACTCATCAGAACCCACTCGTATCCACCCTCGCTTCAGTTTTAAATTTCAATAAATAAAAAAAATAAAGAATTAGTCACTTGAGAATCCTGAAATGAAGTAAAATTAATATTTTTTACTGTTTAGTGGCTGCGTGAAGATAGCTTTCGGGCTCTTTAAATGTCTTAAATTAAATGGTGTATGATGAGTTCTCTAACGAGTAGTGATGAATGGAGGAAAACTACCAATAAAGAACAGATCAGAATGAACTTTATATTATTAACAAGGTTAATAATATGTAAGGAGCTTTATTTAATTACTTTAAAAAACTCTTTAGAGAAAGAGTAATCGTTAGTATAATTTTCGTTTTACCCAACCGAACTACTTTACCTTATAACAAAAGAATAATAACCGAGCTCAATTGATAGAATCCTACAAGGATGGAAATGCGGATGAAGGTGATCCAGCTTTTTTTAGGTAGTTACTTTTACCACCTAATGAGTACCTATCGCCTATAATAGTTTCTAATGATTCATACAACACTTACATCTTTCATGTATATCTCTCCTAAAAGGTGTCAGTAGGGCATATGTTTCTTGATTGAGGTATCACTACAAAGATTTCCTTCCCCTTCTGGAGGGAAAGATAATCAGATCCCCCAAAAAACTCCAGGAGAAGAGCTGTGAATAAAAGAAAAACTTTATTTGCGTGGGGTAACCTGTGGTATAATGGTTAGTATGGTAACCTACAATACTAAAGGTCGCGGGTTCGCGTCCCGCGGTTGCCTTGGGATTATTTTAATGGGAGTAAAAAATCCTTGGCTATACCGTCTCTCGGATAGGACGTAAAATGGAGTTCCCGAGGCTGTACGATGTCAGGTACTCGTTAAAGATCACTATCTTAATTATACCAGGATAGGCAACATTTAGGACTCCCATTGAAGCATCGTCCGATTAGCCTTAGTGGCATAAAGACTATAAACAAAAAAACAACACCCTATTTAATGATACAATTGTTTTTGTAATCTAACATCTTTTAAGTTATGAAGATATCTTTAGTGTGTGGACAAAGTTCATATGCAGTTTCATATTAAATTTTGGTTGTTACTTATGATTGTCGCGTTTCCACCTCTATGAAATATGATGCAGTGAACTCCCACATTTCCTATAATTAATACTGGTGCAACTAACGTCAAATGTTTTTTCAATTTCCAAAAAAAAAAAAGAACGTAATTCTTTAAAAATTTGACTGAAACGTCCCATTAATTTGTTTCATCTTAAAAAGATTATGGCAATGTTTATCATTGGGATTGAAAAAAGAAGAGTCTTTTTCGATAAAAACCGAAATGTGTTTAAAATAACTTTTAAATAGAAATGAGTAAAATTAGTTATGCTATATGTTATATTTCTGACCTGTATATTCATTATCATTATTTATCAAAAAATTATTGTCTTCAAATAAAAAATTAAGGCAGCTGCCCCCCTTAGAAATTTTGAGAACCAAAAACAACAAATGAAATAAATTCGTATTCATTTACTACATTTTCTTAAGCATTATATTAACAAATATTTTAAAAATATATGCAGAAAAATGTAAGTGCACAAAAACAACTATAGATTATCCATATCATAACCACCATCTCCTCATCCATATCACTAGAAAAAAAGAACTTTCGTAAATGTATTATGATGACATGTCATCGTGGAATGTGAAGTTTCGAAACGGAGAGCAAGTGACAACAGAGTTGTTAAACTAATCAGAGCCGAAAACCCAGAGCAATTTTAGTTAATTAAGAAACTATTGTTACATTAGTAAACTCATTCTCCATGCATTACATTATTATATCTCTTACACGGAAAAACTGAGTAGATATACAAAAATTAATGAAATATCAAGTAAAAGTAGCTCCAGCTTGGCGCACTTTGCAAGCTCATCTAAGTTGTCTTTAAAAGCCGAAGCAGATAGAACAGGCAAACATAAAGTCACAAACTCTTTATTATAATTGAAGCGTGGAAATGCATAAGGGTATAAGTGCCTTAGGAAATTTTTATAGAAATGATGTGACTTATACCCTCTAGGGTGAACTACGTTGAGTACGTACACCCATGCCATCTTTCATATGTTCAATGAACTCTTTTCTAACAACAAAGCATATCTTATACTCATTTCTAAAGAATGGCTTTGGCACATATAACATTTTGGCAAAAAAAAACTTTGTTTTATTTTTTTGGCACTTAGACCCTTATGCATTTCCACGCTTCAATTTATTGTGGCTATTTTAATCCTTAACGTGTTAGGCCTTCCGAGTATAACTAAAAAGATTTAAACATTTCAAAAGACCCAGTTGAAGGATTCATCTTCCATGCATCTACCAAGAAACGACACTACCTCACATGGTATTGAACTTAAAATACCCTATTTGAATTGTATGGATGCGTTTTCTATAAGCTAAGATACAATATAGTTCTTTTAACAGACCTTATAAGATAGTCTGTTTCAAATGCTGGCCAGCTCCGATAAGAAACCCATTTTGCGATTAGAAAACACTAAAAAATTAAACAGTTCCCTCAGAAGTAGAATCACTATCTCCTACCAGCGGAGTACAAACCTGCCAAAAAAATGTCGGGCCAGTAAATATTGTTATGTAACTTTTATAGAGGTCACCATTGTAATGAGTTATCTTCAGCAGGGAGGACCTATATATCTATCTTTCGGGGGCTATATAGTCATGTATCTCTTTGGAGCAGTGGCTAACCAAGAGGTCACTAGTCCCATTAGTATCCAACTATTTTCCTCGTCGGAGTTAGCTTTGTATACAAATAATTTGATTGACCCGCGATAGAAGTTTTCTTTTTACAAAACTTAAGACAAGCTTACTATAATTTATAAAATAAATCGACCTTGAGAAGATGACCGACTATAGAGAGGCATCTTGAAACTTTTGCTTATAACTGTGATCAATAAATCCACACATGTTTATTTATTTATTCAGAGATGTTCGCCCACTAAAAATTGTTTGAAACCATCATCTTGAACCCATCATTTTTGACAATAAAGTGAATTAGAGTTCCAGCATATTTATTTATTTTATTTATTTGTTCAAAATTTTTTCATAACTGAAATAAAAAAGGTAAAAACGACATGAATAGCCTCGCAGAAAAACTACCTATCAGTAGCTCTCTAATGCTAATTCTAAATTCTCTAATGCTAATTCTAACCTTTTCAGACGCCTCGGTGGATTTTTAGGAATTGAGGAGAAAGAAAGAAAGGAAATAAGAGGGTTAATATGAGTCCGGAGTTTATTGTGAAAGGATAGGTACTTAGGATTGTATTGCTGGCTTTGCCCAATTGGGCGACATATGGAGCATCAAGATCTTTATGGATAATTTTATTTGTGACCAAATAAGTTATAAGGGTTTTGCGCAAGATTTGGGATATGAGAAGAACTTGATGGTTTGGATGAGCTCTCTACCAAACTCTAGAACCAAACTATTCTAACTGTTGGGGTGGTCGAGATTTTATTTCGTGAGTTCGACAAAATATAAAATTCAAGCCGCCAACTCGCTCTTCCCCTTGATTCGATGTTGCATGTAAAACGTTGATTACATCTCCTCTTCGAAGCAGTACTTTAGCGCTATTGTTAAATATATTGTGTTAATATTTTTTATCCCTAAAAATAGAACTTAAGGTTATTTAACTGTTGACCTTGTGGTGTTTTCTTAGGAGTTAAACGCTGGAGTTTAGTTGTAAAAAAAGTAACCAATTGAATCGACAAAACGTAGGCTTGGTAATAAGCTACAATGATTGTAAAAGATCGAAAAAAATGACCAGGTGCTAATTATCATTTTATAAAAATGATAAAATAGAAAATACCTTTGAGAAATAATATATGAGAAATATTAAATCACTAGATTCCATATAAATGTTTGGGTTTCAAGAAAATAAATTTTAATTGAAACCAATAAATTATGTATTTTTTATAGCAATAAAACTATAAATATACCTAATATTAACATAACCGCCTTGCTTTCCACAATTTGGACCTTGATCTGTGATCAAACCGGAAGATGAAGAAGATCCGGAAGAATGAGGAGTGGCATTACGGTGGTACGTTACTTTCCGGGAGGAAATACCGACGTTCAATAACTACAAATATTTTCAATCCTACGTTTGGTAGTTACATAATAATATACACCAGAACAAACGAATTTCCTTGCCTAGCTCTAAAATTGTGGACTATTCCTAGATTGTTTATTTGTTTTAGTTTATGGCCGTAAAAATGAAATAGTCATCAACGCCATTATATTTCCAATATCTCAAGAATTTTTTTTTTTTTTTATATATGAATCTTTTTATCATGCCAGTTTTACATTTGATTCGTATTTCAGATATGAAATTATTAGATTTAAAAAAAAAGAAGTAAAAATTAGAACAAATTCTACTGTTTTTTAGAATTAGAGCCAAATAGGATTTTAGCTGTTAAATATCGATTTGCGGCATGTAAATGGGACATTCATGGAAAACGTGACTTACTGTTAAAATGTTATTACCTAGCTATTTTATAGTAAAGGAGATAAAAATGAATTAAGGTCTGGCCACACATGTCCGCACCGGATCCGCACCGTAGCAATAATACAGGTTATGTTCAGAATATTTTTAATTTAACTTACATATTACCTTTAGTTATGCCTAAAGTTCAAGCCACACATGTCAGACACAGGCCGCTTTAGGCATAACTAAAGGTAATATGTAAATTAAATTAAAAATATTCTGACATAACCTGTATTATTGCTACGGTGCGGATCCGGTGCGGACATGTGTGGCCAGACCCTTAGTCGAATCAAGAATATAAAAGAAAAAAAAATTTATATGAGCAAAAAATAGTTGACGTCTTACAGCAACATGAAAAGGATACTAAATTGCTGTTAAACAAGCGGAAGTCTTATTTTTGTTATTTTAACTTTTAATTTTTTTATTTTTTTTTTAAGAAAAAACCATTAAAGAAGAAATAGAGAGACTTCTGATCAGAGAAGAAGGCTGCTAAGACTGAGAGAAGTTTCAGATAGTGAATGGTAAGATGGTTCTTGTGATAGAAAAGCAGATGAGGAGGGTGTACGTAGAAAGGACATCCAAGAAATAATATATGTCAACCTTAGCTGTCGTGATAAATAAATCAAGATATTATTTAATTTTATACCGATCTGCTAGAAGTATGCCTTATAACTGACCAATTAATAAATGAATATTTTTTAAAAAAAAATTGTCTAAATTTTAGACCTACCTTCATGTTTCATTTTAACCAGTTTAGCCATCAGGTGCAGTGATGGATCTAGAAATGTTTTGAAGGAAGACGCACTTTTTATTTTTCTTATATCATCATACATGTTATTTCTCGAAGCCTTTTTTTGTCGGTAAGCCATAACATCCTTAATACTTCATCAAATTTCATGATAGAGGCATCATTTTAAAGCTTCCCTTGGCCGGAAAAATATACATATCACTCATTTCGCCTTCGATTGCGAGTTAGAAGTGCAAAGCCGCGGGTTTTTTTTTTCTCTCGAAAAAATGGTTGCAGAGGTTTCTAAATGGTGTCCATCTTTTCAGGTTTTCAGGAATAATGTTTTCGGTCATAAAAATTTTCTCAATCGTAGCTCTAATTCGGTTTGCACAAATTAGACGTACTGAACATTGATAATGACAAAACAGGAATATTGGTACATTGATAATTAAAGATATAAAAACAAACATAAACCTATAATTCATTATTAGATTTGGAAGAGTAATAATACTTAAATCATTTTCTTTCTTAATTTTTACTTTCACTTACCTATATATGAAATATATAGTAAGTGGAAGTATTGCGATCGTGAAAATTTTCGACTTCCGGTTTTCAACGGAAATACACGTTTTGGGGTCCCCTGAGTCAAAATAACCAAGTCCCTCAATCTGTATCACTACTGCAACCCATGAAGGATTATAGGTTCAGTACTTTGTAAAAAGGTGTTATTTCTTAATTATATCCAATAGATAATTGGTTCCTAAACCTCCTGGGATATTTTTATTATTATAGGTTTAGTTGCTATAACTGCTTTAAAGCATTCACCAGGACAATCACACAAATATCTTTATTGCTTCATCGACAACGTTGCGGCTTTATCGTCATGTTTAAGTCTCAATCTGAATAATGATTTAATTTATCCTGCTTTTTAAACATTGCCTTCATCAACCAAAATAAAACATCTTTTTTACTTTCACTTACCTATATATGAAATATATATTACTTTCACTTACCTATATATGAAATATATAGTAAGTGGAAGTATTGCGATCGTGAAAATTTTCGACTTCCGGTTTTCAACGGAAATACACGTTTTGGGGTCCCCTGAGTCAAAATAACCAAGTCCCGCGAAATGGTCTGTGTGTGTGTCTTTGTGTCTGTGTGTCTGTGTGTCTGTGTGTGAACAGACTAGCTCAAAAACTATAAACCGTGCGAACCTGAAATTGGGTATTTATTTTAGGTATATGCCCGCGATGTGACAGCAAAAATTTCATCAAAATTGCTCAAAGGGAGGGGGTACTTTATTTAATAACTTTTTACGTTTTTTTCGATTTTCTCAAAAACGGCTCTAACGATTTTGATCAAACTTGGTATTTGATGTATTTATATGCCCGAGATATGACTGTAAAAATTTCATCAAAATCGATCAACCGGAGGGGGGACTTTACTTAATAAATTTTGTATCATTTTCACATGTTTTTTTTATTTACTCAAAAACAGTTTTAACGATTTTGATCAAACTTGGTATTTGATCTATTTATATGCCTGAAATATGACTGTAAAAATTTCATCAAAATTGATCAACCGGAGGGGGGACTTTACTTAATAAATTTTGTATCATTTTCACATGTTTTTTTTATTTACTCAAAAACGATTTTAACGATTTTGATCAAACTTGGTATTTGATGTATTTATAAGCCAAAGATGTGATAACCAACATTTCATCACAATTGATCAACCGGAGGGGGGACTTTACTTAATAAATTTTGTATCATTTTCACAAGTTTTTTTTATTTACTCAAAAACGGTTTTAACGATTTTGATCAAACTTGGTATTTGATCTATTTATATGCCTGAAATATGACTGTAAAAATTTCATCAAAATTGATCAACCGGAGGGGGGACTTTACTTAATAAATTTTGTATCATTTTCACATGTTTTTTTTATTTACTCAAAAACGGCTTTAACGATTAACAATAATAAGATATGAATGTAGAAAAATGTGTGACTTTGGGAAATGATATTTAGCAAAACACGTCAATTTCTAATCTAAGTAAGTTGGTAAGTGAAAGTTGTGTGTTGCGCGCACGCACCAGATTTTTTTTTTTAAGTTCTTTTCAAACTTTCCGAATAACACAATAATATTTTTAAAACACTTTCATTTTATAATGAATGATACAACAGAAATAGCGATAAAAATGAGGATTATATAAAAGACTAATAAATGTATTTTCGTGTCGGAAGGTTCTCTTTAAGCCTTTTCCAGTGTCGTGACTAGGAAGTCCCATGCTTCTTTCCTATCTAACACCTTAGGGGACTATAACAACAAGCTCTGTGTACCAATAGGGTCGTTTCAAAATAACAACAGCATCATTTCAAAATAACAAACTAAACTGCATTTTCTGAGCACGTCAGCTGGAGATATATTTTCTCAAACTCTAAACAAAAGGTTGAGGATAGAAAAGTGAAATACGGCGAGAATGGGAACGAAGGAGACTGCTGTTACGGAATAAAGGAGCGAATTATCATATACATTAACATTTTTCCCTTTTATTTTTTAAGAAAGTGTAATAGCTCTCGTTTCACGCTAGTTTAGTTTTTAGAGAAGTTTTTTTTTTTCTTCATGTTTATTTGGAATGAAAATGAACTTCAGTGGCATAACCAGGATTAATATCATGGGTGAGGTGCGGGGGGGGGCTTAAATCATTTTACTGATTTTTAGAAACATAATATGCCACTATTCGCAGTCGCAATCGACTATAGGGTGCTATAGGGGATAGTAGTTTTGCAAAATGTCGGAAGGAACGGGGATAAACATAGTTGATGTGTTAGGCACAATTGGTAATTTCAAAAGATCATTAATTGAAGGGCAAGCTATCCTTGATGAAAACCACATAATTACATGTGGAATAGTATCTAGAAGCGAAAAAGTAGTTATTTTACAAGCCTTATGCCTTCAAACAAGTGATCTTAAAGGACTGCCCCTTCAAATAGAAGTGGAAATTAAATTTAATAATTATAAAAAGCAATTTTCTTGTAATTGTACGTGTAAAGCTGGTAGTTGTGGTAAATGCAAACACATCATTGCAACTGTACGCTACATTTTTCGGTTAGTAATAATAGTAATTACCTATTCATACAATCATTGTTATGACAGCTGTCGTTTCCAATACTTTCAGGCATCACATTGAAAACTTGGAACAATTAAGCACAACGGATGTAAGACGAAAATGGGGAAAATTAAAAAAAAGAAAAACAAATCTACGAAACTATCGTCCCAATCATCCAATCGATAAAATGTCAAATACTAATATTTACTTGGATAAATATAGTCACTTTCTTTAAAATGAAGTCTACAAATAGTCATATGTTTCGAAACAGGCTTATCTATTATTAATTTTACAAATTACTCTTTAAGTAACTATTTATATTTTGGAAACAAATGGAATTACACATCTTTTGATTTCCTGATTGAACACTGAGGGACCGAGCAATATATATTAGACATTTTTCAAATAATTTTTTGCTCTATCGGGCTTTAATTATGGACAAATAAATTAAAAACTCCCAAAAAACCTATGAATCCTAGGTACTGACCCGGCTTCTATCCCATTCCTCTAGTTCGTCAAGAAGTAGCTTGCGACCGCGAATATCTGTCAAGTACAAAATGTACTCATTTAATTTACAATGAAGAGAATAGAAAATTTCTGCTTAAAATTTAAACTTAATTCATTATGTAAAACATTTGAGACTTCACCTTGACAAGAGACTGACATGGAGAACCCACATCGGACTGAAAAGGAAACAACTTAACAAACGATTTGGAATGTTATCTAGATTACTCGACAGACGTTCAAAATTATCACAAAGTACTATTTAGTAGACGCACCATACTATGTGACAAAGGACTTACTGCACAAGGACCAGAATATCCCAACAGTTATCAATACAGCCATACAATACTACAAAAACTTCCATTAACACGTTAGGTGCGCCGGCATTTTTTAGGGATATCCTGAATTGAACGGTATCGGTCTCAGGGGTCCGACTGCTGGGATGAGCCACACAGAGACAATATCGGGCGTTGGGGTCCGATGGGAATTCTCTGACGTAAGCGTTATTTTTTGACTGAAAAGTGAATTAAATGAGCGTCTCAAGGGCTTATCTCTTGGTAAGAATTGAAACTAGACATAACAGGCGGAGGACAGGCCCACGGGTCCGATACAGGAGTTACGCCATACTTTATCGAAAATAGTTGGAATTTTGAATTACCGTCCATATTGATAATTTTTGAAATGTTTTACTGCTTTACAACCACTCACTCTATGGTAAAAAATCTGGTGCGTGCTCGCAACACACAACTTTCACTTACCAACTTACTTAGATTAGAAATTGACGTGTTTTGCTAATTATCATTTCCCAAAGTCACACATTTTTCTACATTCATATCTTATTTTTGTTAATCGTTAAAGCCGTTTTTGAGTAACTAAAAAAACCCGTGAAAATGATACAAAATTTATTAAGTAAAGTCCCCCCTCCCGTAGATCAATTTTGATGAAATTTTTACAGTCATATCTCGGGCATATAAATACTTCAAATACCAAGTTTGATCAAAATCGTTAAAACCATTTTTGAGTAAACAAAAAAAACATGTGAAAATGGTACAAAATTTATTAAGTAAAGTCCCCCCCTCCCATAGATCAATTTTGATGAAATTTTTACAGTCACATCTCGGGCATATAAATACATCAAATACCAAGTTTTATCAAAATCGTTAAAATCGTTTTTGAGTAAATAAAAAAAACACGTGAAAATGATACAAAATTTATTAAGTAAAGTCCCCCCTCCGGTTAATCAATTTTGATGAAATTTTAACAGTCATATTTCGGGCATATAAATAGATCAAATACTCAGTTTAATCAAAATCGTTAGAGCCGTTTTTGAGAAAATCGAAAAAAACGTAAAAAGTTATTAAATAAAGTACCCCCTCCGGTTAATCAATTTTGATGAAATTTTTACAGTCATATCTCGGGCATATAAATAGATCAAATACTCAGTTTGATCAAAATCGTGAAAGACGTTTTTGAGTAAACAAAAAAAACATGTGAAAATGGTACAAAATTTATTAAGTAAAGTCCCCCCTCCGGTTAATCAATGTTGATGAAATTTTTACAGTCATAACTCGGGCATATAAATAGATCAAATACCCAGTTTGATCAAAATCGTGAAAGACGTTTTTGAGTAAATAAAAAAAAAAACGTGAAAATAATACAAAATTTATTAAGTAAAGTCCCCCCTCCGGTTAATCAATTTTGATGAAATTTTTACAGTCATATCTCGGGCATATAAATAGATCAAATACTCAGTTTAATCAAAATCGTTAGAGCCGTTTTTGAGAAAATCGAAAAAAACGTAAAAAGTTATTAAATAAAGTACCCCCTCCCTTTGAGCAATTTTGATGAAATTTTTGCTGTCACATCGCGGGCATATACCTACACTAAATACCCAATTTCAGGCTCCCACGGTTTATAGTTTTTGAGCTAGTCTGTTCACACACAGACCATTTCGCGGGACTTGGTTATTTCGACTCAGGGGGTCCCAAAACGTGTATTTCCGTTGAAAACCGGAAGTCGAAAATTTTCACGATCGCAATACTTCCACTTACTATATATTTCATATATAGGTAAGTGAAAGTAAAAAAAAATCTTTTTAAACAAATGAATTTATATAAAATAAATAAAGCAAATATCAGTAAGTTTTATTTATAACTAGCTGTGGGGCCCGGCTTCGCTCAGGGAGTTGTGGGATATTTGGAATGAAAGAATAACTTTAAAATGTAATAGTACAGAAAAATAGACCAAAATTAATCATGATTAAAACAAAATTTGTACCATCCTGAAACTTCAGTTTAGTATTAGTGGTAAGGTTCGAAACCTCAGAGTCCGCCTTTGTATGGTTTGGGTATAAGAGACCCTATTAATGCTGTTCTCTCAATGCGTTTTCTTCTCTTTTCTTGATTAAGAAAAATTATTTTGGCAGCAAATATGTCCTGGTATGTACCATTTTTTATGGTTTCTATGTTCTGATTCCATTGAGACCATTCTCATAACGATACCGCATCCTTATCTAGTTGAGTAACTTGATAAACTTGCTTGCTGTAATAAGCAATTTATTCTTTCCTCTTCTGTAAAACTTAAGTCGCTTAGGAATCCAGTTGGTTTTGTTTATTTTTAATTTCAATTCATTGCAGAGATGTACTGACCTTATTGAAAAATAAAAAGGAAAAAATAATTATTTATACATAATCTCGTGTAATTTAAAGAAAACAGCTGAAGCTAAAACCATAACAAACCGAACTAATAAACGATAACATTATGAACTGAGCTTAGCTAGCGCTCCTGGCTTCCAAATGTCGAACTAAATTTTTTCATTCTTAACTCGCCTGGGCTTATTAAAGGGGCTAATTACATGTAGCGAGAGGCTTAAAATTACAGCCCTTATCCCTTCAACATTACACATTTAAAATGAAAACTGAAACCTTCTTCATCGTTTAGGGCAATAGGGCAATATGACGATATAACATTCTTGATAGTACGTGTTGTAGTTTTTGAGCCTTTTACGGCACGCACATTGTACACTTTGCTTTATAATATATATTGATTATAGACGTAATAAGAAGTATTAAAAAAAATATATTGTTTTCTTTCTCATATTCATCCAATAATTAAAGATTTCTAAAAAAATTAAATAGAACTAAAAAGTATAAAATCAAACACATAAAGTTAAAGATAACCATCATGGGCGTCACCAGCACCAAATTATTGGGGGGGGGGGGGGGGGACGGCTCAATATTTTCCTAGAAAGGGTAGGTAGAAATTCGAGGGGCTAAAAGTTAAAATAATAAGTCCTAAAACAACTGTTGAAACATCTAATTCATCCTCCTCCGATGTATTTTCAAGGTATTTTTAGTCTCTTAAAACTTGCCAATTTATGCCTCAGTTAGAATATAGGTGGTTGTTAAGGATTAATGCTGAAGGATGTGGGCCAAAATTTCTTAATTAAATTTTATTCAAGTTCTCCTTCTTGTACTGATCCCACTAATTTCATTGCTGCAACCTAATTTCATCGAATTGATGAAAATTAGGATCAAGCTGCTTGGTTTAAAAAAGAAATAGAGACCAACTAAGGGGATACAACTTTGTTACAGAATCCATGAAACAAAACAGTTCAAGCCGCAATGCCCCTGGTCTATGATCTATGATCTTTATTTCTTCCTAATATATCAGATTTTTCAGTGTACAATAGTAGGATATCTAATTTCATTGGAGAGGATTTTTTATCCACTTTATATTCACTAAGCACTATTATCGAGATTTCAGCAGAGGTTACAATACTGCACTGGCTTATTTTAAAATTCATCTAATATAATCCATTTTAACATATTTTGTCCCAAAGATGCATTTATGCTTCATTAATATTAATATTTTTTCAGCATATTATTATTATTTATATTATATTATTATTTATATTATTATATTATTATGAAATTTTAATTTTTGTAAAAGATAGTTTTATTTTTTTTTTTACTTTTTCTAACCCATATATGATATGTATAGTAAGGGAAAGTATTATAGAGAAGCAAAAATTTCTACTTCGGTCTTTGAAAGGAAACAGAATTTAATACTGATGTGAAAAAAATGTTATGTTTTATTTTACAATTATTTATTGTAAAGGAATGTCTTTTTCAGTTATATAATAGGAATATTATTTTAACTGAATTTTCTTTAATTTATCAAGGATAAAGAGGATACAAGGATGAGTAAAAAAAGTACAAATTCAATGCTTATAAATCACTTTTACTTTATTTAATTTCTTTTCTCTAAAATACAGAATTTCGAATAAATTTAATGAAAGCTGATACAATCTAAAACATATTAACAATAACAAAATAGAAAAAAAATATAAATAACAACAAAACATAATAAAAAATGGAAATAAATTAACATAAATAAATAACAATTATACATATCTATATCAAGTAGTAGACTTAAATCTACAAATAGTTCAGGAGTCAACGAATCATTAAGTTGACAAGACTAGAGTTTAACAACACAGAATAAATTAATAACAAAAAATGTAATGAAATGGAATAAATAATATTATACCTACAATAATACTTTTGCTTATTAATGATAAACCAAGCTGGAATATAAATCACGGGGTTAAGAAACAGTTAACGTATACAACTTATAATATTTCTTAACTTTTTGAGTTTTCATTTAGTTTAACATTTTAAATTGAATAAATTTAAATTCAGGATATTGAAACCTGATTGTTGGGGGTTTCAATATGGAAGTAATGATGAGAATCATTATTGTCATCAGAGATTATGAGGTTCTGAAGAGCATTACGGACAACATCGTCATTGTTCATTATTCTCCGTTTGGACATCATAAGCGTTGTTTCAGAAAAGTCTTCTCCTTCACTGTCGTATCTGTGAAAACAAAAAATATCAAGATTACCAAAGCATTTATACAGGGGCAGGGGAAAAAAAATTCGGAACTGAAAATAAATTCCAAACAAAATTTTAAGTAGGGTCAAAGTTCTTTCCTCATTACTTATTTCAAGACTCAAAGAAATATAAACCATTTATTTCTATGGGCTTCCTTAAATATAATGAAGCTTATATGATAAATAAAAAGAGAAAAAAAATATTTATCCTCTTTTCATCTTAAAGTGAGCACGAGACAATATTTTTCTTTAACCTTAAAAATAACCACAATTGGAAATTCAGCAGGCACTAGTTAAAAGATTATTTATGTACATCTATCAGCCATGCCTGGCATATTGGAGATATGAAAGAGGTGTAACAACCACTACTGACCAGGAAGGGAAGTAAAAAATTCATTCCAGGACAGATTTTTACTGATAACGCTAAAATAAAGAATGCTAAATCGGATAGAATTCTTGCTCTCAAGGCCACCAACCTAAGTATTCTCTGTCAAAATTATTATTATTGTTATTATTGATTATGTGATATTATTATTAAGTATGTTATATATATTGTCCCTATTACTCGGTATAACCAGATGACTTAAATTCCTTTATTACCCCTTCAGAAACAGCTTCTGACCTCTCACATCTACCTTTTAATTCCCCTAAAACTATTTTATTGCGATCATTTGTAATCTCTTCACATCACTACTGATGATTTAATTACTTCCAATATTATTAATTATTTCATTACCAATTCAAGGTTGAATAAAAATGTTTAAACTCAATCATACCACCATAATTCCTACCCTCCTACACCATGTCATATAATTGACCAGACGAAAATCACTTTTTTTTCAGCATAGAAATGGTGATCCTTCCTTAAGGCCCGATGCAGACGAGGAGCATTTTTCTGCGGTCCGGCCTATAAGCCTATAGGCTTGTGGTCAGGGGTACCTGGAGTATGATGGTATAATCAGGTCGGTCCATCATACTCCAGGTACCCCTGAACTATAGGCTTCAGGGTTCAGGTAGGCCTGAACTAAGCGGAAAAATGCCACTCATCTGCATCGGGCCTAAGTCATCCAAACCTCCCAAAAATATTGTTTATCCCCAAACTACCAACTTCCTCGAGAAAAATACATTCCTTAACCCTTTGTGATTAGTTTTTCTTTTTTGATCTGCTAAAAATAACTCAAGATTTTTGTTCCTTCATAGACCAACAAAAATCACAGTTCTAACCTTCTTTTATTTTTTTAAAAGTTTTTACCAGGCTGTGTAAGAAGCCACTATTGCTGCTTGTAGGATCGTTACTTCTTCCTACGACCTCCACAATGTGGAAATTTTTACTAATGTGTACGTGGACAAGTGTATGCACTGTTCTAGACAGGATAAAAGCAGTAGTTCGTCAAAAAAAACCTAGTATTCGCTATAAACTTGGTGACAAACCTGGCCTGAACAGTCATCCAGTAGATCTGAAGTGCCTGAGGTAATTTAAAATCAACGGTAATGAAAGACATACATGCTGGATCCCAGTTTAAAGTATAAGATTAAGTTCTTTAATTAAATATGGTGAAAATTAAGGCTACTCCCATTGGTTCATAACTCTACATCCATGGTTCTTTCCTGCTATCCACTGCAATACTATAACAATTATCTATTATCCATTATTATACATTGCAATACCATAAAAAATGTTCCTATTTAATTGGAAAACTCAATAAAAGAAACCCTTCAGAGCTACCTTTTACCAATAACTAAGCTGGGATAAACCTATATCCAAAAATTACTACATGATAATGTTACCACAAATTATTAAATAATTTTCAGTGCATTCTTGTTCCAATTGTTGAGAACAAATGAGGAAGTGAGACCCACAAAAAAATCTTGATAACCAAAACCTATGGAAGGATCTTGATAGATAGCCTAGGAAAGCCTAGGTTTCTCCAGCACATGCTCGGAAAAGATTCTGCCACATGATCGCAAGACTGGGACTCATTTATCGATGCAACTCCATGCTGAGAGGCATAAAAGGACAAAGAGTAATAACAGAAAGAAAACATGTGAGCCATCCTTCTTTTAGGTCAAACAATCATATAATAAAAATTTAAAAAAATAATTTAACCTGAAGGTAGGCAGACTGTAACTAAAATACTGGAGTCAGGAAGGAAGCAGACTTATTAAGGATTATAAGAATGAAGAAATGTCAAAACTATCCAAATCATCATACCTCTAAAGAATACTACAGTTTTAAAGCAAATTAGACAAAATAAAACTGCAGAAAATTATGGGTAAATAGATTAGCAAAGCTTTTTTTTGCAGACCATCCCTAATTGGACAAACCAACAAAAAGCATTATATTAGAAAATAAAGTTTTAAAAAATAATAATCTGAAACTGAATGCAAAACATCAATTCATGCAACAGCATACATGAATAATCTTGAAAACTACTAACATGAACGAATATAGTGAAGAGACACCAAATTGATGGTTAGTAATGGCAGCAAATTACTTGGTAACTCTGGAATTAACAATATAAAAAATAAAACATGTACAAATAGTAAAGGCTATGGTCGAACCAGAATAAAATTCATAAATTTCCACAAAAAACCGAAGAAAAAAATTAAAGCTTGAAACCACAAACACATTAAAAACCACTACTTCAGTGGCTCTAGAGTTGAGATGGTAGTAAAAAATTGAATATTGTTTCTTTGAACTTCCTAATTTCCGTGTTAACACTATAAAATAAAATAATAAAAAAATATAAATCTCTAACACCCTTTGAGTATTTTGGGTACAGAACGATGTAAGCAAGTATTGTTTCTTGATCTATGGCTATGGAAGGAGGTGATCTGACCGAAACCTAGCTCAATCTCCATGTTTTTCCGCTTGGTTAATTTTTTAATTAATAGTACCAGTTTATAGAGGCTGGATGTACCACAGGAGCATAAGCTGTATAACGGTATAATAATAAAAAAAATAACCTTTCCCTCACACCCGGAACATTGGAGCACTGAGTCTAAAGGTCAAAGTTGTTTTCGCTGCAGAAACTTGGCCAGCGACTTTATTGAGATTTTATGGGGTTAAAAACTAATAAAAGTTATTAAAATAAAAAAGTTAAAGATGATGAATAGGGTGTAATTATAAGTACATCCAACAGAAAACATTTTATTAAGGAGTGAAATTTTTAATTACCTTAATAACACATGAATTTTTTTTTTAATTTAAAAAAACACTAAGTTTGTTAAAGCTAAAAAAAATGCCACCAGAATTTGTGAATAAATCAGAAAATAAATTAAAAACAGCACCGATCCTAATTTGAGTATCTGTCCTACACCTGTAAAGTCTAAATAACCTTACTAATCAATATTTAGTCCATATGTTATACAACAAGATTACAAAAAAAAGCAATAATGCCACCCAAAAACAATACTTCGGAAACATTTCAACATTTACCACTAACAATGTTACTTACATGAAAACAAGAGAAACAACTGGTGATTTTCAAATCCCTACGGACTGATACTGTACGAGAAAATATGTTGACAGAAATACAAAGTGGAATTCATTACCAGCATCAACCTTCAACTTCAAAACAACGATAAACAATATTAACAGTTGAAAGTCTATTTATCATATATATAGTTTTTAGCGTAATGGAAATTCTTATCATGTATTAGTGAAATTTTCGATAAATGGACACTGGTGGTGCTGGATAACTTGTTTGCTTAGTGATAGTGTCAACTAATGAATATTAATACAGCGGATGATACAAAAATCTGGTCAGGTCTTGAATGGAATTGTTTGTTTGTCCATCATCTTCAGAAGAGTATTGTTTCCCTTGAAGGCCGGATAGCGGATGATTGTGGTTACTGGTTGACAAATTTTCATAAACTGGCCTTTCTGTAGCCACAATGTTTCAATCAGATGATGCCCAGAACGTGGTCCATCTTAAAGGATGGTATTGTCACTAATGAAGAGCCCAAATTAATGTTAAGCAATCCTTTCATTCATAACACCCTGCTCTCCGCTTAACATATTTTTTGAACGATATCCGCTACAGAAAATTTTATTCCGATAATATTACATAAGTAAACAAATCATTCTAAATTGATATTAAAAGATTTGCACAATTGGTGGCTTGAAAGAGATGCAATACCTGAGTGAAGAATCATTGTTTGAAAAATTCTCTTTTCAGGTAAACATGGCTAGTTAAGGATGTAAGACTGATAAAAGACAGATTTGATACACAAACAATTCCATTCAAGATTTGACAAAACTTTTGAGTCATCCTCTGTAGGTTTCAAAATTAATAAACATAAACGTGAGTATAAGCCTATTTTAAATATATTTCTTTTTTTTTTTTTTAATGTTTATAATAAATTTCAAATACGTTCGATAAACCAGCCAGAAGGCAGCACTAGTTTTGAAATAATTATGCTCCTAAATTTGGATCACTTCCAATGCCTTTTCTCATATTAATATGACTGATATCTGAATGGTAAATAGTTAAGCTTTGGAATAGTATAACCTTCCTCATCTGTTCTTTTGTTAGCTTTCTATTTCTTCAGTATGAGTTTGAATGAGATGAAGTAATGTTTTGTTTTAAATTTAAATGGAGGTGAGTTAGAGTTCATTTAAACATATTTGATTAAGTGTTTTTAGTAATGAAGTTGCCTTGATTGGACACAGGGCCAGATTTAGCACCAAGTTCTGGGGAGGAGGGTCACAACCCCCCTTTCTCATAATTGCCAGACATCATATTTGCAATTGATTTTTTTATAAGATTATTTTCAAGTAGGTACCAAGGACTTCTATCTAAATAACCAGAAGCGTTTAGAGTTCAGAATTCTTTTTTTTTTTTTTTTTTTTTTTTTTTAAATACTAAAATAATACAATTCCTATCATTCTACTCTTTGTAATGAAAACTTCATGCATTCACTATTCTAAAGACTATCATAAAAAAACACTACCAACAAATGTAAACAATGGATAAAAATTACCTGCTGACTGGCTGACTTCCATCTTCAGACATCGGATGGTTTGAAACAATTTCAATATCATCCATCGTAGATAATGACACGTGTGAGCCTAAGGGAAAAAAAAAATAATATTTTCCATCTATAAATAAAAAAACAATAAAGTTTAAAGTCTCTGTGGTTTAATATTAAACAGAGAATAATATAAACAAAAATTATTAATAAAGAAAAATAAATTTTTAAAATAAAAAGAGAAGAGATTATTTAATTATAAGATCCGAGAGAGGTACTGGGACAGAGGCCTTCAGAAAGCAAGTGGTTTCCTAGAATGTATTACTTTCCTCGCCAATCAATGATCTATTTTTCTTGAGTAACTAAATTAGAAAAATCGTTTGTGTATTTATTTCGGTTTTATATTCCCATTTTGTGTCCTATTCTAACTCTCTAGTGTACATGAGGTCACCATAGAGCAGATCACTTGTACATCGACAGTCTTCAGCTATCTCACATCACTTGTCAGTCAAGGAGTCAATAAGATAAGATCACACTCAAGTCATTAGTCTAGCAGATGAACTAAGAACTAACAAGTAGTTTACAACAAACTAGTAATTAACATGAAATTACCTGCACCGTCCTTCGCTAGTTAGTCATTGAGTCAAAGTCAATAATTCGAATAAATTTTAGTAAGTCTGTCATAAATTTAAATAATAAGATGTGTTCCATCTCGGGCTAATTCCCATGTTTAAGGATTACATTTTTTATTAGTACAAATCTTTGTCAAATGACTTACATTTATAAAGTATATGTTGAAAATTTTGAAATGATATAAAATGCATACATAAAATTATTTACAATACAATAATAAACAGATATTGTGAAATGAAGAAGAATGGTTTATCAGAGCTCAAATTCTCCAAGTAATCAGGACCATTTTTTGATACCTTATAAAAGTTGTCACTTTTTTCATATTTATTAAATATAATTATCAAAATCATTTATTCAACTTTTTAAAAAATTAAAGTGTTATAAATTATAAAATTTGGCGCCCGAACAGAAACTAAATTTTTCACACAATTTACTGTTTTTTCTTCAAATTTCAAAATAAAAATTTTTCTTTATGTTTCTCATCTACATTAGTTATAAATTCTGTTAAATTGCAACTATTTATATTTTACAGCTATTTAGCTTGTTCATTATTAACTGTTTGTTACATTTATTTGCTGCATTTTTCGTCAACAACTGTAAGTTTCTTTTATCAATATAATGTAGCGACCAGTTGTAAATTTTATTTATGTAAATCGTTGCAATAGCCTGCTAAATTTAAAGTTTTTCTAAATAAATATAGCCAACTATTAGTAAATTAAAAAAAAATGATAAATCTCCAGCAATTTAGTCAGAAGTAATCAGAGCCCACCCACTCAACAAATGGCATACATTTACCATCCCAAGTCATTAGATATAGTAACGAAGATAATATTTTCCCCCCACTAGGATGTTTCTCTAAGTAGTTTTCGATAATTGTCATATTTAAATTGCATATTTCAATGGAGACAAGATATTTCAATTAAAAAAAAAATACTCACCAGAATTATAAACTGATAGTGACTGATTCAGATCATATCTAGGAATAGCCTCTCCGCAATCGGGCAAAGATGCTAATGAGGTTTCGAGCGCTTTGTTTTCGACCATTGCCAACCAATGAGAATTATGAGCGGTAAACTTTTCAGCTTTCACTCGTTCTTCATATTCTGGCTCTTCCTCCTTAAATAATTAACAAACAAAAACATTAAATGTAAGCTTTTAAAATATAAAACCGATGTTTACATATTAATAGTTCCAATGTATGTTGATAATTTTCAGGGCTTAATCAATAGGGGAGAGTGGGGTCGGTTGGCATAGGGGGTAGGTTGGCCATTGGCTTATAGTTTCACCTATTGTGAAGGCCCCACCATTGTACCATGTGACCCGCTCGACCTCGGGAGTCTTGTCCTGAGTTTTCAATCTGACTAACCAGTTTCTTGTTTGATTGTTCTCCCCTGTCCTGGCAGCCATCTTTCATATGATTTTTCCTGTGGGGTTAGTTGGCTCTCTTCAACTGGGATTTGCTGGCGCAGTAGCGATTCGCAAAAGCAAGGTAAACATAAACAAAGGTGAAACTACCAAATGTCTTTAGTTCCAGCGAGGAGGATGAGAGCAATATTTCCTATGGAGAAAGTGTCGACAGTCTAAACTTCTATCTTCTTCTATTGTCATTCTATTTTCCCTAAAAAAAACTGTTAAAAAACGATTCAAAATTATTATACCATTATAGTGCACCTTTTAATAACAATAAAATGCGTCACGCCGTACTTGAATGAGATGGCTAAAAAACCCCACCTTCTAGGCCAACCTGCCCCACATAGGGGGTTAATTGGCATACTCTGGATTGACAAATTCTTCAATTTTCTATGATCTTAGTATTAAATATTATGTGTTGAAAAAAATACTTGAAGTACTCTAATACTTGGAGTTTACAGTGGTATCAGCCATAATGGGATTATATTAACAGGAACGACTCAACAATCAAAAAAGTGAAAACTGTTGCCAACCAACCCCGCTCTCCCCTAATCAATTTCAAATCTTCCTTTGATAAGTTGGATTGATTATCCCTAAGTCTTTCCATATTCCAATATCTCTACAGTAACATTCAATCATAATAATTAATAAATATTTATTATTGTGTTACTTTATAAGTATTTTTAAATATTTTAGATTATTAAATATATTAATCAAGACTATTCCTGGAATGATGATGTAATTAATGTCTATCACTATAATTTAAATATAAAATCTGAACTATACCTTTATCATATCAATACAGGCATCGCAAACTTTCCTTATTTCAATATTTTTATCATTCATGAGATCAATCAGATAATCAACAGCTTCTGAAAATAGAAATATATAATATTATACTTGTTCTAATAAGATAAAATTAATTGAAAACATTATTTGAAATTAAATATACTAACGGGTTTTATGAATCAAATAAGACCGTGTTTCAGTATGCCTCGAAACTTGATAAAATGCATATATTATTTGTAATACAATTTCGTCATCTTCTTGCTTCCCTGAAGTAGAAAATTGAAATTAACTTAAAATTAAAAATATATTCAAAATAACATATTATAGTTGGCAATCAAAAAGATTCATTTATATATATGTAAGATTTAAATAACCAATAAAAATATTAATGCCTAAATTCAGGCTATTATGTAATTAATGTAGCATGTAATTGTAATTAGTAATAATAATAATAAACAGAAATTACTTTTGAGCAATTCAATGAGAGCCAACACAATGCCATTATCACAGAACAGTTGAGAACACTTCTCATCGGCAGCCATGGAACCAACAAGCATAGCGACTTCAAGGAGGAAATCATCTTCCTTTTTTTCTGTAAATTACACAATTAACAAATGACTATTATTCTAATAAAAACTTGAAATAATTAATAAAAATAAGTAAATGGATGAATAAATGAAAAATATAAGATGTTCAGAGACAAAAATAGATCTAAAATATCAGCTACTTGATAATAATTTATCAGTTATTATGATGATTAGCCTCACTTCAATAAACAAAAATATCAACTAGGATCAGTATTATATAAGGGGATTGAAACATTTGAATTTTTTTGTCATTTTTTATAAAAAATCAAGTTTTCACTGTACTAATGGGAACAGAGAGTTGATAAAATTACATTCAACTGTTAACTAATTATATGCTCATCACTCATATTGTTGTTTAAAATTTGTTTTTCAAAGGTGGTAAAAAAGCAAAATTTATACAGGGTGTAACATTACCTTAGACAATCCCAAGATCACAATTTTCCATTACCATTACCATTTATATTACTGTATAATTTATATTTAATCTCATAATCAATTTCAATGTATTTCAAAATATTTATTCATTAAAATAAATGTTTTTATACTTTTGTTGGATTTTTACAAAATCCAATCAAATTTTATTATACATCAAAATATATTATGATTATTGGAGGGGTTATTACAGTTATTACACACCCCCCCTACGGGTCGCCCAGCAGCGCCTAAGCAGGCCCATGTGTGGCAACCCCCTCACCTTTTAAAGTGGACTATAGTCACCTCCAAGGACGCAGCAGGGGACTCTGCCTGCACAACACGGTCTACCGCCAATTGATGACTAGGACACTCCATATAGGACTCCAGCCCATCCGCAGGAGAGATGGCGCAGAGCGAAGAAGGAAAGCGAAGGCCCCCTGATACCGTACGTAGCCATAGCTACTAATCAATTATTACCCCCTTCAGGGATAGTCACATAAAATTGTAAATAAAGGGATTTAATGCAAGAAAAAGTTTTCTTATTAACACAAAGCAAAACCTTCACCAAATAAAAGAACATTTATCGTTATAAGAAAAGGGCTCCTGATCATTTAAAATGTACTACAGTATTGAACACCTATTCTTTTCAGTAACAATATCCAAGATCAAAAAACAACAATATTAGAGCTTGCTAAGAATAAATAAAAAGTTTGAGGGAAATGCAGATTGAACTGGATGTCCTGACATCAGAAGCTCTAAGAGCTAAACTTAAAATAATTGCCCCAAAAACAAAAGAGATCAAGGTAAATAAACAAATACACCGCTGTATGTTTGTAGATGACAACTACTAACAACTAAGATTTTCCACTTTCCTGTGTGAATTATTAATTTTAATAATATAAATATAATGTACAGGTGATTATTAAAATAAAAATAAAATAAAGGCCAGAATGTTAGAGCATGACTTAGGTGGGTTGACTTTTACTTAATGGTTGACTCATGGAAATCTCGACCTTCCCACCATGGATAGAATAGGTCGGTTAGATCTGTAGTATCCATCCGTAAGCCACACATGGCCGGGAAAGGGTACTGAATTAAAGGTGATAAAACAACAACCAGTAAATGTTCCAACGAGCACTTAAAACACGTTGACAACTGTCGCATGCGCAGTAAACTTTTAAGACCAGCCCACTGTTAAAAAGTAAAGCATCCTTCGCATGCGAAAGAGTTGTAAACTTTTTTAAAGTGCTTGTTAGATCATAAAAATTCAATGGAATGGAAATTTTTTGTTTCCATGGTAATTTAATAGTTCTCATAAAAACTAAATTGAGAACTACCTTGGAAATGTGGTTAAGTAGGATGGGGGAGCAGATATAAGAAAAGCTCAACAGGCTTTCTCTCAGTTCTGGCCTGTCTGGAGACCAAAGGAGTTTCGGAGGGGTACCAAGGCTTTTTTACATTACTGTTATAACAGATGACAAAGAGCTACAGCCTTAAATAAAAAGAATATTCTTTTTATTAAGTCCCACAGAATATTCTTGGAATGTGGTGGCCTGAAACTATAACCAAAACTGAATTATGGGCACGAACTGGACAAGAACCCATTGACTAGGTCATAAAACATAGGGAATGGAGATGGATGGTTAGAACACACTCTTCAGAAAGACCACACCGATACCTCTAGGCAGAGTTTGGAGTAGGACTCCCAAGGAAAAGAGATTACGAGGACAGCCAAGAGGAACATGGAGCCAGACCCTTGAGAAGAAAGTTCGGTAAATATTACACTGGAACATTGTTCCAATTATTACATTGATTACAGTAAATTATCTAATGATTACATTATTTTAATGTTTTAAAAATATTTTCTTTCTAACTCACGAGAATTGATAGAATTCTCAATCCATTGTAGAAGACCATGTTTTTTGGAAAGGTCACAGATGTCAATTTCATGCAGGGGCAAATTAGCTAGCGTTCCTGTTGTTTCTAATAGAAATTCTTCATGAGAACAACTAGGAAGAACTTGAATTAAATCGTCCACAAATCCCTGCAAATTAATCATAATTTTCAATAAATAAAACATAACATATTGCTCGTTTGGAAGAAGAGTGCCAGAATACGAAAATTTTCGTTTTTTACTTAAAATACATCAAATCACATAATCTTTCTTCGAGAAAAATACCAGTTTTAAAACCAAAATTTAATGCTAGAGTGCAGTTATGGAGGTTTTCCATTGAGTTGAAAAACCGCAATAATGATCACAGCATATGCTTCTCCTGTAAAATTTCATTTTTTTTTTTTTTTTTTTTTTTTATTATGGCAGTCTTCTTTCAAAAGACCTATTAATAGATATATATTATAAAGATATATATTAATTTCATAATCTAATCACTTTTCATAATCAAGAATGAAATGTCATAATCTAAAAGTACACACACTTATTTTCAACAACTGCCATGAAATTTGTTAATGGTGCAGATACTTTGGGTCCTATCAAAATCAAGCAATGAGTAGGTACAATACTGCGTTAGGAAAAGTGTAAGGAGAACTAAAAACATTATTAATCAATTTTTATTGTGATTCTTATATTTAACCTCAACTTTTACAATTTTTTTCCATCATAAAACGTAGTTCATAAATGTAAACGTAATAAAAACATAATTCTTCAATAAAGAATTATCATAAAAACATTATATTTCATAATTTTTCCTTAACATCGCTCTTACTTTGAATGTATTGTAGAAATAGAAAGGATAGATATCTAATGAAGGAATTCTCGCAAGGATATACTAGTAAAAGGTATATTTAACATAAATTTTTATAAAGTCCAAAACTCACCAGAAAATATTTGTGTGTCGTACGATGTTTTGAGAGATTCCTGATCACTTTCATTAGAAACGAGTCCTGATAAGCCAATGCTCGCTGTTCCAGCTGATGAAGAACACCTGATTCACACATAGCTTCCGCGCAACGTGGGTTTAATGCAACATTCACTGTCAAGGCAACCAGTGTCATGTATTCAAAACTTTTCGGATCAGTTGATATAAGCATTTTCATCAGCTAGGCAAAGAAAAGGGAAAATTATTTTATATTAAAATGATCCTTTATACCTTTCTTTAAGATTTGATTAGCCCCAAAAATTTTTAGTTAAGTCCAAGTGATTCACAGACCACTATTTAGGTTTCTTATAATCCAAAAAGGATAAAAGAACTTCAACATTTACAAATAAAATATCTTCAAACTGTATTGCTTCTATTTTTCGGTACGTCACTTTTTATGCCAGAAACAAAATGGTTGCAGCCAACCATCTGTTATCTATCTACCTGTTATCTTGTCTTAAAAGGCTCTGGCTCTGTAAGTGTAGCCCCAATCTCCAGTTAAAAAAACTCGTTAGGGGTTTTTTATCTTTATTGAGTGAGGAAAACGGATCACTAATGAGTCCTTTTATGCGAACTTTATACAGTTCAAAAATAAAAAAATAATAAAATTAATATAATTTTTTTGTTATTCCGTTTCAAATTGTTTACCTTAGCTTTATAAGTCAATTAAATGTATATGAGGTATTACAATTTTGATAAATGTAAACAGCAATGTAGGTGTTATTAGGAGCAAGTTAGAAACATTGTGGATATGATTTGAAAAGTTACCTGTACCTATTTCTTTTGCTGATAAACAAAATTGAGAAGGCCATATGAAAACAATTATTAAGAAAAATCAAAAATAGTCTAAAATTTATATATATCATTGCCATAGTATTTAAAGTGATAGTAATGTAAAATTAAGTTAATTATATTCTAAATATAATAACAATCATACCTTCGGCAAACAATCTGTAAATGTGAACATAGCTTTGACCCTATCATCCATGCTCAGGTGATATAGAATTTTCAAGATGGAACGAATATGTCTTTCATCATCTGTAATTGAATAGTTATAAGTTTTATAAAATATAAACTAGGCACTTAAAAGCTACAAATAAGTAGATTTTATCAATTAATGCATTGACCATATGAATTAATAAATAGTTCAATTTTTATATACTTCAATAAATTTTTCAATTCATTTTTAAGTTAGAATTAACATAAATCATGTCCTCTGATAAACTGAATATTTTTTTTTATAAAAGGTGTCAGTCCATAGTTTCATAATGACTGTTCTATATATCTATACAAAAAATTAAATTATTTTAATAAATAATACTGAACATTGAAACACAATCATACATGATAATAAAGATTTTAACTTATAAATATCGAAAGACAGCAATATCTTTCTATATATAAAAATCTCGTGTCCCGATATTTGTCGGAGGTAAAATCAGAAACTACTCAACAGATTTGAATGAAATTTGGCTCATTGTGTGTAGTTATGTCCAACTTAAAAGATAGAGCAGTTTTTATCTCGATTATTGACCTAAATATTTCTTTTTTTGTAAATTAAATGCTTATTATACAATTGAGTGTGATTATTTGTAAGTTCTATAAATTTGAAGTTGATTTATTGACACAACTCTTCATTTCCTTTTGATATTTACGGAGGGAAAGCATAAAATTCGTGTTTTTCCATGGGAAATTATGTGTCGCCTTTTCACGTGTGGGGAAAACATCGAATCTATTTGTTTTAGCAAAAGGCAGGTTAACCATAATCATTGTGCACCTATTAGTATAACCTCCTGATATCTCATATCATCATGTGTTATATTCTAAATTTAATTAATATGTATTATGGCAAAAGATTAATTTGGTACATTTTTGCTAACTGTCTATTTTGATTGTACTAAAGCCTGTTCCAATTATATTTTTTAATAGTTCCTTTTTAATGGTCAAATATAATATGTTAACAATAAAAAATTTAACCCTTCTAAATTCTTTACCAAACAATTTGGCGTAAAGTTATTTTAAAACCCGTTGGTTTTTAGATAAGCTGAAACATTTTTATCTTTATCAGTGAATTTTGATTTGACTATAAAAAAGAATAAGATATAACTAATTCAACGCATTATAGATACTGAGCCACAGCAACGCGTGGTATGCTCGTGTAATATAGATACAGCAACCATTTTATGATCATCATCATCAGAATAATAATAAACGTGGATAATTTATAAAAACAACAAAAAATGAATGAAATAATTAAATTACTTACTCAATAGACTTGTCAATTTTTGCAGGAAACCAACTCTAATCATCTTATCCCTCAATTTTGAATCAAAAGAAAGATTGAACAAAAGATTTAATGTAGACTGTTCAAGTTCAAAATTATTCATTTGCAAAAGCTTGGGAAGATTTTCCACTACGTTTAAATTAGCCTGTAAAATAATAATGATTATAACTTTATTTATGCATGTTTTAACAATAATACAAGTTGTAAAATCAAATATTTTTTGGAGTTTAAAAACCTAAATACAAATTAGCTATATAAAAACTACATCTGGACAGATTTCGCAAGTTTTTATGCATACTTGAAAAATGGCATAACTTGGAACCTTGACCACAGTATTTCAGTCCATATGGAGATTTTTATCACCGCTGAGGTGCACCACACTCGTAAAAATATAAAATTAAACAAGATTGAGAAGATTCTACCGGAGAAAACTACCTGAACTCTATTTCAATTTTTATGGAATGAGTCCATTTCTTCATGAAGCTGTTTAATTGGTATAGTTTTAAAATTATATACTATTTTACCAAATTTATAAAAAATATAATAAAATAAATCTTACCATTTCATCTTTATTTTCTATTCTGATAGATAACTTGGTTAAGAATTTTGTCACAACGATCAGAAGTGGAATATTATTTCTATCTAAACATTGCACAAGCATAGATACGATGTTTCGCTTCCTTATTTTATCTTCTACTTTGAGATTTTCAGCAATTTTTAATAGTAAGAGGAAGTTTACTGAAAAAATGAAATAATAATTAAATAAACTGAATAAAATAAACTTTCAACATGGGATAAGATAACATATTTAATCAATTATTCAGCTGAAGAAATAATGAATTAAACAGTATTGGGCCATTCCACATCAAATCAACACAAAAATATATTATTTTGAACCTCACCATCTCAGATTTTCTTGAAATTTGGTATATGTGTACTACTTGTACCTACGAGAACAATTTTGAAATATCACTGAGATATGTCAACCCGTTTTTGAATTCTTGGTCTCTAAAGCCCTCACAGGGAGCGGGGTAGCCCACAGGTAAGGCAGTGGATTGCTGTGCTCAAGGTCCCGAGTTCGAATCTGACATGGCTTATGATATCTTTATTATTCGCCACAGTTCATCTCATGGGCCGAGAGACCCTCCTGGGGCAAACCCAGCCTCTATAAAGTGGTTACCCTTAACTGAAAAATTAAGGGGGAAAAACCTGGCGGTTGAGCGTGATCACGGTCAAATCACCTCCTTGCACGACCGCTGACCAAGAAACAGTGCTCTTCCTTACATAGTACTGAACCCAAAACCCTTCATGGGTTGTAGTGGTACAGGTTTTTTTTTTTTTTTTTTTTTTTTTAACGCTCTCACAAACAGGTCCAGAAACAGAAAAAAATCATGATTAAAAATAGCTGTAGATGTTTTCCAAATTTGACTAGAACTATGAGATTAGTGTCGTTTAACAGCGCATTCCATGTCGTTTCATATGATATACAACAATGTATAGGGTGATACTAAAGAAATTGTCTTAAAACTAAATGTAAAATTTTAATTTCAATTTTCACAAAAAGGGCATTTTTTAAAATTTTCATACTTTTTTTTAAAAATAGGTAGTATTATATCTAGTCAAACAACAAAATATAAAAGTGGGATGAAAATTTCTTCTTCTTTACTAAAAAAATTGAAAACATTTTATGATTAAATATAGCCTGTAGATGTTTTCCAAATTTGACTAGGACTATGAGATTGGTGTAGGTTACCAGCGCATTCCATATGATATACAACAATGTACATTCTTATATCTACATTCTTCTAGGTAAATAATCTTGCATATTGATAACCTTTGCTGTTTTTCTACCCTTTAAATATCAAAATAAAATTTTTAAAAACTCAACAGTTTTTTAATCTGATGTGTTAGCTTTCAGCTGCATGTAATTCCATTATGTTGTATCCGCAATAGATCAAAAACACCTTTTAGACAAACCTAACGGCAAAACTAATCTTTTTTATTACTACATTCAAAAATATTCAAAAGAAATAATCAGTCAAGGCCCATTCATATCATTTTGTCATGATAGAAGAAATGGGAGAATGTTTATAAGGATAATTAGTGAAAATTATGTTAACTCACAATATTACCTTTTAAAAGTCTGTCCTGTTTTGCAACCATTAATGCAAATTTTTTTTGTGCTGATTCTTCATCTGGTGTACTTGGACTTCTTTGAGAAACAGCCGTCTTTGGGCCTATAAAAAAAAAAACATTTAAAAAATTGCAGTTGTATAAATTAAAGAATGAAAGAAGCCTAGTAATATAGATTTTCTAAATATTTCCCATGACTCATGACAAAAAAGAACCAAAGCGGCATTGGCCGGTGCTGTAGAAGAATTTAAAAGAGCAGCACAAGATTTAAGGCTACGAATAAATTGCGAAAAGACAAAATATATGAAAACCTCTAGACAAACCGAGCAGAGAGGAGAGATCGTTGAATTGGGAGAAGACGTGTTTCACAGCTGCAGTACATTCAAGTACCTGGGAGGAGTAGTGACGGAGAGTAACAACTTAGAAGTTGAAATTAAAGGCAGAATTGTAGCAGGAACCACATGTCTATATGCCCTGCAAAAAGCTCTCCGATACAAAAGCCTCTCTAGGAATTTAATATTATACAAAACGGTAATTAGACCAGTAGTCATGTATGACAGTGAGACGTGGACTTTGACCAAGGAAAAGAGTCCTTGGTTTGGGAGAGAAGAGTCCTGAGGAAGAGTTTGGAGCTGTCAAAGAAGAGCACAGGTGGAAAATCAGAAGCAATGCCGAACTAATGGAATTGTATGGGGAGCCTGATATCCTATGTGCTGTCAATAAAGGCAGAATAAGATGGCTGGGACATGTTGAAAGAATGGAGCCCTGCAGACTGCCAAAAATGATGCTAAATGGTGCACCAGGAGAGAAAAGGAAAAGGGGCAGACCCAGGCGTAGGTGGATCCGCGGAATGGGGAAGAATGGTGGCAGAGGCCCAGGTCCTACAAGGACTGTAGTGCCCAACAAGCAAGCATGACAAAAAAAAACATGGAAAAATTAGTACTGATCATTTCCAAACACGTTATTCAATAAACTCAACTTATTAATTTTTAGTTATGACTCACATCAATACAATCAAGGCAAGTGTTCAATCTAACAGTTTTCTTAACCATTATATTCATGGTGGTACAGACAAGAATTCACTGTTTCCATAATAATTATACCTCATTTTAATAAATTTTTCAAAAGGAAATATATAAAAACAACAAGATAGAGATAGTATCTAGCAATTGCCCTCAACATCATCCCACAGGCTAAGGACTATTCCAGAGTTATAACCAAGCTATTCTAACCAGGGCATGAGAGTCAAAACATTTATTCTTTTGGTCCACCATGAAATAAACCTGACTAGACCATATTCGAATCACTAGACTCAAGAATGCTTAAGCAACACTTTCAGCCTTGATGACCTATATCACACTTAAATAAAATAATAAGTAAACAAAGATTTGTAAGGTACCGGGTATTAAAGAAAGTCTCTTTCTATCTCCGGAACTGGCTATTGCTGGCGAAGGAGTAGAAGACCTCCTCCTATCTGCTGACGCAGTGCTTGGTCGAGCAGATTTTGGGACGGGTAACCTTGATGCTGGAATAGCCTCTCTTCCTCGATTAATTAGCATTTCACCCTTCCATTGTTGGTATCTTTGCAACTCGAATTCAATAATAACTATGCATAATGAACCTATCTATAAAATAATAAAATAAAATATTTTGACATTATGAAATTCAAAATTGCTGAATCTATTTCAAGACATATAACACTATTAAATTACCTTGTATTGCAGGATCAATGGATGAAACTGAGTAAATGAAGAAAAGGAATGGAAAATAGAAACAATATTAATACTTAAGTCTATACTTCGTTTGTAGTCTTCCCTTAAAAGCCTGGCAAGAGCACTCAAAACTGCTTCTACAAAAATATTTATACTGTATGAATTTAACAGAACATTTATCAACATAAGATAACTAAAACTATTATATTTCAATCATTTAAAGTTTTTATAAATCATTTTTAAAAACCAAAGATTGGAAATTAAATTTACTTCTAATCTCAGAAATAAAAACCATACCGTTTCTTGCTAGTTCCTCCAAGTTATCATTTTCTCGACTTAATTGCATTATTAAACCAGCACCTTTGACTTTATCGTTCAAATCTTCGTATAACAATTCCACATATTGCTCAAAATTGGCAAAAGTAGCTTTTTCCCCAGAAGAACCAGAGCTACTCTGTGAGGTATCAAAACAGTTACTTGGAGCCATATTTAGCATGCCATCTAAAACAAAAGAGTAGAAATACTTAATAAATTGCTATCCATCATAAATGGAAGTGAATCAAATTGCATAATTAATTACCAGTAAAAACATTTTCTTTCCGACTCTGAAGAAAATAAATCAAATGTTCAACATCAGCTATTTTAGAGGGGTGAATCAATGAACACTTATTAACAACTTCCTTAGCAAGAGCAGCGCAGTCAGAATTTTTATTCAAACTTTTAAGCCTGATAATTTTCTGGCAGTTCTAAAAAATAAATAAATTCGTTCTTATGATCTGTATATACATCTTTAGTGTATAAACTTTTGATTTAAGAATAACTGAAACCTTTTTGTCGCTTAACACTGGATTCTCTGCTTCACCTAATATAATAGCTTCCACTTCATAGTTCACGATTAGTGCTGTTTCTGTAGGGTGGACATCTATTGCACCAGATTTCACCCTCCTGTTTAATATAAAGACAGTTAAATATGTCTTAAAGTTCTATAAATGTCATTATAGGATCCTGATTAGATACCTTTTTATGTATTTTGCATCCTGTGGTTGAATAACTCCGGTAGGAGTCATCATCATTGGCTAGCCAATTCAAAATTTAATAAACTAATTCTACTTTTGATGATAACACTGCGGATTATGAAACAAAAACAGTAATGTAATCAAGACAGAAGGAAAACATTTAGACAACAGTTAACCTCCCTCAATAAGGTTATGATAACAAAGCAAATCACTCACTAGCACTAGACATGGCAAGTTCTTACTACAGGGCAATTACGTTTTTGGGTTTATTTTCTCTATTACATGCTGCTTATTCGGCTGCTCAACGTATGAATTATTAATTATAACAATCGATTTTTTTCTTTATTAATAGAAGAAATTATTTATTAATATATTTTTGATTTCATGATAGATCGAAGCTACTTGAGGATAACTGGACAAGAATTTACTTCATTACCACCTGATGTAAGTTTTCTTTTAATATACTTTAATTATTGTTTATATTTTTTTATGTACTAGTTCTGAATCCCTTTTCTTAGATGTCTGATTTCAAAATCTCTTAGAGCACACTTTAGATGTTTTCCCGATAATACTCATTACTTAGATTTATTTATTTATAATGCCTCATAAAAGGAGGCATAATCTTGATCACATACTATGGCAGACTTAATTCTGCCCAATTATTATCTGAAAGGAATGGACTGAGGTAATTTATTAACAAATTATTTGTAGTGTTTTATTCAAGTTGGCAAAAAGCACCCTGTCTTATCGATAATATCTAAAACTATTATATCTGTAGTTAATTATACAATGAAGGATGGAGAGAACCATGTTTCAAATATAAATCTTATTTTGATAGATCTCTGTTTGTATTTAATCACTTATTATTTAATTTGTAATGTATTAATTATAGATTTGCATTGTGAAAAGTATACATTCAATGTCCAACATGTCAAAAATACCTATCTCTCATCTGAAGAAACATAAAAAATATTTATATTCTATTTGGTTCGTCTTAAAAGCCTTTTTAAAATGGCTATAAAAATTAGTGAAGTAACCATTTTTATGGCATGTATGTAATCATAAAGAAGAATGAATATCCGTAATTTCAAAATCTAATATTTTTATTTTAAAAACCTCTTAACTCTGTTAATCATTATGTTTGACATTTAGAATCAGGTCAACAGCCAGTAGGATCGACACCTTTGAACGCAAAATATTAAGACACATTCTAGGACCTGTAAAAGATGGGGTATGCCAGCGTAGACAAAATAGAGAAGTATATTCCCTCTATGGCGACATGAAGCTGTCGGACAATGTCAGAATACAATGCCTAAAATGGTTGGGTCACCTCCATATAATGGATGATAGCAGAACCGTCAAGATGCTGCATCAGGGGTACCCAGAAGGAATGCGAGCTCGAGGGAGACCACTAAGCAGATGGAAGGACAGTGTCTCAGGTGAAATCCGAGATTTCAAAGTGTCTCTAAGACTTGCTGCAGACCAACAGGAGGGGGGAGGGGCTGAATCGTGCCTTTGAAGAAGAAATATAGAAACAGGCTTTCTTAATTATCCTTTTAATTTTATTTAAAAAAGATATTATATTGCATGTCGGCAAGACAATAGTTACAACCCGAAAAACTTTTTTTTTTTTTTTATAATCACGTGTGAATTTACTTAATAATTTACAATAACAAACAAACAGAAGTCAATAAATGTGGAAAAAGCTGTTTCCTGTAAAGTTGCTAAATGTTGTTTACTCTTTTAACAAAATGCCTAAAGTTCTGCTTTTAGTTTAAAAAAGTTGGTTGGTAAGTGAAAGTTTATATGTTGTCCCCATTACCCCAGATGATTTTTTTTTTTTTTTTTTTTTTATGTTCTGAAGCTTATGCTTATGTTTGCTTCCAGGCATATTTGGTTTGTTTCAGAATTTCAACAAGTGTGCTCTAAATGATCTTGAAACCTACTGCCATATTGGTTTTAAATAATCTAATCAACTTTTTTATTGATCTTTTCTCAGATTATTATTCAGGGGATTATTAGTTTGTTCATTACCATGTATGGTATTATACACATAGCTGGTGAATTCAAAGAAATAAGAGCGACTGTGGAATTGGAATCAAAAACATGGGAAACACAGAAGAACTTGCCTTCTTTCTATATATTTAATCACAGGGGGAAAGCTCTCTCTCCTACTTATATGCCTGAATACAGATCTCATGGATCATCAAGTTGATATGTAATTTGATTATGGTTATCAATAACCGTTGTATGAACAGATCTGTTCTATTTTTTATTAGCCAAAGCCAATAAATTTTTGCCCGATTAATTTTTTAATGCTGTTATAGCATTGTTTTGTTTTTTGACATTAAAGAAAAATACCTCAAATTTACAGCATTAAAATTATTCAAATATTAAATTTAATTTAAAGTTTATAATTTATTGAATAGTATTTTCTTGAACAATTTTGGAATGACTAGCTTTTCAAAATATGAAATATTTCGTTCAGTGAAATTTTTGAAAACAGTTTAATAAACAATGCATAGCTGAATTCATAATTGCATTTAAAAGACGTTATTTATTTTTGCTTTTCTGAAAACAATTCACTCCTTTTTTATTCCTTACTGTATGCGAACATTACTTTTATTTAAATATGGATGCATGAAATATTTTTAAGAACAAATTACCAATTAAATAATGTATGACATGATATCTATTATGTAAGTACATCTATAAAATATGATCCTTCATATTCTTGATGTTTAGTAAACCTTTATTGTACAAAATAAAGACTTATATATATACTTAGCTGTACAGAAGCCTATATTATTCTTATTTATTAAGGAAACAGGAAAAATAAAATAAAATTTGTAACAATTTATTCATTTTTTCATTTTTTTTTTTTTTTTTATTACTTTGTTCAAAATATTCTTTTGAGTTGTTCAAATGTAACGAAAAATATTATATTCCACGGTCCCATTCGAATCCAGGTCGGGATGAATCCTTTGTAAAGTGCCATTATTCCTTCATTTTTAACCGTCTAAAACAAGATATATTAAAATATTAAATTAATGTATAGAATCAATTAACCAAAAATCAAATGTTTAAATCAGAGATGTGCCACTTATATGTAACAAGTGTGCTCTAAATGATCTTGAAACCTACTGTCATATTGGTTTAAAATAATCTAATCAAATTTTTTATCGATCTTTTCACAGATTATTATTCAGGGGATTATTAGTTTGTTCATAACCATATATGGTATTATACACATAGCTGGTAAATTCAAAGAAATAAGAGCGACTGTGGAATTGGAATCAAAAACATGGGAAACACAGAAGAACTTGCCTTCTTTCTATATATTTAATCACAGGGGGAAAGCTTTCTCTCCTACTTATATGCCTTATATGTAAATAACGCCTTCTTTACATGTGGAACTAGTGGAGTGTAAAGAATCTTTTTTTACTTTTATTCTTTAATTATTCAATTTAATACAATTTAATTTCTAAAATAAGAAAAGAGAAATTATAAATAAGAATAAAACTTCAAAGTTCATAAAGGTGAATTAGTCATTTGAGAAACTTTCCATGTCCACAGATTTAAATTTATGGATAAACAAAAAAATCTTTGACTTATGCTCTGAAAGAAGAATTATAAATATAAAAATCTTTAATGCTTAAATTTAATTATTAACTGGGAAACTAGAATCACAAAAATAAATAAAAAAGGTAGGTAAGTGAAAGTAAAAAAAAGATAATACAATTTTTGGGAAATGTCTGGTATCTCAAACAACTGATTCGTTATAGTTCGACATTCTAATTTTTTTTATATACATAGATAAGAAAAATGAATTGTCCTAGAGGCTACTAGCTAATTCTAACCAAAGTAGCCTCAAATATGGTTTAAAAAAAAATGAAGTTTACTGGGCAAAGTCTAATTTTCTAGTTTAAAAAAAAATAATTCCTACCTGAATTAAGCAATCCAAACTTCCTTTATAAATGTTACTGGACTTCCTATCAGTTATAATGTATTTTCTTTGATTCATTAAGCGTGTCTGTGGACAAAACAGAACAGAAAATAGTGAATATGATAAATTGAGTTTTTTGGAGGGGTTAAAAACAATATTAATGTATTAAAAATAAAACTATATTACCCTAATAACATCTAAAGGCGTTGATGCAACAGCCGTTCCTAAACTGGCAACGAAGCTGGATCTATATCAAAATAAATAATTTAAGACATAAGAACAGATACAATATGTATAGGTGTGTGTGTGTAATAAATATAATGAAAATCTTGATTGTTAATCTAATCTTTAATCAGCCAATTAAAATTAATCTCTGTTTTTAAAATTAAATAACAAGTATTATATCATTTACAGAGTAAAGTGTTCTAATATTAAATACTAAAATTATTTTGCATGTCTACTATTAAAATACTTCTATAATGATTTCCTATCAAGTATAACTGAAAGAAATCTGCTTCATTAGGAGAGCCAAATTTTTATTTAATTATTATAGATTAAATTATAAAATAATTTATTTATTTGAAATACATTCATAATATTTGAAAAAAAAAAAAAAGTAATCTTTAATTTACTTCTTATACTATAAAATATAAAGCAAAATATTGCAGTAGACATTAAGCTCAAGTCTGATATGACTGAAAATGAAAGAAAAAAAATTGTTTTGCAAAAGAATAAGTAAAGGGAGAGAATAATTGTTTCTTACATAAAATGGTTGGAAACAGAATCTCCTATTTTCGATTTCAAGCAATGTTTACAAAAATCATAAATCGGCAGTTCAACAGCAGCTATAACCGCAGCTCTGTGTGAAGTAGGTCCAACACCCTAAAATTTTAAATATATATGTAAGTTATAAATATAATCCAATTCATGAAAATACTTCATACAAATAAAAATGAATTGAAATCTACCCTCCATAAACCAGCTACACCTTCAAGTTTATAAATATCTTTAAAACATGCAAACAATCCAAGCCTATTTTCCATTCCGAGGACTTGCATTCTGACCTATATTGAGAATTAATAAGATGAAATAAATAAACAATATAGATTAAATAAAGCAAATATGCAATATAATAGCACTATCAGGGCTGTATGAATAATAAAACCTTCAAAACATCTGTAGGATTTGCTATCGCACTAGAAACCATTCCAGCTACGACACCGCAGCATATATTAGTCCTAACACTTTCTTCTCCATGTTCTAAAAAATCTTTTAATGAATAGTAAGATCCAAATTTAATAGTTCCATAGGTTGCTTGTCTTAAAACAGCAGGGGAGATACTAAAATAAAAATATTATCAATTATAGAAAGAAAGAAAAAAAAGGTCGAACTGAAACATACATTGTATTTTGAACTAATAACCATTCTCATTGAAATGCACTGTTCATCATAATATAGATTTAAAAAATAACTAAAAATTGATGAATACTCATGGAATATTAAGCAACTGTTTTAAAATCATCTCTAACAAAAATAAACATTACATACACTTTATGTAATAATATAAGTTAACTGTTTGTAACTGCAAGTTCATTTAAAAAATGTAACATTTTATACTTCTTTATTTTATAGTAATTTTAAAAATGTTTACAAAATTGATATGGTTCTTTGAAGTGATAAAATACATGTTACTTTTAACATGTTCATCTAAAATAATTTAAATACACCGTAATTAATATTGAAATTGAATTATAAATAAAATACATTCACTTTAAAATAGTATATGGTCTCTTTTTAAAATACATTTTTCCCAGGCCTGCAATGCAGCTAAAAATGAATGAATGCCTTCAATGAGTCAAGAGTCATAGCAAACAAAATTTTTACTTTATCAGATGTAAAAAATCCAAAAAGGATTTCACTTATCCTTTTTGTATTATAGAGATTCTTTTTAATTATTAAAATATAAAAATTAGTTTACATTCTGTTGTTAATTATGATAGAAAACAGAATATGCAAAAGATAATTAAATAAATTTAGAGCTAAACTGGCAGAGGAAAAGATTATGAAGAACCACTTGCTAAAAACAAATTAAAGTTGATAGAGGATTTTCGAAATATTAAAATTTCATGCACTTGAAGAAACCAGAACCAAATAGGATAAAAGAATAATTTAGATAGTCCTATCCCAGTAGAATTAGAATCCATATATAGTAAGGACGAACAAGAAAAAATGATTCTAACACTTCCATTAATCTCACGCTTAAAAGCTCTTATGACATACCCTGAATATAATGCAATAAAACCTTCTTGTTTAGATATTTTTAAAATTGCATCAGTCATTCCACGATAATTTAAAGAAGCGCATTTTTTATCACTCTTTTGTCCTTGAACTTGCAAACGAGTTTTAGTTGTATCGATAGGAAACGTGCCTGTAAAACCAATTCAAAATAAACAAAAACATATAAGAATATAATAATTACAATCATAATCATGATGCACTCTACCCAACTCTGCAATGCAGGAGGCCAGACCACCATAAACAAAAGGTCGCCAATCTCGCTCTCCCATTCCCCAGTTATCGACTCTACAGCACTGAAATAGTTTTTTTTAAACATTAATCTTCTATATATTACAAGTAATATATATTTCTTAAGAATAAGCATACATTATGGTAACACAAGGAGACTGGTACATTTAATATTTAGTTATCAAATTGATGATCAATAATCATTTATTTAAATCTGAATTTACTAGGCTATAACAAGAATTAAATATGAGATAACATGAATATTTGTAGCTTTTCATTATGTGACTTGACAGAATGTCATCTGAAATAACAGAAATGCCTCATTTGAAGAAAGTTAAACATCAATTAATCAATTGAAATAATATATATTTAGGATATATCACAAAGTTTTCAACATTATTAAGGAATATGTACCTTATTATTTCAATTGAACCGGCTTTGAGAATTCGTGGACACCGCCGGTTCTGAACAGCTGTTCCTAAAGGATCCCGCTATCTCTGTACTGCGCTCTCTTTGGGAGAAATTTAGAAGCTAATCCTCAACAGTTGATTTCAAGGTAAACAAGACAGTTGATTTCAAGGTTGAGGTGAAATCACCCTAAAGAAAAATTTCATATAACCTACTAAAACTAAAATTTCCAATCTAAACATACTTTCTGCAAATTCTTTTCTTATTCTTTTATTTCTTCAAATAAAATAGCAAATTTGAGATTTAGATTACTTGTGATCTTTTCTAATCCGTCCTTTTTATTGATTGCAAAGGGCCTTTATCAGCTTTTAACACCCGCCCGCTACGTTCACTCTCAATCCCCAAACGGTTCATTTTCAGTTGAGTTCGGGGTCACATTAAACGACGCCGAATTGTCTAGGGCAATAAATAAGATAGTGGAACTGGTACACAATTTGGGATCATTTTAATAAAAAGCATTCGCTGAGGACTTTGGTTTTTACTACCTTAAAGAAGTGATCTATGAAGCTGGAAATGAAAAATTCATCGAAGAATAGTGTGCTAAGGGCTGCATTAAAAGAAGCCTTAAGCAAGCTGAATTCACTGGAGATGCTTACAGATCTCAGGTTTGGTGATGCTTATAAAAGGCAGATAATAATGGTTTGCTCACACATGCCCGACACCCGGTCAACCGATCCGTTACTATCTACTCTTCGCATTTGGATCAGATCCGATACACGCCCATGTATGTGTGACCAGACCTTAAAGTGTGTAAATTTTTTGCGACTGACCTGCGCAATCCAATGAACATCCAGAATTACCATAGAGCGCTAAACACAAAGAAGATTCGTTTAACTACTGACATGGAAAATGCTTTTAAAAAATATCCACAGCCTTAAGGCGATATCTCATTATTCGTAAATAGCGCACAATGATTGGTAGGATAGGAAAATGCACAAAATCTAAGAGGGCACCACGTGTTCTACTGTAAGCACGCGTTACGTAGAATTTTCAGTTTCATATACTCCAGCAACTTCGTAAACTTCATCAATCTTTGGACCGAAGAACGTGTCCAAAATGGTCTATAGGTACAAAGGTGTGGAACTCAAGGCAAACAGTTTGTCTTGGTAAAAGACTAATATTCAGGATCGAGGGCTGAATATTTAAATAGAATATACTGTGGAGAAGAAATTTCAACGGTACTTTTTCCCTTGGTTTCGCTTCATAGGAATTGACTATTTTGATTTCATTGTCCCTATGACTTATACATTATTACCTGGATTGAAGGAGGAGCAGAAGGGCAATTCTGTTGATAGGCACGCCTGTTCGTGTCTTTCATTTCTTTAAAAAAGTAAGGAAAAAGGAAGATTCTCACCAACCTTATTTATTCAATCAAGAATGAAATGGTGGTATAGGTGACATTAGGAATACTTTCGAAATAACATGGTAATAACCATGACAAGACGTATCTGGGAGGCAATCGGGTATGATTGCCTACAAAGTGACTAGAATCTTCAAGATTATTCATCATCCAAGCTTTAGATTATTCATTACAGCATAATATCATGAGTATTTCTTTCTTATAATGAATGATTGTTTATGTAGGAATAGCATGAGCTATCGCAATTAGTTCTTTAATTCAATTATTCATTCGACATAGAGTTTTCAAAGTATTGCGTTAACTACATACGTCGTTACTTCACTATACAAATATATTTTACAATGGCCTATTTTAGAAGAGCCTTATTTTATCTTTTAGCATCAATTTGTTTTGGATAACGTTCATGACCACGTACTCAACTAAACAAATGAACCGTTCATCTTCCAGATAACAGAAATCATTTACGTCATCATTTTCAGGTTCCTCTGTTCTTCTTGTTTGTTGTCTTTAGTTCTATTGGTTACCGACTGGAGGTACCCGCACGTGTTTTTATTTTGTTGCACGGTATTGTGTCTGAATTTTGAATTCATGTTTTTTAGCGTCTTTACCAAATTTGTTCCGAATTAATATTAAAATGGCAGTTAGAGTGCAGTTTGAAAATAATAATGAAATAGGAGTATTCAGCAAATTAACTAATGCGTACTGTTTAGTTGCAATAGGAGGCTCAGAAAATTTTTACAGGTAATTGTAAACTTATAATAGTGTTATAATTTCATGCCTAATAGGTTTTATTTTTTTATTTACACATTTTTTTTTCTCCATATTTAGTGTGATTTTATTATTTACATCTTGACTATAACTAATCACTAGATACTTAGATTAAGGGAATGTAATGCTTCCATTTATAGTTGGATTGTCCAGTGTTGTAATTGACCAGCAATTATGTACTTGACTTTTAATTTATATTCCTTTAGAGATCTTATTTTATTTTAGTGTTTTTGAAGCAGAATTAGGAGAGACTATACCAGTAATCCATGCTTCTCTAGCAGGATGTAGAATAATTGGGAGGATGTGTGTTGGTAAGATACATTAAGTGAAATTTCATTACTTACATACAGATGAATTTAGCTTACAGCAATTAATTTCAGGTAATAGACATGGACTTCTTGTTCCTAATACAACAACCGATACTGAGCTTCAACATCTTAGGAATTCATTACCTGATTCTGTTAAGTTACAAAGGGTAGAAGAAAGATTATCAGCTCTAGGAAACGTTATTACCTGTAATGATTATGTAGCCCTTGTTCATCCTGATCTTGACAGAGTAAGTAATGCTTTTCTAATTGTAAATTGTGACATTCATAAAGTATCAAGTTGTTTCCTCCTTTGCTGATGTGTTAATATTGAAGAAAAAGTTTGATTTAAGTTAACATTTTGATCTTGAAGAATTAAATTAAGTAAAACCTACAACAAAGTAATCGTTCTTCTTTCTTTATCCAATCTTTATACCTCATGGTGTTGGGGCAGCCTTTATCCCCTTATTGTAAATTTCTCTTCAGTATCATGCTTCTTAACTTCACCCAGTATGAGTCCTATATTTGTCTCCAAATCCGATATGATATCCTCCCTTTATTACTGGTGTTATTTTTTTATTTTTATTTTTTTTTTTGTCCACATTTTAAAATTTTGAGTTGTGACTATTAAACTCTTCCAAAAAATTATGAATGCCCCATTCTCTTTTCACTGTATTTGACTACCAAATTGTTGTGATTTATTGATTTTGAGAACTTCATTCCCACTTCGACTTATAGTATTTATTTATTTACTTGAGAATATTATTTATTTTTATGTAATAATGTTGATTTATAAATTTTTTTCAGGAAACAGAAGAAATTTTATCAGACACATTGAATGTTGAAGTATTTCGACAAACTGTGGCTTCAAATCTTTTAGTTGGATCATATTGCGTTTTGTCGAATCAAGGTGGTTTGGTTCATCCACAGACTTCCTCTCAAGACCAAGATGAACTATCATCATTACTGCAAGTTCCTCTCGTTGTGAGTATAATTATAAATATCGTGTCTATTCAAAAATTGTATAATTAATTTTTTCTGGCTGATGAAATTACATTATGCTGGGATATATGAGTCAAACAACAGAAGTGAAATATATATATCTTTAAATTAATAAACAGACATGTGCTTTAAGCATTTTTATTATAATTTTAACTCTTAAAGCCCCATGCGACCAATTTAAAAAAACTAAAATCTTATTAAATGGCCAGGCATATTTTTTTTTTAATAGCTCAGAATTTTATCATTTTAGAAGTAAGAATATGGTTTTCCTATAAAATAAATATTATAGAATTGAATAAAAAGCATAGTAAAAAAAAAAATGTTTTGGGCCATTGCCATAAGATCAGCAGAGAGCTGATTGATTGATGACAGTCCCCAACAAGTCGAGTCAGCAGTCCTCAGGAAAAGTAACGGGCATGCGGTGCAGTGTGGTGCTTTATATGTTAACGGCTTTTTTTATAGTACATAATATTTCAATTTCATGACATTTAGACAGTTTTAAGAGTAACGATTTTCTAAATACTGATGTTCACAACAGAAAGGAACATTCACAATTACATGATTTATTTTGTGTATTTAAAATACTAACATTGTACACATTGTATTCTTTAAAATAAATCCTAATTCTATTTTTTTTTTTTTTTTTTAGTATTTTTTTATTCACGGTGAAAATGGTGATGATGCATGCATCACATAACATTCAATTACCACTTCCCCTTCTTTGACTAAAAGTAAACATTACTTTTTTACAATGGTGTGCTTAAGTATTACCGGTAAGGTAACACTAAATTTGTAATAATCGAAAATTATTTTATTTTATTTTTGTTGGAAAGTGGTTACCTTCTTCACTACATCAGTGTTGTGCCACAATTGAAGTTGGTCCCACTTAATTATAAGGCCCCGTACTTCCTTGAAATTCGTTTGAAATGTTTATAGAAATATTTTTGTAGGGGATTATAGACATAAAAATTGTGTTTTAGACTTTACGATTGTGTTATTCCGCGAGAAGCCTCTTAAAATTTGGTCAGATAGAAGTGACATAAGAGAAGTAATAAGAAATGTTTTAAAACAATTAAATTTAAACACAGCCCGGTTCTGGACTTCCTATTAAGCTTTGACTGTTTGGAACTTTGTAATCATTTCCTGTTCTCTTCTAAAATGATGTTTCAACAATGACAGCTTGTGTATTTTCACTTAGAGAATAGCCTTTTATTTAAATTCTTCTAACTCTTATTTTGTTTTACAGCCTGTTATAACAATTTATTATAATGAATATTTATTTCAAGCAATGTTGTTACAACTGAATTGAGCCATCATCTTCTTAATATATTCTAATTTATTTATAAACAAACTTTTTCAGGCAGGAACAATAAATAGGGGATCAGAAGTTATTGCCGCCGGGATGGTTGTCAATGATTGGGCAGCATTTTGTGGTTTGGATACCACATCTACTGAAATATCCGTTATTGAGAGTGTATTCAAGTTGAATGAAGCACAGCCTGCTACCATTACCACAACGATGCGTGCTTCCCTTATTGACAGGTACTTTAAAATTTATAAATATGCAAGTTAATCTAGAAAAACTTTATTTATATTGAGAGCAAAGCTGTATACAAATAAGTATAGCAGGCTTAAGTTACAATATGCACAATATATACATATATACAGAGTCAACCAATTTTATATACTTATAGTTTTACTAATTAAAGTAAATAATCATATATATTGATGGTGTAATGCATACATGTGCTAAGTGCAAACATATCAGTTTTTTAGGACAGCATTTTAGATTTGTACTCGAAATCATTTTAACTAGATTGTACATATCACATTTTAAACAATCTCCTTCAAAAAGAAGAATTAATAAATCACTTACCAAATTTGAGCACAACATTCTTTACTCTAGATATGTTTCGTATAACCTTTTACAACATTTCCATTGGCATAAAGTAATTATTATAAATAGTAATCATAATGTGTATGTACAAGTATATACATAATTATTCTTTACACATAGGATAAAAATAAATTAGAATTAGATATAATCAAAATTAAAAAAAATCTGGTGCGATGAATACATCACACAACTTTCACTTACCAACCTATTTAGAGTAGAAATCAACATTTTTTGATAAATATGTAACCACCCTTAATGTGTAAACCTGTAACCACCCCCTCCAGTGTATCATCCTCTTGAAAACTTCAAGATGCTGATGACATAGCCCAGTTTTCAATTTAACCAAACATGACTATCCCCAATATATACTCCATATAGATCAATGTGCTCTCGGATAATGTGAGTTTATTAAAAATTTTATTTGAAGAACTGGTAACTAGTAAATGAATATTATGAGAATAAATTTTTTCACTCACCTGATCAAGGCTTAAATCTATCGGCCTCATCATGGATGATGGTTTCCTGTATTTATGATACATACAGTATCAATAGTTGTTTATTCAAACTATCCATAAATAATATTAGTGATTATATAATTAATCTTTTCTTTCTAATCTTAATATAAGTAATCTTTTTTCTTTTTTCAGTATGGCTTAAACCAAACAAGCAACCTATCGAGAAGCCTCTCTTGGTGATATATAAATGTTTTATATAAAAAAAAAAGTATCATGCGATGCTGTGTATAATTTTTTTAATATGTTTCAAATTCATTCATGTGATGAATGGAAATGAAAAGGTTTATGATAAAAGTGTATTGCTAATCATGTATATTTACTTGATATTTGTTTAGAATTATACTTTAAAAATAACTTGTAGATTAAAAGAACAAAAAATATAATAAACAAACATTCAATCGACCACACCATACCTTAATGTTGTTTATTTGTTAAGTATATATATCATTGGTTATTTTTTAATTTTTTTCTCATTACAGTTACCCTGTAATGAGTAACTTTATAACCCTCCTCCTGATCTTGTGCCGAAGGTCTACATACATGTATAAGCCACCTCAGCAGTGAGGTATCTTTACTTTCCGGGATTTTTAATTATTCTCTTAACCTTTGATTCATAATATTATTCCTTCCCTCTTTACCTGCATAGTAATTGTAATGGCATTTCTTCTCTCTCAGCTTTGTAATTTTGTTGATAGTTTTGCCACTTGCAATAATATAATTTTCCAGCTTCCTGTCGAATCATTTAGTTTTGAAAGATTAGAGGTCCATTTTTTAGATATTGCAGTTTCATTACTGTAGAGCTATTGGTAGCAGATTTAAGATGTGATGATTCAACAATAAAAAGCTCTACAGTAATGGGAGCCACGATATCATTCATCAAGTGTCCTTTCAAAACAATTCAAATTTAAAATATTCACCCTTAGGTTCATATAACACCTTATTTATTTACAAAAATAATAAAGACTTTATTAAATTCATATACAAAAATTCTACCTCATTCAATTTTTTTAAAGAATTAGATGCGTTAATTTCATCATCTCTTCGGAAAAAAAAAATCTTTAATTACAAATTAGTTTATTTCACAATATATATAATTTAAGTTACGATCTGAAGTGGAAACAATTGAAGGGCGCATTGTGAACTTTGATTTTGTCCGTCCATTGGAAATAAATATTTTGAATTACTAATTAGTTAATATATTCATCCCTTGCTATGTAGCTCTAATGAAGGAAGGGACCACTATTGCTATGTTGAGAGTTTACTCGAGCATTCAAGAATAAAAATGAAATATTTGCAACTTTTGCCAAATATTATGGCTTTTCAATTTTTTTTTTTTTTTTTTATTAAGCAAATTAGGAATTTAGGTAGTTACTATGCCCTAAAAATAACACTTTAGTTGTTTAGATCGCAGAACTTCGTAATACAGGGTAATAATCTCATTAAAAACCAGTGCTGTCTTCCACATGATTATGAGACAGGGGTTCATGAAGATTAAGATTTTCCTTACCATCCAGATTCCGATCAGTTCCTTCAGGATTATTTGTCTTAATTTCTCGCAGGCAACAAATTCTATCGAGCTGAACATTATGGTTTGTTTAAGGTCTCTAATCCCTGGGAACTCCTGAATATAACCATTTTCTTTTTTTTGTTCTATTTGAAAGATTTATATTTCTGTAAGAGTTATCTTCATCCTGCAAGGAGTAGTTTTAGGTATATTGAGGAATACGTCCCATTTACCTGTTTTTGGGTACAGAAATCTCTCGCAGGGAGAGAAATGCAAGTTGGCATCCATTCAGCGGAGGGTGCTGCTTCTGGTCACCAGACCTTACAGAACAGTCTCATGAGGCTGTGCAGGTCTTAGGCTTAGGGGATTCATCAAATAACCGCAGAGTGAGAATAGCAGATAATTCCAAAAGGATACATTAGAAGAATGGGACCAACAGTCTCTGGCTCTGGAATGACCACTGCGAAAGAGGCTGCCCTGATACTTTCCCACCATCTGTTTGCGATTAGAAGCCTCATGAGTCCTTTAGGACTCAATCTCACAGATTTTCACTTGGCATGGGGGTTTCCTAGTTGTACATGGATAAATATCCATCTCTTATGCCCAAGGTACTGGAGACCACTGAGCAATTTTCAGTTGCCTGTAAGGTCTATGGGGCACTCCGTGCTCTGATGGAGAGCGACAGTGAGGCCAAAAAGTATTTGCACACATTAACTTTTTCTAATTGTAAGTCAGGAAAAAGAGATAAAAAATTAAAATATTGTTTATTAGATACAAAAATTAATAACTAAATATAATCTAATATATTTTAAAAATAAAAGAAAATGGATACAATATCGTCAATAGGCGGGCGCAATCGACTATAGGGTGCGCTAGTAGCATTTTCAAAATGTCGGAAAGAACGGGGATAGACTTAGTTGATGTAATAGAGATAGTTGGTAATTTTAAGAGACCATTAATTGTAGGGCAGGCTATTCTTGATGCAAACCACATAATAACATGTGGAATAATATCTAGAAGTAAAAAAACAGTTCTTTTACAAGCCTTGTGCCTTCAAACTAGCAATTTTAAAGGACTGCCCCATCAAATAAAAGTGGAAATCAAATTTATTAATAATAATAAGCAATTTTCTTGTCATTTTACGTGTAAAGCTGGTAGTTCTGGTAAATACAAACACATAATTGTAACTTTACTCTACGTTTTTCGGTTAGTAATAACATTAATTACCTATTTATACAATCATTGTTATGACAGCTTAGATTCTTTGTCATATTATTTATTTATTTGTCAAAACTTTCAGGCTTCGCTTTGAAAACTTGGAACAATTAAGCACAACGGATGTAAGACAAAAATGGGGAAAATTAAAAAAGAAAAACATTTATGACACCATGGTCCCAATGTTATTTGCATAAAACCAACATTTTGAAATAATAAAATGTCAAATACTAATATTTACCTGGATAAACATAGTCACTTTCTTTAAAATGAAGACTACATATCGTCATATGTTTCGAAACAGGCTTATCTATTCTTAATTTTACAATCCACTCTTTAAGAAGCTTTTTATTTTTTGGAAACAAATGGAATGACACATCTTTAGATTTTTTTGAAGAACACTGAGGGACCGAGCAATACCTATTAGACATTTTTCCAATAATTTTTTGCTCATTCGGGTTTTAATTATGGAAAAATAAATTAAAAACGGCAAAAAACCCTATGAATCCCAGGTAATCGCACGGCTTCTATCCCCGTTTCTCTAGTTCCTTCTAGTTCCTCTGAGCTGCAGCACCGTCGCTTGCGCTCGCCTATAAACTTTAAAAACCGAAATAAAAAGTATTTGCACACCTCATTTTATGGGACATAATCTATTAAATAAAAAGTTCTTTAATAGTTGGTATGCATGTCATTAGCTTCAATAACTGCCTGAAGTCATCTAGGCATAGAATGAACTAAATTTTGAAGATACTCAGTACCCAGCTGCTCCCATTCCTGAATTAAAGCTGATTTCAACATTTCATTTCCACTAATTCTATTTTTTATTTCCAAAATGTGCCACACATTTTCGATTATATTTAAATCTGGACTTTGTGGAGGGGTATGCAACTGCTGGGGTGCGTTATAAAGAACTATTTTGTTTTTCGAGAGGTATGTTTCTTCTTTTCGTTGTCCTGCTGAAACATAAAAGTGACTTGAATCCCAAACTTTTGAGCACTCACCAATAAATGGCTTTACAAAATATTCACATAACCTTCAGCATTCATATTTCCTTCTATAAAAGACAAATTCCCGATGCCGTAGAATGATATGCACCCCCATGCTTTACAGTAGGCATAACATTTTGCGGTAAAAATGCTTGGTTGGGTTTTCTCCAAATCATTTTTCTGCCGTCACTCCCAGAAATATTAAATTTACTCTCATCAGAGAATATTACATTTTTCCAAAATTCGATCGGCTTATTAATGTGAGCTTTAGCGAAATGGAGACGTTTTCTCCTATCAGTCTCACTAATAAAAGGCTTTTTCCGTGGAGCCCTGCCGTGTAGGTCTTCGCTGTTTAAAATATTTTTTTATAGTGGATAAACTTACTTGTTTGTCAGACGTTGAAGCGACCATATCCACTAACTCCCAAGGATTAGTCTTCACCTTTCTTACAATTGTTCTTCTATCTCGAGCACTAAGAGCTGTTGGACGTCTAGACCGCGGAGTATTTACTGTCGTACCTCTTTCATCGTATCTTTTTATGACATAGCGCACCGTCGAAAAGTTTAAATTTAATTGAAGCGCGATCTGTGTATAACTTTTATTTCTATTTCTGAATGAAACAATTTTCTCCCTCACCGCACTTGATAATTCTGCCGTTTTAGGGCTCATGTTGATGAGAACTGACTCTGGAAGATCTACACTTGTAATGTCTATTGTGTACATGACAGGATTACCCTATAAAGGATCAGGATTGAACACAGTCAACAAGTGTGCAAATACTTTTTATTTAGGTTTTTAAAGTTTATTGACGATATTGTATCCATTTTTTTTTTTTTCATTTTAAAAATATATTGGAGATTATATTTAGTTATTAATTTTTGTATCAAATAAACAATATTTTAATTTTTTATCTCTATTTCCTGACTTACAATTAAAAAAAGTTAATGTGTGCAAATACTTTTTGGCCTCACTGTATATCTCTCAGCTTTAGACATTCCACTATGTAAAGAAGAAGAGGACATGCACCTGGGAGACCGCCTGAATGTGCTTAGCTTAAGAGGACAATGAGATGGTGATGAAGATAAAATGATATGTGGACAAATGACATGCATCTTGTTTCCTTTGCAGTAGTGGGTTGTCAGGCAGGGCTAACACCCCAAAACTGCATACACCCGTATTGCCTTAAAGGCGGGGAGGATTCGAATAAACAAATAAGAAATCTATGTTAAGAGACATATGTTCAGTACAGGTTCTGAAGAGTGGCTCCTGGGCGTGGTCTGTGTTGAGAGGTTATGTGACCGTGATGTTATCGAACTCCTATCGCGTTTTTTTTTTTCGTTAAAAAGGGGCCATGATTAGCTTTAATAGATTCCAGCTTTCGACTCCCGCTCGCTCTTCAGGGAAAAATAAACCCCCAAAAGGGTCCTTTTCAGTGGAGATCGGGCACCCTTTGAAGGGTGCCTTATTGAACGGCGCGGGACACTGTTCAGAACTAGTACCATATTTCCTTTTGGCAATGAAGAAAGAATCAATTAAAGAAACCCTAAAAACATTTCTTGTACGGGTGGACTAGGCCCACTTGAGAATTAAAAGAAAATCCGTACCAAGGAAGACACCAGAAAATTTTGAACTTAGCTTCTTATTGCTCCTAATTCTGCGCTCACTTTCACAGATTTCAGGACCGCCTCATATATCCGATTATCTTCCAGGAGGGGGCTTGTTCATTCAAGATTACATTTCGCAAAACCCAATAGCGTTTTCCTGGGATAGTGTTTGTTGAACGGGTAGTAAATTCTTTACCAGCTTATAAATACCGTTCTTTGAAAGGACAAACACTCCGGCTTCTCCGTCGTGTTTATTAATTAGTCGGATAGACCAATATTAGTCGGATCAATTCACCAAAAATGCCCAGTTTGTAAGACTATTGACGATCCAATATAACAAAATGCAAAAAATATGATAACATCCAAAAATTTCCCAACATCAACAACTACAATAATTTTGTGCAAAAAACGACATCTTTAGACAATAGCCTCATACGATCCATATGCCAATTCACAGAAGAAAGTACAATAACACTCTGATACCCACATAAAAATTAACAGTTGGGGGAGTAAAGGGCTTCAATGGAGGCCTGTAGCCAAAAAAAAAAAAAAAATTAATCGGCCGAGATAATCAATCATCAGTACAGACAATTTTTATTCATGAAACATCAACAATATGCTTTGATGCAACCGAATAAAAACACCTATTCGCAGGCGCAATCGACTATAGGGTGCGCTAGTAGTTTTGCAAAATGTCGGTAGGAACGGGGATACACTTAGTTGGTGTGATAGAGATAATTGGTAATTTTAAAAGACCATTAATTCAAGGGCAGGCTATCCTAGATGCAAACCACATAATTACATGTGGAATAATATCTAGAAGTAAAAAAAACAGTTTTTTAAAAAGCATTTGTGCCTTCAAACAAGCGATCTTAAAGGACTGCCTAATCTAAAGTGGAAATTAAATTTATTAATAATAATAAGCAATTTTCGTGTAACTTTACTCTACAATTTTCGATTAGTAATAACATTAATTACCTATTCATACAATCATTGTTATGGCAGCTGTCATTTTCATGACAGCTCAATTTCTTTGTCATATTATTTATTTATTTGTCAAAACTTTCAGGCATCGCATTGAAAACTTGGAACAATTAAGCACAGTGGATGTAATACGAAAATGGGGAAAATTAAAAAAGAAAAACCAATCTATGACACTATGGTACCAATGTTATTTGCATAAAACTAGCATTTTGGAATAACAAAATGTCAAATACTAATATTTACCTGGATAAATATAGTCACTTTCTTTAAAATGAAGACTACATATCGTCATATGTTTCGAAAGAGGCTTATCTATTCTTAATTTTACAATCCACTCTTTAAGAAGCTTTTTTGGAAATTAATGGAACGACACGTCTTTTGATTTTCTAATTGAACACTTGAGGGACCGGGCAATACCTATTAGACATTTTTTGCTCAATCGGGTTTTAATTATGGAAAAATAAATTAAAAACCCTATGAATTCCAGGTAACGGCCCGGCTTTTATCCCCGTGTCTCTAATTCCTGTAAGAAGCAGCACGGTCGCTTGCGCCAGCCTATATTTTAAAAGCAAAATATTTATTTACCAAAATAGTATTCTGACCTCACGACCTTATTTTGAACGTTTCGAAACTGAACGGAATAAAAGTATGTATGTTATGTCCTTACTAGTGATATTCATTTTGAATTTTTATTAATTTGTTTCTGATATGAATATTTATAAGTTATTGCTAATTTATAGTATTATTGTTGGATTAAACTAGCTTTTCGAAACTGACATGATTATGAAATAATTTTCAATAAAAAAAATTTTATTGAAAATTTTTGTTTTTCAAATGATTTATTTCAGACACTTTATTGATTTATTTACACTTCAGAATTATAATATAATATATTTATAAAATGATAATATATTATATCAATTGTTTATACTTTGTTATACCTTGTTATACTTGAATAAAGGGTTATTGTCTCCAGTTACCTCTTCCTAACTTGTTTATATTGAGAAGGTTATTGGCTTAAATGAATGGTTTCAAACTAGAGGTTAATGAGGCAGATTAGTAAGCAATTTTTTATTCATTAATTAACTTTCCTAGTATCTATATGAATATAATACAGTTTCAGTTGAGTGTTTAAGTGTACTTTAAAATTTCTATTTTTAAATTTATTTTTTATAGATTCTGAGACCTCCTTAAATTCTTGCGGAAAAGCAATTATGTAATATTCTAGTACAATGGCTGTAATCATTTTAAGTAGATTCAATTACTTTATTAAATTACAATTAGTTATTTCCGCTAGGTTATCGTAGTAACAATTACACTTCCGGTTACCTGTAGTTGCAGTTGAAGAATTACTAATATGTCCTGGCATATTTGCATTGTTTGTAGTTGAAATTACTAACTTCAATCACAATTACATGGAATTGCAGAAGTACACATGCATGTAACTACAATGATTCATAAATGTATTAATTATGTATGTAAAATTATTAATAGGAATATGTAATTTTAGTTGTATTTATGCAGTTACCAATCACAGTAATTGGCAAACAATTGTAATTGTATTTGAAATGACTTTTCGCTTAATTCGGAGTACTTTAAGTTGAATTTCAATGTTTAATAGATTTTATAGGTTTTCACTGGTAGTATTGTTTCTTTCTCCCCATTGAGATAGAAAAATAACCTTTTTTTTCTCTTTTTTTTACTGAACAATCTTTAAATGCTTAATTAATAATATCGTATGATATGAGGACAAAATCAATAAATCTTTTTTATAATCGAAAAATGTTTTTTCTTAAAGTTATGGCAATGGTAGTTAGAACCTTGTCAAACCATGTTAGCAAAAATTAAAAAATAAATAAAAATTAAAGCTTTTTGGAATCTATTTTTAATAAAAAAAAATTCTTGAAAGGATGGTTAATTTTTCAATTTTTTTATTTTTTGATGAATGCATTGTTACATTCGATTGAAAAATCCATTTAATGTCTATTTTAATTTATGCAAATTTCACTCTGTATAATAATTGCAACTTCAGTTGTGTACTTATTATTAATGTTTATATTTGTTTCATATATTACGTGGTATGACAATTATTTAGGTTGAAAGTTGGTCAACCAAAAGTTATGTAAACACATTTAAGAACTGAACTATTTGGTAGTCATAAACTTTCTAACTACACTTGAAGTGCCCAATACAATACAATACAATACTGCCTGCCACATTTTTTCTATCTTTCAAAGCGGAAGGTGTATTTCTTACAATGAAGACTGGGTTTCTTCTGGTATCATGCCGTTGCTTGATCATACCATAGGTAGAATGCGGCTTTCCTTTAAACTATAAAACTGCTTCAACTCTTTCGCTAATTCTACATATTTTTTCTTTTTTTCTGTTGCTGTCTTATGCATATTATCACCTGACCTAACACCGTTCTCAATTATTGACACTAATTATTGTTCTTTGCCTAATATTAAAATGTCAGATGTTGGATGATCCCTTTTAGGATTTTCTTCTTTAATATAAAATACAACTTATGTAAAGATAATTAATAGGCCTAGATCACACTGGACTTTGATTGCCAAAAATAGTTAACTGTATTCATTAATATCTACTCTCTTAACAACAGTTATTTCACCCTAAGTTAATTTTTTTTTTCTTGCATTATTATATTAGACTTTATTTTTTTTAATTTTTATTTGTTTTAAAAATTTAATTATTAATCTTTTGATTTCTTCTTCTTTTTCTTCCACCTGTCTGCCTTTAAGCGTGGGGGTGCTTCCAGCCATTTGTGCCATGTGTCTCTGTCTCTGGCAAGTTTCCTCATTCCTCCTAAAGTCTTTCCTCTGCATCTCCCTATACGTTCTAGATGGGTCATATATGAAGTCCTGGGTCGGCCTCTTGGTCTTCTTACTACTGGCCTCACCTCCATGGTTTTTGAGGGGTCTCTGTGGTGCTCCATACGACAGACATGTTCAAACCAAATACCTGAGCGTACACTGATTTCTTCCTTAATCCTGTCATTCCGGACACAATCCCTCCCTGTTTTCTCAGCGATTCGCCTAGGAAACTTCATTTCTGCTGTGGTGACACAGTTTTGAAGCCTTTCGCTCAGGATCCAGCTTTCAGCTCCACAGAGAAGCACCGGCAGGTAAACCGAGTTAAATAAATGTAGCTGCATATCTTGTCCTAATTCTCTTTTCCCAATAACAGAGTTACAAATCTGGTAGTATATGGAATTAGATTTGGTGATTATGCTTGAGATTTCCGATTCCACTTTACCAGATCTGTTTATCACCATTCCAAGGTACATGAATTCTTTTATCACCTCTATTAGTTCTTCATTACATAGAATCTGGAAATCCTCTCGGGTTCTACCGACTTGAAGAACTTTGCTTTTATGAGTATTGTTCTTCCTTCATGCCTTTTCATTGGGTCCTTGTTGTTTGACTTTGTAGCCCTTAGCAGCTTTATGGGGATTTTCTTTGATTTTTTTAATCTTGATCGATTGATCTTGATTTTGTATTATGTTAGTCTTTAATTATTTTTAATTTTTATTAGTTTTAAAAATGTAATTATTAATCCCTTGATTTCTTTCTGCTTTATAATCTAATAAAATGTGGTATCATGAATATTTTTTTGTCAAAAACATAAGAATTTTACTGTAATTAGGTAATTATTTTTTATTTTATCTCATTACAGTTATTTTATTTGTTAAATAAATTAGTGATATAAGATTCAAAAGCTCAGAGTCTACCCAAATATGGTAACCTATATGTATAGAGACCTTATATGGGTTCTTCTAATGTGTAATCTTTCCTATCCCCTCCTGACTTGGTGCTGAGAAATTAATTTGGCAGCAAATGTGTCGATTTAAGTATCAGTTTGGTGATTTCTATGTTCTGATTCCAATGAGACCATTATCATGACAATTTAGTCAATAGGTAAAAAGTTATATCAGATTATCGTTGAATGATGATGTCAAGCGAACGATATTATCATTAAAGCACATATATAATCATCAGAAATAAGCGGAAATCGGATTTTCATTTTAAATAAGGGCTGAGTGTGTAGGTACACTTTGATGTAAGTATATTTTAAAATATCTGGAACTAAATATAAAAAATATTTAACATAATTATCCAAAGACTTACATGAAAAGTGCTAAATAATTAAATGAATGGAGGAGGCCCATGTATATGGGTCATTTTCCCAGAATCTGAACTTAAGTATTCTTGAAATTGAAAATGTCGAAATAATGTCTGGAAAGTATTTAGGGATGATCTTTACATGGCTCTGATTGAATTCCAATGCAAGGTCATATGGAGAGGCACCCTGGGAGAATATAGCAGTGGTTGATCTGGGGAGGTTGTTGGTGAGATGTGGCGGGTTGATCCCCCTCCCGGCGAAGTTTAGGAAAAAATGTATTAGTGGAATAGATTTACGCATCTAATTCTTAAAAATTTCTAGTACAATAGTATTTACTTTCACTCACCTATATATGAGATATATAGTAAGTGGAAGTATTGCGAAAGTGAAAAATTTCGACTTCCGGTTTTCAACGGAAATACACGTTTTAGGGTCCCCTGATCCATATAACCAAGTCCCGCGGAATGGTCTGTGTGCGTTCGTGCGTGTGTGTGAACAGACTAGCTCAAAAACTATAAACCTTGCGAACCTGAAATTGGGTATTTAGTGTATGTATATGCCCACGATGTGACTGCAAAAATTTCATCAAAATTGATGTAACGGAGAGGGTATTTTATTTAATAACTTTTTAAGTTTTTTTCGATTTTCTCTAAAGCGGCTCTAACGATTTTGATTAAACTAAGTGTTTGATGTACTAATATGCCAGAGATATGACTGTAAAAATTTCATCAAAGTTAGATCAACCGGAAGGGGGACTTTACTTAATAAATTTTGTATCATTTTCACGTGTTTTTTTTATTTACTCAAAAAAGGCTTTAACGATTTTGATCAAACCGGGTATTTGATGTATGTATATGCCAAAGATGTGATAGCCAACATTTCATCAAAATTGGTCAAACGGAGGGGGCACTTTATTTCATAACTTTTTTTTCCAATTTTAACCTTTTTTTCGATGATCTCAAAAAAGGCTTTAACGATTTTTTCAAATCCGTCATGTTTAATGAAAATTAGGTGGTCTTTAATATCAGATAAGCTTTATTATTATTAAAATGTTCTGAGGGGGCTTAAATGGGAGAGCGGCCTTTTTTGTTTCCTATAAAATACCTTTGTTTTTGTTTATATGGAGAAATCGTTACGCCTAAAAACAAGAAATGGCTAAATATGAAATTTGAAAAAAATCAAGTAAACATATAGAGGAGAAAAAAAGAAAAGTATTCTGTCAACTCATGAAACACGTTGAGCCTACGCATGCGGAGCACGCCTTTAATGACAGGCCATTTTTCATAATTAAAGACATTCTGTTCATTTAATGGAAATTATTTGTTTCATGGTATCACAAGTAAAAACTTTTATTTAATTATAAAAAAAAAAAATAGTTTTTTATTGAGCAAATAAAAACAAAAATAAGATATGTATGTGGAAAAATATGTGACTTCGAGAAATGGCAGTTAACAAAACACATAAATTTCTAATCTAAGTAAGGTGGTAAGTGAAAGTTGTGTGTTGCGCGCACGCACCAGATTTTTTTTCTTGTGTTTTTGTTTCATTTTATAAAAAAATAGCTGACCAAAATCCTGAGCTATCTAACAGCCATCACACTAAACTTTTATTATGAATGTTTTCCCCTGTCAGATATGTCCTTCCACCATTATTAAGATGGGAGGGAGAAAGACACCACATATTGTATGACCATCCAGTTTTTTGTGGTTTACTTTATAAATACAGCTGTTTTTCGAATAAATGATAGAGCGTTGGAAACGTCCCAACAAGATCTATAAGTAGAAAACAACGAACATTTTTAGATACGAGGGGTGATCAAAAAGTTCCAGGACTGTTGAGATTGCGCGGCAATGGAGTGTCATAGAGCAGTGCGGTTGGCAGCATTGTTTAGCGTGACTCTTCCTGAGCTCAGCTGTTTATTCAGTTTGTTGATAACCTTCTTCATTGCAAAGTTACTGCTGTTTTCGTAAAAAAAAGTTTTTTGTGTTCGGCGATTTTTTGAAATGAATGTAAAGGAAGAGCAACGCGTTTGCGTAAAGTTTTGTGTGAAGTTGGGTAAAATGTTTACTGAAACTTTTCAAATGTTGCAAGTGGCTTTCGGTGATGAATGTCTGAGTCGGTCAAGGTGTCATGAGTGGTACAAAAGGTTCAAGGAAGGCCGGACATCATGTGAAGATGATTCTCGTTCAGGGCGCCCATCAACTTCGACTGACGACGATCATGTTGCAAGATTGAACAGTCTCGTGCGTTCTAATCGTCGACTAACCATTCGTGAGATGGCTGAAGAATTGAACATTTCATTTGGTTCGTGTCAACAGATTTTAACAGAAAATTTGCAGATGAGAAGGGTGGCTGCAAAGTTTGTTCCGAGACTGTTGACTGAGCAGCAGAAAGAACACAGAGTTCAAGTTTGTCAGGAACTTCTTGAAATGGCAAATGACAATGAAAACTTCTTAAAACAAGTCATTACTGGAGATGAAACGTGGGTTTATGGCTACGACGTGGAAACGAAGGTCCAGTCATCACAATGGAAGACAAAATCCTCCCCAACCCCCAAAAAAGCACGTCAGGTCAAATCAAACGTCAAGGTCATGCTTACTGTTTTTTTCGACTGGAAGGGTGTTGTTTACCATGAATTTCTTCCACGAGGTGAGACCATTAACCGCTTTCGTTATCTTCAAACCCTGAGAAATTTGCGCGAGGCAATAAGGAGGAAGAGACCAGAGTTGTGGCGGAGCGGTGAGTGGGTGCTGCATCATGACAATGCGCCTGTTCATTCCGCACTGCTCATTCGCGACTACTGCACCAAAAATGGAATGACGGTCATTCCCCAGCCTCCATATTCACCTGACCTTGCCCCTTCAGACTTTTTCTTGTTTCCAAAACTTAAGAGACCCATGAAGGGAAAGAGATTTGAGTCCGTAGATGACATTAAAAAAAATCGCTGGAGCAGCTACACACCATTTCACAAGATGATTTCTCAAAGTCCTTCACACAGTGGAAACATCGTTGGGAAAAATGTATAGCTTCCCAAGGAGAGTACTTTGAAGGGGACGACGTCCAATAGCCTGTAGATTTTTTAAATAAATTAATAAAAAATCAGTCCTGGAACTTTTTGATCACCCCTCGTACAACTACTTTCCAAGTACATAGAGGCGGGAGAAAGACTGAGTTTGTAAGGTTATCTAGCTTCTTAAAGCAGTTTTTTTTTCTTTTTTACAAAGTTCTAGATCGTTGGAAACTTGTCAACGAGCTCTAGATGTTGAATGCAACGAAAAAATTATGATATTTCTCGAGTATCTGCGGGCAGATGAAAGAAATCCGATATTGTATTGTATGACTATCCAGTTTTTTTCTGGTTTACTCTTAAATATTGCTGCTTCTCCATTAAATTATACACCGTCGGAAACGTCTCAAAGAGCTATATAAGTATAAAGAAACGAAAATTTTTAGATACAACTACTTTCCAAGTTAATACAGGCGGAGGAAAGACACCGGTTGTATGCCGCATGACGTCGCTGCACGGACGTTTCCTGACGGTTCTATATTGACTGAAAACGTTTTGGGAATAAATGATTTGTTACCTGAAATGTATTTTTACTTTTAGTCAGTAGCCGCAGTCACCTGTAATGTCTAAAAACAGCTGTATTGCGAAAATACCACGTAACCTGGGGAAAAGCAGGAAGATTAATTCTTCCGTCTTTTGTGGATCTTTATTTGTTCAGAAATCCAATTGGTTTTATTTTCGTTTTCAATTATTTTGTAGAGATGTAATAATCTTATATATAAAAAAAAAACTAATTATTCAAACATAATATCTTGTAATTTAAAGGGTACAGCTGAAACTAAAACCATAATAAAAAAAACATATGAGCGATAAACTTATGAATGAACGAGAGATAGCGCTTCCTGTCTGCTCGTTGTCGAACTAAACTTTTTCATTCAATAAGCCGTCCGTCATGCACAGATGGGCTAGTTACATTTTGAGAGAGGGATAAAATTCCTGCCCTTAAATCATCAATATCAAGCCCTTCGGATAAAAACGTAAACCTTTTTCATGGATAGGAGATATTGGGTTATAAAACGATATAACTTTCTAAATCGTACCTTGACTCGTTTTTTGAGTTTTAGCGGCACGCACATTGTAGTCTTTGCTTTATAATATGCATTGATTACGATTGAGTGAGAGTAAAGCAAGAAAATTTGTATTTATTGAGAAAAATACACAACATAAACTTTAGTTATTTATTATTAGTTATAGTTTGAGTTAATAAATAGATGCATGACTCATGCTAAAAACATCTACCTTGTTGTTTGTATCTATCAAGTACCTTTTGCAAATACCTCAGACCGAAAAACATGGAATAACAACAATACACTTAAGTATTTTTTTTTTTTGATAAATTTTTATTTTATTCAAGTGGATAAAATAACTTAATGCTATTCAAAATGGCAGTAAAGGATCCTTTTCTTTATAATCCCGCCGCCACAGGAATTTACATATATATGAATCAAAATATTTTGCTGTTTTCTCGATGTCATCGTTAGCAAATATTTCTCGGCATCTTCTTCTAAACAAGGAAAACCCCATATTTTTGTTATATTTAAAACTATTTAAAGTAAGGACACACCCAAAAAAAAAAAAAAAAAAAAAAAAAAAAAAAAAAAAAAAAAAAAAAAAAAAGCTACCCTACTAGTGATAAGAGAGCAAGGTAACATGAATAACAGAGTAGTTTTTAATCCCGCCAGATAATACTTAACAGAATAGAATCTGTTTATATAATATAAAATAAATAAATGTTTCTTTTTCCCTTTTATTATTATCTTGGCGCTACGACTCGTCGAAGAGTCCTGACCTCCTCCACCAGCTTCCTCCAGTCATCTCTGCTCTGTGCCGCTGCCATCCTGCTCCTGACTCCCAGGATATCTCTAGCGTCTCCCACAACACCATCAGACCACTTAAGTTTCGGTCTCCCCCTTCTGCTAGTGCCTTGGAGGGATTCAGTTAGTAACTTTTTAGGGATTGCCTCGTCGTCCATTCTAGCCACGTGGCCAGCCCATCGCAGTCTTCCCATCTTCATTGTAAAAACGACATCTTTTTTATTAAAAATCGAATAAATTTTGTTGTTCGTCCTTCTTCTCCAGTTTCCGTCGGTATGGACTCCTCCGAAGATCCTACTAAGAATTTTTCTTTCAAAGACTAAGAGGTCTTGTTCCATTCTTTTGCATGTGGACCATGTTTCTGATCCATACAATAGTACTGAGCCGATGAATGTCTTGTACAGATGCCGCATGGTCTGCCGGGATAAGAGGCGGGAGGTGAATTCCTTGCGGAGTCCGAAGTAATTCTTCTTTTCTCTTTATAAAAATTAAATTGAAAATCCTCCGGATCCGTTCCGATCCGACAGATCGTAATCCGGCAATAACTGACAGTGAGAGTACGGCGCTGTATTTGACATTACCCTCATTACAGATAAACTTCCTGCAATGCGGTTACTGTATACACCTAGTGCCGTGCTATGTCAACCCTTATTGTCGGTTCGATAGAAAAACGAATTTAATGTAAGAGCAGTGGCGTACATCGATCATTATGGTTCTTGTGAATTTATTTTTGAGGTATCATAACAAAAATAAAAAAAAGATACAATAAGTTAAATATTTATTTATTTTGCTAAGATATTAAGGTTCTTCTTTGTTTAAAAAATAATAATTTAAAAGAATCCATTTGGAAGTTAAATTAAAATTTATAAAAATTTAGAGGCAATGTGGTAGTTAAATATATTGAAATTATGAATGAATCATAATATTTGAACCGTAAGACTGTATCTATTTTTTTTTTTTTTTCTAAATCCTGTTTACAAATTAGTGTGTTTATTGACCCCTTATTTTTTTTCTTATTGTCAAAAAAAATATACAATTTTCTTTTGAGATATTGTTATTTACATTTTAGAACTAGAATACTAATTAATCAATTTTAGATTAAACATATCATCTGAGCCAGCTTTACTCCCATATTATTTTTTAATTATTAATAGGTATTTATAAATCATTTTAGCCGAGTCGAAACTATGTGTCCTTTTAAATGAGTCAAACTGAATCACCTCAATACACCATTATAATGTCCTTAGCATTTGGTTAGCTCTAGAATGCCACTTACTATTGGCGCTACTTAAAGAGGGATCGGAAATCTAATAATTGCATCGCTCAAAGATGATTTGCATAATCTAAAATGAAACTGAACACCCCCGAATGCCGAACTTTCATCTACTACAGGATGTGGCATATCACCGAAAAAAATTTAAGTCAATTCTTTTATCTCCGAAATTTCACTTTTGTGAATGGTAGGAAAACATAGATTCCAACTTTGTTTTATATTATGCGATATTTTCATTTTTGCCCAAATTTTGGCCATTGCATTATTTGGGCTATGTAAAAGCAAGATACCCTCAACCTAGGAAGAAGAGATATAAAAGGAACAAGGAAATATGAAGATAGAAATAGGTATAATAAAAAAATGTGACCATAAAGATATGCTATGCACGCTCTATCAGTTTTTAATTTCATACTGATATGTTTTTCTTTTGCTTCCTCCCAAAAAACAACTGTCCTGTATATAATTTTGCTATTATGTGACCAGCACATTTATTTCCATTCAGAAAAGTGAAATTTTGTATTTTCAACTGGATAAAAAAATAAAATAAAAGGTTGTAAAGTAGCCATAAGTGTAGCAGTAAAATCGAGGCAAGAAAAAGTGATTAAAATAATATCAAGAATACATACGAGGCTGTTGATGAAAATCATACTATCAGATGCGGAAGGTTTTCACAATTATTTCAGAATGAAATAAATGGCCACCATAGTACTGATGCTGGAAACACCCTTAGTAAGGCAGAACACCAATAATATATAATGCATCCTTCTTAATGAGAGATTAGCCTTAAGGCTGAGGTACTCAAGTAAGAGATTTTGAGTTTTTTTTTTTTTTTTGTATCTTGTTTACGATCATCATCGGTACATAGTTTCGTTCTCTAGGAAAGTGCGGCAACATCTAAGTATTGTATAAACCATTTTGTTTGACGTATGTAACTAGAGGCTCAACAATTTCGACAACACCTCATCTAATTTTAAATATCAGGAAATCTGGATTTAATTAATATTGACCAACAATACTCTTTTTTTCATCTTATAGGGTAAACCATACAGTTATTGGCACTCAGTACAGTTATTGGCACCCCAACTTTAACTTAAGTTGGGGTCCTAATTTTATTACAAGATATACATGAGTCTAATGTTTGGAGGGTCCTCTAAGTCATCTATGAAGTAAGACTTTAACAAACTAAGCTTAGGGAAGATTTCACAATTAAATCCACAAGGTGCCAATAACTAGATTTGGCACTTTTAACAATAAATATTGCTATATTGTAAAACTATTGAACTTTTGACCAAAAAAAAAAAACCTCTCGAGTCTTTATGAGGATAGATAATGAGGAGCTATAGGAAGGTTCTATTTGATCCCTTTATAAAAAGTATTTTTTTTTTTAATTTAACCATAGAAATGTAGTCTTAAGGGTGCCAATAACTGTTCGGTTTACCCTATGATATATATTGCATCGTTTGTGATATTGTCGTTGTTAGGGTAGATTTACACATGCTTCCAGGGATTCAAGCCAATGCACCCTGTGTGTAGAGGATAAAAAAATTAAACAACGTTACTAAGAAAAAACATGTAGGAATTTTTAAAAAAATCCATCCACTTAACACGTTAGGTGCGGCATCGGTCCCCGGAGTCCGATATCTTACATTCTCTTCTTAACAGCCGATTTTCACATGAAAATGTCCGAACACTTAAAATACTCAATTTAGTCGATTTTTTATAAGATTATTGCATTTTAGTGCAGAAAATGTTACTAACAGCTGAAATTCTGTTGTTTTTTAGAATCGGACTCCGATGTCCGATTTTCGATAAAGAATGGCGTAATTCCTGTATCGGCCTATTATGTCCAATTCCAATCCTTACCAAGAGATAATGCCCTTGAGACGCTCATTTAATTCCCTTTTAATCAAAAGATAACGCTTTCGTCAAAGTATTCCCATCGGACCCCGACGCCCGATATGGTCTGTGGCTCAAGCTAGCAGTCGGACCCCGGGGACCGATACCGTCCAATTCAGGATACCCCTAAAATATGCCGCCGTACCTAACGTGTTAAAATTTTTCATTTAATATTTTTAATTTTTTTTTTAAACGATTTAATAATAAAAATATTAGTAGTCAGTTTCGAATTGATCACAAACCTACAGTTCCAAATCCGCCAATTAAGAGCACAGAGTAGGGAATAACACCTATCTCTATATGCCCTATTGCTTACATAACACGGCGCTATTAGCTACAGTACACTCATAACCGTATGCTTTGTATGAAATGATTTATGTAATGCGGGTACTGTTGGAACCAGCGCCGCATTGTAATTTGCCGGATTAGGAACTATCAAGTAGGACCGGATCTAAAAGATTTTCAATTTGATGAAAAATGGATAGTGCAACTAGAAACACTTTGGACCCAAGTGAATTATTTTAGATGGACGCAACAATGAAAATAACGGGGGGGAGGTGAATTTAATTTTTGTTTATTTTTTGAAAGAGGTAACATTCCTGACTTCCTTTAGTATTAAGAAATAAATTAATATAGTTGCCTATCTTGTTTTGGCTAGGGTTTTTGCTTCGACCTCTTTAGAAACAATGTCGGTACATCAGATCAGCCCGTACGGTTCAGATCAGCCCGACATGATTCGACAAAGCGACACTTTGACTATAATTTTTTTTCTTTCCTTCCACGGCTTTTTGGCTTTCCCGAAACAGGGGATAAATGCCGGGTTGTGAAAAGACTCCCGGACGCAGAGATTTGATGCTAAAACCTCCGATGGAATGCTCATTGGCTCACGGATAATCACGGGTAAGGCAAATAAGTCCAGGTCTATAGCAAGAACATACAGCTTACCGTGAAATCCTCCATGTTCTGGTAAAGAACTTGTTAATATTAATGGAAAAGAGTTTTAGGAGCTATGAAATTGATTGAAAATTAAATTTCTTTTTTAAAGTAATTTTAACCCACTTTGATTAAACTTATACAAATAACAGTAGACTTTTCGATTGGCAAACTGTAGTGGAGAATTATTTTTGAAATGATTTTTCTAAAGTGATTTTGATATGTTTCAGGTTGGACACTCTCTCTAATGGCTTTGAAAGGTATCACAGTACTAGAATTGAGTGGGTTGGCCCCTTCGCAGTTTTGTGGCCACATTTTGACAGATTTTGGAGCGAAAGTAATTCGCATTGATAAGGTAGCCTGTACGGATGTTATTAATATTATTTACTTTATATGAGATTATCTTGAGCTAATACTTTGTTAGCATTGTGTGTTTCCTTTCTTTTTTTTTCTTAACTAAATTTTTCGTTCTTTGAAAATAGGTTATCAGTTCATTGGTTTCCACCTTCGATCCACCAACTTAGTATCGAATTATTGATAATTTTTTTGAAGAATTTATCAAAGTTATATGGCAAATTAAAGGAGAGAGATTTTGATTTCTCCTGGAAATCCTATTTCTTTTTTTACTTTCATTTACCTATAAATGAAATATACAATAAGGGAAAAAAAATTCGTGTAAAATTTCGACTTCCGGTTTTCAATTTGCGGTCACGGAATTAAACGTTTTGGGTTCCCCTGAGTCCAATAAAACAAGTCCCACGAAATGGTCTGTGTGTGTGTGTAAACGGACTAGCTCAAAAACTATAAATCGTACGAACCTGAAATTGGGTATTTGGTGTATGTATATGCCCGCGATGCGATTGTCAACATTTCAACAAAATTTATTAATTGCAGGGGGCACTTTACTTACTAAATTTTGTCTCATTTTACATTTTTTTTTATTTACTCAACAATGGCTGTAACTATTTTGATCAAACTGGGTATTTGATGTGTGTATATGCCCGCGATGTGACAGCCGAAATTTCATATTCCGTATTTTTACTGATGAAAATAAAAAAAATTATTTAGAAATAAAAAAAAAAATATTTTACTTTAGAGAGTAAATACGTGATGCTAAAATTATTTAAAGCATTTAAGGTGTGAAAAAATATGGTATAAGATACTCTTTAATTAATTTTATTTTAGTTTAGAAACTTTAGTTCCATAATAGATTTCTGAGTGCAATATAAAGTGGTTTTAAAGGAACAGTAATCGTTCTCGATTTCCAGAAACGCATAAGAGACAAACTTTACAACGAAACTTAAATACACGTTCTATCGATTCACCTTCACGATATATTGACTGACAATAACCACGATAAAAAACAAGCAAGCAGTAAAAAAAAACTCGACTATTGATGAAATTAGGTCCCTTAAAAATGAATTAACTATTCTGTTTCACGTTACAATAGTTTGATCCTATATTTCCTAACTAGCTGTATATACCGGTTTCACCCGGAGAATTTCATTTTTTAAATCTATAAAATCTATAAACTGAGACGTTTATCGACTCAAAAGGTCGATTTTGTAAAAACCAATGTAAAGCCAGATCAAAACGATTATTATAACAATAAAGAATATTCCCAGAGATCGGCTGAAGTTATGCAATTTTAATATGGACAGGTGTTCGCACCTGGTCTGAAAAAAACACAGCGAAATTTGGAGAATAAAGATCAGCTAATGAACGGCTGGAGTTATGCAAATTTAATATGGACAGGTGTTCGCACCTGGTCTGAAAGAACCACTGAGTGAAATTTGGAGAATTTAGGACAAATGGTATGGATTTCTATAAAGAACAAACAAACAAACAGAATTTCATCTTTATTTACATAGATTGTGATCTATTGTAGAACATTCGATGTGGTTTTTATTTTAGGTTGGGCATGTTAGTCATCATGAACAACTTTTAGGACATGGAAAAAAATCCGTGTCCGTCAATTTAAAACACCAAAAGGGAAGAGACGTAATAAAAAAGCTTAGTACAAAATCTGATGTATTGATTGAACCATTCAGAGCAGGTATGTTTGCTAATATTTTATTTAGTCATTTATTTTATTTAAAGCAATCGTAATTATATCTTAGGTAAGTAAACTCCTGATCAAAATTAACGCACCACTTCAATATTCTACTGATAATTCTATTTTTTGTAGTCCTTGTGAATATTGAGCATTTCTTTCTTTTTAAGAAGGACGGGAATAAATAATCAAACATCAAAACAAATTTCTTAAGTTTTAGTTTCTTTACTAAAAAAAATTCTTCTTATAAATGAACAAAAAAACAACTGTTTTAGAAAAAGTACAATAAAAGTTTAAAATCTGTTTCTTAAAATTACAGTTTTATCAGTACTTGGTATTGCCTCCACTTGCATTGATTACTGCTTCCTGACGTATACTCATGCTTTTGATGAGATTGGCAATTCTGTCTTAAAGACTATTACCACACTCTTCTAGTGCAGCTTGTTCCAACTGTAACAGGGTGATAGGAGCTAGTACATGACTTCAAATGTTTCTTTTGATCTGGTACCAGCATGCTCAATGAGGTTGATGTCAGGACTTCGAGCTGGCCAATCAATCCTTTCAATGCCCTCTTCATTTATGTTCAACTGATATTGCCCGGTTTGGTCTTGCATTATCATGCATAAATAAAAATCCTACTCTGAAATTTCTACCAAAAGGCACAACATGGTTTTGTGGGATATCTTCCGCATACCTTGTTGCATTCAAGGATCGTCCTCGAATAACCACTAACTCTGTGCGAGCCTCCATCGTTATACCACCCCAGTCCATTATTGAGCCTCCGCCAAAGAGAGGCGAAGGATAATGTTGCATTGGGCGAACCTAGACGCCTTCTCCATGTGCGAACACGCCCATCAGAAGATGTTAGAGCGATTCTGACTTCGTCAGAAAACAAAAACTTCCTCCAATCTTCGAAATTTCAATTAAGGTGTTCTCTGGCGAATCATAGTCTTGCTACTCGGTGCTCCCTGGTTAGAAGAGGTCCTGAGACAACCCTTCTACTGCTCAAATCAAACTAGCTCAACCTTCTCCTGACAGTGGGGGCCGAAATGTTTACTCGTCTTACACTGTGAATAAGATTGCCAAGTTGAGAACTTGTAACTTCTTCTGAGAGCCTGTAGGCGTAAAAATCTATCATCTCTCTAGGTTGTGGCTCTAGGACGCCATTGTCCATGCCTTCTTGTATGAGTGCCGGTCTCTTGAAATCGCTGGAGGGCTCTCCCAATAGTTTTATGGTGAAAATCAAGTCTCCTGGCAACTTCACGCTGGCTGTAACCTTCAGAGAGAAGAGCTAAGGCCCTGACAGCTTCATAATCGGATAAATATCTAGTGAGGGCCATGAATCGAATGAAATGAAATGTGAACAAATCCACTTCAAAACTTGTGAAAAAGCAAGCGTTCATTTGGAAGCAACTGACTAAACTGAGGAATCAAACCATAGAGTAAAATCGTGGATTTAATTAATTCCATTTCAAATGGGATTAAAAGCAACAATCACTGTTTGTAAACGATCATTGGATCATAAACAAATGAATAAACATCAAGAGATGCAATTTATTTACGTAAAATGGGATTTATAATTAAATTCTATGGTGATGCGTTAATTTTGATCAGGAGTGTATATGTTAGAAACCTATTATAACTCTCTTTTAATGCGCATGCGCTAGTAATGAAAAAAACTATTCTCTCTGAGTAGCCTTCTACTTATACCTACATAAGAGCATTACACGGCGGTGATTATGTTTAATCGCCCCTGGTGGTCCGATAGCGAAGCAATGTTTAGTTCCAAACTTCGTTCATAAAATGTTACAGTGAAGACCTGACCCCCTCCCCCGAAATCAAAGAAAAAAGTATAAATTTACGCATTAGGATTTATAAATTTTATAGTATAATAGTATGTAAGTAAATGTGATAATATTGTAACACTTCTGTGGGTTAACAATATTTATAAAAACGAAAATATAACAATATTCACTGCCATAGGAATTATAAAAACACAAATATTAAAGGAGATTACAAAAATTATCACTCTGTAACACAAATCATACGACTTTAGCTTCACAGTCAAGACAAACACTAAGACTAAATGGTCCAGTCGCTCTCTCCTTATATATAGTAGTAAAAGGACCGTGTAAGGTTCCAGATCTGTGTGGAAGGTCCCACGCCTGCGTGGATCAGGCTCGAAAAATCTAGTCCCATACACGTGCTCTGACGGTTTCCGACCGTTCCTTCTCACAAAATGTCTGGGATTTTAAACCATATGTTTTTATTTTTCGTTACAATACAACAATGTTCGTATTTTTTAAATGATAAATTTGTTGTTTTACAATTTATATATGTTTCTTCTTAATTATTTCAAACGACCGACCCCCTTTTATTTACTATACCTCCCTCCTCCTACCAATTTATTTTCTGGGACAGCTACTGACTTTAATAGGGTAAAGAGACAATCAAATGAAATATTAACTAAGAATTTCATTATTTTTTAGGAGTTATGGAAAGGTTAGGCCTCGGCCCGGAAGTGCTGATGGGCCTCAACGACAGACTGATCTACGCTCGGCTCTCGGGTTATGGGCAGGGCGGTGAAGTATCCAAATCAGCTGGCCATGATATCAACTTCTTAGCACTGTCAGGTCATTTATTTTATTTTAATTATTATATTTTTATCGAATAATATCACGGCTGGTCTTAAGGCAACTCAATTCTTAATTACTTTTCATTTTCAAAAGTACTCAAGTTTATTTATTTTGAGTACTCGAGTACCGCGTTCAATTCACTACAGCGTTCGAGAAAACCACAGTTATATTTCTATCTTATTGATGTTAGATTTAGAGAAAGGAGGAGTTTCAAATAAACTGGGAATTTCCGATTTTATTGATAAGAGGATCTATTATTATGTAATCTGGGACATGGATAAAAAAAAAAAATATTGTTTTAAAGTTATAGAGTTGTTTTTTTTTTGGGTGGGGGGATTCGCTCCCATGATGAATAATCTAACCATTTCCGATTTATCGTTGTGAGGGCCTATCTACTTATCTGTTATGACGTCATCGGAGTAGATTTAAAAATATTATCAATTATATTGAAGTGCATAGTTATGTTTTATGTCATGGATGTTAGATTTAAAGAAGGTAGGAGTTACAAATAAACTTGGCATTTCCGATTTTATTGATAAGAGGATCTATTATTATATTATCTGGGACATAGATTTAGAAAAAAAAAATATTGTTTTTAAAGTTAAAGAATTTTTTTTGGATGGGGGAGGCGCTCCCATTACGAATAACCTAACCATTTCCGATTTTATCTATGTTACGGTCTGTCTACTTATCTGTTATGGCGTCATCGGAGAAGTAGATTTAAAAATTATATTGAATTACATATTTATGTTTTATGTCATGGATGTTAGATTTGGAGAAAGGAGGAGCTGCAAATAAACTGGGCATTTCCGATTTTATTGATAAGAGGCTCTATTATTATGTTGTCTGGGACATAGGTTTAGAAAAAAAAAAAATATTGTTTATAAAGTTAGTGAATATATTTTTTAATGGGCGCGCTCCACCCCAAAGCCATTCTAAATTTTAAAACAATATTTTTTTCGGGATCCACGTCCTAAATGGCATTATGATAGATAGTCGTTTCAATAAAATCAATGTTTGGGTTATTCCTAATGTAAGCGTTTACCCTCGAACTTACTCAAATTGAACATTCATGGTATTTGATAACTGGCTCCAGAAAATTTCTTACTGGCTGCTTTCTGTATTTTTCGGTTATCTGTTTACAGTATGGTCCATGGGCTTGGTTTTGCTTAAATTATTGCGGGCGTGAGACTCATAATAATTTATTTATTACCATTTCTGAATAATCTTTATATCTGTACCTGAGAGGTATTCTGTTGTAACTACAAAATTCTCGAGTTTCCAATTATTGTTGTAACTGAATTATTTCTATTATTCTATTTCTAGCGAAAGGTATTCGTATTTATATTCCTCATGAATGGTGTTTTATTTAACCTATTATTAGTATTACTTTTTTTTTTACGACAAGAAATATGAAAAATTAAAATTCAAAGTGCTCTCTTTTAAAAATTTAATAATGTCAGTTACCACAGTTTACCTCTGAGGTACAGATATATATTTTAAAAAATTATAATTTCAGGTGTTCTTTCATTGCTGGGCTGGAACGGTAAACATCCTACACCTCCTTGTAACATCTTAGGAGATTTCGCAGCAGGAAGTGTCCTCTGTGCTTTGGGGATCGCGATGGCACTGTTCGAAAGAACGAAGTCCGGAAAAGGCCAAGTGGTCGACCTGAGTATAATGAGGGGGAGCTCCTATCTCGCTTCTTGGATATTCGCCACGAAAGATTCTTTATGGCCTGAGCAGCGAGGTCACAATTTGTAAGTCATGAAATCCTTCTGTCAAATATTAAATATTGTATATGATAATAACGTCTAAAAATCTGGTGCGTGCTCGCAACACACAACTTTCACTTACCAACTTACTTAGATTAGAAATTAATGCGTTTTGTTAATTGCCACTTCTCAAAAGAACAGAACGGCTTTAATTATGAACAATGGCCTGTCATTAAAGGCGAGTGCCGTATGCGTGGGCTTAACGAGTTTTATGAGTTGACTAAATATTTTTCTTTCTTATGTTTTATTTATTTTTATCTTATCTCATATTTAGCCATTACTTATTTTTAGGCGTAACGAGAGACAGTTAATTTCTCCATGTAAACAAAAACAAAGGTACTTTATAAGAAACAAACAAACAAAAAAGCCCCCCCTCCCCAAAAAAAGCCCCCTAAGAACATTTTAATAATGATAAAGCTTACCTGATATTAAAGAAAACCAAATTTTCATTAAACATGACGAATTTGATAAAAATCGTTAAAGCCGTTTTTGAGATAATCGAAAAAAAGTTAAAAATTGGAAAAAAAGTCATAAAATCAAGTGCCCCCTCAGTTGGACCAATTTTGATGAAATGTTGGCTTTTACATATTTGGTATATACATACATCAAATACCCAGTTTCTTCAAAATCGTTAAAGCCGTTTTTGAGTAAATAAAAAATATGTACACGTGAAATTGGTACAAAATTTATTAAGTAAAGTCCCCCCTCCGGTTGATCAATATTGACTAAATTTTTACAGTCGTATCTCGGGCATATACATACATCAAATACCCAGTTTGATCAAAATCGTTAAAACCGTTTTTGAGTAAATAAAAAAAAATCGTGAAAATGATACAAAATTTATTAAGTAAAGTCCCCCCTCCGGTTAATCAATTTTGATGAAATTTTTACAGTCATATCTCGGGCATATAAATAGATCAAATACTCCGTTTAATCAAAATCGTTAGAGCCGTTTTTGAGAAAATCGAAAAAAACGTAAAAAGTTATTAAATAAAGTACCCCCTCCCTTTGAGCAATTTTGATGAAATTTTTGCTGTCACATCGCGGGCATATACCTACACTAAATACCCAATTTCAGGTTCCCACGGTTTATAGTTCTTGAGCTAGTCTGTTCACACACACACACACAGACACACACACACACACACAGACCATTTCGCGGGACTTGGTTATTTCGACTCAGGGGGTCCCAAAACGTGTATTTCCGTTGAAAACCGGAAGTCGAAATTTTTCACGATCGCAATACTTCCACTTACTATATATTTCATATATAGGTAAGTGAAAGTAAAAAAAATAACGTAAAATCTATCTTTCCTATAATAAACTTCTTATCCTTTCGAACCCACTTCTTTCCAACCTCCCTTCTTCCTCTTCTAGTCTTGATAATTCTCTTGGGAGTCGGAAAAGAAGATGGCATCATTACTATCTAATTTAGATATATATTGGAGTACGATCAATAATACGTTTCAAGGAATACGTCCCTCTGGGGATTTTCTCTGTGACTCTGAGAATTTGTTCTTTTTTTCAGATTTGATACTAAATTCACGAACGTCGCCGCCGAGGGGGACTGTCCCCCCCATATTTTGGCATGAGAGGACCCAATGTAAAAAATTAAATGAAAATGCGATTTTACGAATTTATCCGTGTTTAACCAATAAAATATTAGTTAATTTCAGCACACTCTATCAGGCGTATTGTATATTTGATGAATTACATATTTTTTATTTCAGCTCTCAGCTGTTTTGTTTTATTGCTCTATATTTCCTTTTTAAACCAACCAGCTAGATCCTACTTTCTATCAATTTGAGGAAGCTTATAGAAGGTAATGGAAAGCAATGAAATTAGTGGGATCAGAATGAGAATTAAAACTTGGATAAAATTCAATCAAGAAAATTTGGCCCACATCCTTCAACATTAAGCCTTAAAAATTCCATATTTTAATGTATAACTGAGGCGTAAATTGACAAGTTTTAAGAGACTATGAATACCTTTAAAATACAGCGTTGGAGGATGAATTTAAATGCTCCAACAGTTGTATTTGGGGGTTATTATTTCAACTTTTGGCCCCTCGAATTTCTATCTACCCTATCTAGGAAAATATTGTGCCCCCCCCCCAATAATTTGGTGCTGGTGACACCCATGACTAAATTATATAAACCACTGAATGATCCTAAGAACTCGATATCGTCACCATCATTTAACTTTGAAATGGTGGCACATAATGATACTTTTATCTGCTTATGATACTTTTTATAAAAATAATTATATTTTATAAATTTAAATATATTTCAGGATAATTAAAAATACCACGGGACTTTTGAGTTAAAATATAGAGAATTTAATTTATTTTAACATAAAAATCATAACTATATTTTGATCATTAACGACATTGCTATCTTGTCATTTTTTTTTCAGAACTGTGGCAGAACATAAGTTTCATTCCATGTTTTTTTTTTTTCGGACATTATTTGGTCGAAATTTTTAGATTAGGAACCAACAAATCTGGACCCAGAAGCTGCTCCTTCGAGCTCAACATAAGTATCAGCCATTTTTCTTCAAATTGGTGACTCATTTGGTGGATGACTACGGCATATTTAGCCATAGTGATATATATTAGTATAACTAAGATCGTAAAAAAAACAAAAAAAAACACGCTATAACCAACTTGTTTTTATTATATTTTTTCTTATGACTTGCAATATTTCTATTTGCGGGCGCAATCGACTATAGGGTGCGCTAGTAGTTGTGCAAAGTGTCGGAAGGAACGGGGATAGACACAGTTGATATGATAGAGATAATTGGTAATTTTAAAAGACTATTAATTGAAGGGCAGGCTATCCTTGATGCAAACCACATAATTACATGTGGAATAATATCTAGAAGTAAAAGAACAGTTATTTTACAAGCCTTTTGCCTTCAAACAAGCGATCTTAAAGGACTGCCCCATCAAATAAAAGTGGAAATCAAATTTATTAATAATAATAAGCAATTTTCGTGTAAAGCTTGTAGTTCTGGTAAATGCAAACACATCATTGTAACTTTACTCTACGTTTTTCGGTTAGTAATAACATTAATTACCTATTCATACAATCATTGTTATGGCAGCTGTCATTTTCATGACAGCTTAGTGTCTTTGTCATATTATTTATTCATTTGTCAAAACATTCAGGCATCGCATTGAAAACTTGGAAAAATTAAGCACAACTGTAATACAAAAATGGGGAAAATTATGAAGGGAAAACTAATCTATGACACTGTGGTCTCAATGTTAAATGCATAAAACTAGCATTATGGAATAATGAAATGCCAAATACTAATATTTACCTGGATAAATATAGTCTCTTTCATTAAAATAAAGACTACATATCGTCATATGTTTCGAAACAGGCTTATCTATTCTTAATTTTACAATCCACTCTTTAAGAAGCTTTTTATTTTTTGGAAATAAAAGGGAATGACACGTCTTTTGATTTTCTAATTGAACTCTGAGGGACCGAGCAATACCTATTAGATATTTTTCAAATGATTTTTTGCTCAATCGGGTTTTAATTATTGAAAAATAAATTAAAAACGCCAAAATACCCTATGAATCCCAGGTAATGGCCCGGCTTTCATCCCCGTTTCTCTAGTTCGTGTAAAGAAGCAGCACCGTCGCTTGCGCTCGCCTATATATGAAATATATAGTAAGGGAAAGTATTGCGATCCTGAAATATTTCTACTTCCGTTTTTCAACGGAAATACAGGTGTTTGGAGTTCCCTTTCCCATCTATTTACACTGCAAGGTGAAGTCGAGCGAACATGATGTCTGACCACACCTATGCACCTCTATAGGCGAGCGCAAGCGACGGTGCTGCAGCTCAGAGGAACTAGAAGGAACTAGAGAAACGGGGATAGAAGCCGTGCGATTACCTGGGATTCATAGGGTTTTTTGCCGTTTTTAATTTATTTTTCCATAATTAAAACCCGAATGAGCAAAAATATATTGGAAAAATGTCTAATAGGTATTGCTCGGTCCATCAGTGTTCTTCAAAAAAATCTAAAGATGTGTCATTCCATTTGTTTCCAAAAAATAAAAAGCTTCTTAAATAGTGGATTGTAAAATTAAGAATAGATAAGCCTGTTTCGAAACATATGACGATATGTAGTCTTCATTTTAAAGAAAGTGACTATGTTTATCCAGGTAAATATTAGTATTTGACATTTGATTATTCCAAAATGTTGGTTTTATGCAAATAACATTGGCACCATGGTGTCATAAATGTTTTTCTTTTTTAATTTTCCTCATTTTTGTCTTACATCCGTTGTGCTTAATTGTTCCCAGTTTTCAAAGCGAAGCCTGAAAGTTTTGACAAACAAATAAATAATATGACAAAGAATCTAAGCTGTCATAACAATGATTGTATGAATAGGTAATTAATGTTATTACTAACCGAAAAACGTAGAGTAAAGTTACAATGATGTGTTTTCATTTACCAGAACTACCAGCTTTACACGTAAAATGACAAGAAAATTGCTTATTATTATTAATAAATTTGATTTCCACTTTTATTTGATGGGGCAGTCCTTTAAAATTGCTAGTTTGAAGGCACAAGGCTTGTAAAAGAACTGCTTTTTTACTTCTAGATAGATTATTCCACATGTTATTATGTGGTTTGCATCAAGAATAGCCTGCCCTTCAATTAATGGTCTCTTAAAATTACCTACTATCTCTATTACATCAACTAAGTCTATCCCCGTTCTTTCCGACATTTTGAAAATGCTACTAGCGCACCCTATAGTCGATTGCGCCCGCCTATACAATAATATTCATTACAAAGAAGGCTGACTTGGTACTAATGCCTGTTCTGGCTTTTGCTCTAATTTATTATAGACAACAGCAACGTCAGAGAAATGCTAAAAGGAAGTCTAGAAGCTTATCTGGAATGACACGTCTTTTGATTTTCTAATTGAACACTGAGGGACCGAGCAATACCTATTAGATAGACATTTTTCAAATAATTTTTTGTTCAATCGGGTTTTAATTATGGAAAAATAAATTAAAAATGCCAAAAAACCCTATGAATCCCAGGTACTGGCCCGGGCTTCTATCCCCGTTTCTCTAGTTCCTGTAAAGAAGCAGCACCGTCGCTTGTGCCCGCCTATTATTAAAATTATTTTGGATATTCGTTCAGGTCTGAGTTCAGAAGAGCTACAAATTAGAGCCGGAGGAGTAATTGGATCATCCCCCCCCCTCCCCACCGCCATTTAGAAAAAATACTAGTCGAATAAATTTATTTCTACAAATTTTCTAGTTTAGTACTTTTTTTTGTAGTTCGATAACATTTTCTTGTTTTGTGTGGCATATTGTGTAGGGGGGGGGGGGGATGTACTCAAGAGGTGTAATCCATTACTTGTCCAACAGCTATCATGATGTTCAATATGCAGGCACTTCAGTTTCAAATAATGACTTAAGCTCACAAAAAAAAAAAAAAAATGTTGATACTTAAAATTTCACTTCTAGGTTAGATGGTGGAGCTTATTTATACAACACCTACGAAACAAAGGATGGAAAATGGATGGCAGTTGGAGCTATAGAAAAGAAATTCTATGACAATTTTTTGACTGGATTGGGCCTCAGCCAAGATGATTGTCCATATTTTTCAGAAAATGGATTTAGTATTTTTACTAAAAAATTCAAAGAAAAGACTCAAGATGAATGGATAAAGGTGACATGATCATAGTAAAAGCTATCTTACATTTCTTTATTTATTAAATTTATGTATTTATCTGGATTATAGGTATTTTTCATTCCAGAGTTACATATACCTACCTTTATATAATTTTAAATTGAATTATTTCATTATTATTTTATTGCCTAAAAAGCCAATAATTCAGCAAATCTAAACTACCAGAGAATTTAGATTGTTGCACAATACAGAAGTGCATGAACTTTATCCAGTTATTATTATTAGGTTGTTTTAGGGCTAACCTGTAACACTACCCAAGTTACGAAAGCAAAATTAAATTTAAGAAATGGACTTTTCTATTTTAGTTATTAAATGTTCGGTGTAATACCAAATGAACTAAGCGCCAGACACCATATTTTGGGAAAATTAAAATTAAAGTTGAATTTTGATAAGTAGAGCTGTGTTTAATTCTATCACTTTTTAAGTACAACATATTTCACTTCTTCTTTTATATTATTCCAATATAAAGAACCATGATTTAAAAAAATAACAACAGATAATTTTAAAAAAAATTAAAATTTTATTAATTTGGTTAGGCGTTTAGTTTACTATGGTTTTACACCGACCAAATAATCTATAAAATAATAATGAATTATTAGCAATATTTCTTCTTTTTTACTTCTCTTTATTTTCTTACAACATAACTTTGTTTACGTTTCGGGGTTGTGTCCCCTAATTAAAAAATTAGAAGATAAAGAAAAAAAACTACAAAATAATACTAATTCTCGAATTTTGATTTAGATTTTCAAAAACCTGGACGCATGTGTGACTCCTGTTTTGAGCTTGGAAGAATCCATTGATAGTAGAAAAGAAGACTTCAATGCAGAATGTAAGACTCCTCTTCCATTGCCTCTACCTGAGCCTAGATTGGTCCGAAGTTTTAATAAATCACATTTAAAGGACTCCTGTAAACCTCCCCTCGTTGGAGAACATACTGAAGCTGTTCTCCTTGAAGCAGGTTATAACAAAGGTGAAATACAAGAACTTGCTGAGCAAAATATTGTCTATTTGTCACAAAAGTCGAAGTTGTAACTAACTATAGGATTTGGTCAAAGTTTCATAGTATTAGTAAACCTCCGTTAAAGTTTGGCATCTAAAATTCATTCATTAATTTTATATCCAATTAAGGTTGTGGTGGGTTGAGGTATACATGTTAGTTTTTATAGCTAAAGATGAAAATGACCATTTTTTAAAATACACTGAAACCTCTCTCTATAACGGACATATATCCCATGTGCCTAAGGGGAAAAAAGATATGGGGTTGATGATTTTGTCTGTTATATAGAGTTTTCTGTTTAGAAGGGGTAAAATACAAAAAATATGCACATATCAAATTAGAACAATAACACATGTTTTCATAGTATTAGGTATCACTATAATTTATCACTTTGAAATATTTTGTAGCACATTGGTTCCCAAACTTTTTGTACCACGCCCCTTCCTGTTGAAATAAAACCTCCCACGCCCCCCTTAAACAATAAATTATATTGGCAATGGGTATATTAAAAAAATAGAGAATTGCATTGAAAACAAAATATTTATTTTTACTGTAAAAAGATACAAAATTATAAGGTTCAATTTAAGTTAAAGAAATACCTACTCATAAGAGAAAAATAAGTTAATGAGATGGATGAGCTTGCATTTTCTTAACAAGTATGCCTATTAGGTTGAATTTTAGTAAGGGCACAACGTAAGTCACTGGCAACATCAAGTTTATTCCGATACTTTGTTGTTTGTTTATTACAAGAGTTGAAAATGCTTTTTCGCACAAGCAAGTGCTTGAAAAAGGCAAATATAATCTATAATAAATGTAATCGAAGAGCTTCCCGCAATACTCTGGGCTACACTTAGAAGTATTTTATCCAAAATGATGATTTCTCCATTTTTTCAAAGTCATACTTGACAGAGGAATCATTTTTTTATTTCCAAACCTTCTCCTTGCAATGCTTCTGGTAGGGAGTCTATGTTGGCAATCTGTAACCTTTTCGTCACAAGTGTTTGGGAAGTATTTCTTGAACTCTTCAGTGAGGTTTTCCAAATGGTTTGATATATAGTTTTTAATAAATTCAAATCAAATTTTTAATAAATTGTTTAATCACATTTTTTACTAAGTGAGAGTTTTTTTAATACGCTTTTAATTATTTAATTTTTTTATCGCGCTCCCCCCAGTTTGGGAACCAATGTTATAGAGAAAGTGATTTCTTGATATGAAGGTGCCATTGTCAGAGTTTTCTTTTGAACAGAATCATTTTTTTTTAACCTATACCCTGTCAGCAACATCAACAATGCGACCTCTAGGTAACCAATATAGATCGTTTTTTTCTGCTATCTCTAATGTATTAGCACTTGCAGGACATGTGTCCAAATGGCAGGGGGTCATGTTCTCTTTTTGTCACAGTGGACAGGTAGCAGTATTCGCCACTCCAAAACGATTTAGGTTGCACTGTAGGTAGTCCTGGCCAGTCAGCTGCTGTTTTCTGTTCAGTGGGATCCGCCAATAACCAATCATATAGATATCCCCAACTCAGCCTTGAAGCCATGTATCCTTCAGTCTCAGTATCTGATACTGAAGGTTTTGACTGTTTTTTCTTTGCTTCTGCTCTTGACAGTATGTCCGCCTTCTCGTTGCCAGCCAGTCTATATTATGCTGGTATCCCTTTTGGTAACTATCGCGGAATCTCACTCCTTCGGTTTGCTATAAAATATTTACGTTAATCCTAACTAGTCGAATCACTGAATACGCCGAGGAAATTATCGGAGAATATCAATGTGGTTTCAGGCAAAACCAAATATTAGAAAAAAAATTAGAATATAACGGAATCGTACATCAGTTTTTTATCGATTTCAAAAAGGCATATGACTCTATTAACCGCCAAAAGTTGTATAAAATTCTGGTCGAGCAGGTAATACCAAAAAAATTAGTAAACTTAGTAAAAATGTGTATGACTGAAACGTTCAATAAAGTTAGAATCGGTAATTATTTTTCTGAGAAGTACGAGGTCCGCTCTGGTTTAAAACAAGGAGATTCTCTTTCACCTGTTTTATTTAATTTAGCGCTGGAATATGCCATCAGGGAGGTGACACGTACCGGAAAGGGTTTGAATTTGGGGGGGAATATACCCGTGCTCGGATATGCCAATGATTTGGTATTGCTTGGGGAGGACGTGGAAACCATAGAAATTAACACAAAAACGTTGATGAAAGCCGGACAAGAACTTGGACTAGAAATGAATACGGATAAGACAAAATATATGGTTAATCGTAGAAGTGGTGAGGATTTCGCTGATATCAATGTAGGGGGGAATACGTTTGAACGCATAGAGAAATTTAGATATTTAGGGGTGATGGTAACTAGAAAAAACTGATTTCCTTAAAGGTGTTACCTATTTAAAAAGTATCTCACTGTTTTTTTTTTTCTTTTAGTGATGTTAATTAACCATTGCATTTGAAATGTAATTAAAAATTTAAAAAAATATATTTTTAGCTCATTCTTTACTAAAAATGTACCTGGTTGTGAATGTAATGAATGAGCTACTCATATCAATTATGTATGAGATAAGTTATGCATACAATAATTGACACATATTTTATAATTGATCTCAGAAAACTGTTATAATTATAAATACTAAAAATATAGTATTTAAGTTCTGTAATCATCCTATGAATGAGCTTGTTATTGATTCAACCAATACTATCTGAAAGAAGTGGTTGTTAAAAAAGTCTTATTACTATTTAGAAAAAATATATATTTTTGTTATTTTAATAATTAAGGAATAAATTTCTGTGTGATTTGTTATTATTCAATAAATTTTATAATCACATAAGTCTATTTTTATTTCTTTCACAATTCCTTAACCAATTGTTTACAGCAGGGTCTTGGAATTAAAGTGTGTATCAGTTATATCGGTTTATCTGTTACCTTAGCGTCATATTAATACATGCAGGGGCGGATTTAGCACAAAACTTGGGGTGAAGGGGTTACGACCTGCTCCCCCCCCCCCCCCCCGGTTCGACACTCACACGTTGCTTTTCTTTCGCCTTTCCTTACTAATAGGTATAAAGAAAGACTATTAATTTTTTATTTACAAAGTTTACATGGTGAGTTTAATCAAAATTGTTATAGCCATTTTTGAGAAAACCTTAAAAATGTGATAAAATTTATTGAATAAAGTGTCACTCTTTGTGCACTGAATTTAGATGAAACTTTTGCTATCACACCATGGGCATAAACCTATCCCAAATACTTTATATCAGTTTTGTACGATTTATCGTTTTTAAGACAGTCTGTTCATACATACAGACTATTTCGTGGGACTTGGTTATTTAATCGAACAGGTTCAAAGTGTATTTCTGTTGAAAACTGGAAGTCGAAATTTTTCATGATCACAATACTTTTTTTCCTTTCTGTATATTTTATATATAGGTAAGTGAAAGTAAAAAAAATCTAACTTATCATATAAATTACTAGCATTCCCCCTCGCGGCTTTGCCCGCAGGCCTTTAAAATCAATTCTGTGATGATTATTATGGTATTGATTTAATATAATATGTTAACTGATGTTATGGAGATTTAGTAGAATCGGAGCTTCCGGTAGGTGGAATGTTGGAGGGGGAAGCTGCCGGCTTGGTAGAAGAGAGGGAGACGCGCAATGGAGAGAGTTACTAAAACCGCCGAAACAAAAAATTGCTTACTCGTCGTGAATGCTTTATTTTTCGGCTTTAAAACATGGTTTTCGACGGCCCGTAGGGGCTTTCGATTTACACCCGTCGAATCAAGATCTTTAAAATGAGTCCGAATTAGATATTTTTTTCAAGTGCAAAAATAGGTGTCCGTTAGAGTTAAACGACAATTTCGCGATTTAAACCCCTTAGGGGTTACATTTTCGAAATTCCTTTCTTAGTGGTTACCTACATCACATTTAAAATCTAAATTACGAACGAAGTTTCTATCATTAGTAGTTTTTGCTCTGCGTTGATACTGTCACTCAGGAGAAGCCTCTTATATATAGAGAGATTAAAAAAAACAATGCTAATGGAGATGAATTCGAGGAGTGAAAGAACTGCAAAAATATGAAGGATTCCTAATATTAATTGAACAGCAACAACTTATAATATTGCAACAGATAATTACAATTTTAAAACTGGCTATGATCATTGAAAAAAGAGAATCACAAAAATGAAGGTTTAAAAATTTTGAATTTATTCATTAATTCACGAACTATAAAAGTAAAAGCTTTAATATATAAACAAAACAAAAATTTTTTTGTTAAGCTGAGGCATAAGGAAGAAAAAAATATTACAATTTATGAACAGTATTTAATATGAATTGTGTTTTCTTAACATTTTTCAGGTATGCATAACTAAATGCAACAGTACAAAAATTAATTACTACTTAACTGATAAATCAATATTGCAAGTGTTGATAATAAAGGTATATCAGGGTAACAATAAAAATATTGTATCCTAACAATAAAACATATACATTCTTTCTTTCTTTTTTTTGTTATTTATACATTTATGACTACTATAAACTTTGTATTATACTTTTATCAGAAATACAAATGAAATTACACACATTTTTTTCTTTACATCTATTAACAAATTAAAAAATTAACTATCAAGAATAAAATTATTATTCTTTAATATATTAATATTCTCTGTCGTTTTTACAAAGCCATATTTCTACCTTCAATGGAAATTGTAACGGCTCTCTTTGCTTGCTTCATACGTTTACTATCGATAAAATTTTTGTAGTGCTTTTCGAACCTATTCATTTGTTTTTTAGTTGTCTGAAAAAAAAAAAAAAAGTTAACGTCAATAACAATAATAATAATAATAATAATAATAATAGAGTGCAATTTAGTTTAAAAAAGGACAAAGGAATATCTAGATACAACCCAAAATGGATTTCAAAATATTACAAAATCTAAACGCATGTAAAAATACTAAAAATTTTAAATTTGTGCCTATGAGGTTTTGTGTGTCTAATAGTATAAAAAGGTGGGTTTACTACTACTGAAAAAAAAAAAAAAAAAAAAAAACAGTCCGCTGATTCTAAAAATAAATATTCCACCTTATTTTTGTGGCTTTTGTAAGAATTAAAATGTCGATTTTTTTTCAAACAGTTTATCTCTTAAAAAATATATTCCTTTATAAAATTTGATGTTAGTAATTAAGCCACATACAATATATATATTGGTTGATCAAAAAGTAACTTTATTGTTTTGTTTTTTTGTTTATTAGTTTTTTATTTATAAAAAGAAAAGTCACTTTCAACAAGAATAACACAAAAGTTTTTGAATGGGATTGTTTATTTGCACTGTTCTGAAACAGTCTTTAACCCTTTAACCGGGCGGGATGTATATATAACTATTTAAATATAATTATTTAAATATAATTATATATATAAATATATATATAACGGCAGATAAAAAAAAAAAAAAAAAAAAAAAAAGAAAGTCACCCACATAGTACACACTAACTGTTAACTATTCTTGGGTCTTCTAGAGAAACAATAAAATATCTAACATGAGAGATAAACAAATATTTCCATGAAATGATTGACAAAACTTTTTTGTCTTTCTTGAATTTTCATGTTTTTCCTTTTAATATATTTCTTTTATTTACATGAATAGGAAATGTTTCTTTTTCACTGTTAGTCAAAGAAAAGTTAACTCAAAGTAAGAAATTTTTTTTTATCTATACTAATATTTTCAATTTTTGTTTTTATGTTCAATTGAGGAAATGTGAATAAGAAATGTTTCCTTTAATTAAATCAGTAGGCAGTAACACCTTTCAAAACTATTTATAAACAAACTCATCTGTTGTGGAATCCTACTCTTCTGTACACATTATGAGCGGGACAGGTATTAGTACCCATTTATAATAAGTACAGCAGACTCCCGATTATCCGTGGTATTGGGTGGCACAGCAACCGCGGATAAACCAATTCCACAGATAATCCGCAAAATTTTCAAAATGTCAACAAAACAATTCAAATCAAAGCAAAATGTTTATTTATAGATATTACATACATACATACATATAAATAATTATGTAATTTATAAAGTTTTGTCACTCATAGTAAAATAAAATCACGAATCACAAAACAAGCTATATAACTGCTAAGGCCAAGCTGACAAAACTGACGTGAACGAGAAAATGAAATGATGAAAGTGGGATGGGAAAGGAGTTCTGAGATTTGTGACTCTCTCAGTCTTCGGGTATTACACCTATTGACTGGGACACTTTAGTAAGCCAACGGTCTGTTCTGAGAGTGGTGACTCACGCACTTTTCGGGTTTTATACGGCAGGTACACATGAGTAAACGAACTTTTTTCTAATTATAAAATGATTTGAATAGTGAGGTAACCCCTCTTAGTTAAATATTTAATTATGTATTAAACAAGCAATTTTTGTTTTTATGGGGAACTGAATTTTTATTTGTCTCAGTTAGAGGCTTGTTCATGTTTCACCTCACGGGAAAGTGTATACGATACTGTATAAATTAACGGAAATTGCTTGTTTAATAAACTTTTTTTCGTTCGTGTTTTTCGTCGTAACATTTAACTCATCTACCGCTAGAATAAAAAAGAAATCCTAGAAAGACCGCGGATAATCCGCAAAGTGGATAATCCGCCACCGGATAATCGAGAGTTTACTGTAATTTTAAGTGACACAAGGAAAGAATAATGTTTTATCAAATATATGGATCAGTGTATTTTTACCAGGAACACATTACTCATAACATACAAAGTCATCATAAATAACAAAATTTGTTTGCTTCTCTTTCAAATTTCACTTATGCTAGGTTTATACTTCCGACCTTCGTGTATTATGAGTTTGACAAAGTATTTGTCGTCTCGAATTTCGCTAATTTCTTCCGTTTAATAAATATTTGTCAGAAAGTTTATTTTTTATTTACACAGGTCTTATAGTATTTTTCTGAAATATCATTTTAAATTATCACATATATAAAAAAAAATCGTTAGAGCCGTTTTTGAGTTAATCGAAAAAAACTTAAAAAGTTCTTAAATAAAGTACCCCCTCCCTTTGAGCAAAATTGATGAAATTTTTGCTGTCACATCGCGGGCTTATACATACTCTAAATACCCAATTTCAGGTTCGTGCGGTTTATAGTTTTTGAGCTAGTCTGTTCACACACACACACACACACACACACACACACACAGACACACACACAGACACACACACACACAGACCATTTCGCGGGACTTGGTCATTTCGACTCAGGGGACCCCAAAACGTGTATTTCCGTTGAAAACCGGAAGTCGAATTTTTTCACGATCGCAATACTTCCACTTACTATATATTTCATATATAGGTAAGTGAAAGTAATATAAATAAGTGCATATATAATATAGTTGCAGATAAGACCCATTACCAATTTTAGCAAAAATCTAACCATTACTTTTACGTCTATCAAGTTTATTTTTACAGGCATATATTTTGCTTAGCTGGCAAATTGGCCCGCTAGAGAGCGCTGTCCTATATCCTAAGCTAGCCGCTCATAATGTGTTAATGTTGAGTAAATTTTGTTCTACTAATTTATTTTTAAGTAAACACTAGATAAAAAATAATTTAATTAAAATATAAACTTACCCTAGTCATATCTACATCAGTCTTCCATTTCGGTCTTACTACGTAGTCCTTGTTAGAAGGAACGGGTACCCTGGCTCTACCAACCCAGCCTTTGTCACCAGGGCGAAGAGCTCTATTTAACAGATTAATTATCATATAATCAGTTATATTGACATGAAATCTTAAAATATAGTATAAAAAACAAAACAAGTAAATTAAAAATAAACCCATTAGCCCATGATAATATTGCACATCGGCAAACGATGGTTACAACCCAAAAAACTGTTTTTTTGGATAATAACATGTGAAGTTTCTACTACCCTCTGAATTTCACTGTGTACATACAAAAAAAATAATCTATCATAAGGGGAGTTAGTACCATTGGTACTAAACGTAACTCTAAAGTAGCCCTCTACTTGAGTTAATACGACCATCCCCTCCACAAAAGAACATAGTCATTGTGCCTTACACGAATGAACTATTCATACTATTGTGACTATATTTTAGAATTATAGGTTTCGTCATTTTGATTCCAACGGTATGCGTAATTCAAAAATGATATATTTAGAGTTGTATCCATCTTCTTGCCAACGTGCAATATTAAAATGATAAAAAGAGTTTTAAAAATTAAAATGAGGTTCTTACAACAATATTCTTATAACTTTAAATTTATAATTCTGTTCTGTTGTATGGTTAGATACAATCAGTGGAGGGGAGGCCAAGCGGGCTAATGTGTTGCCCCAGACGATCAACGATATCCAGAAGTTTACTAATTAATTAAGACCTCTAATTTTTTAAATTCCAAGTTTCCCCCTAAACAAAGTGAGCCATTTCTAGAAAAAGATAAAAGTTCGAAAACGATCAGGACTATAGGGTGGGTGGGAGGTAGAAGTTCTATTTCAGCAAGTTTTTCCTTTATGGATAGAGCATCGCTTTGATTCTTCTATTTTCTCTTATTCTTAAAATTGCGAAATAAAAAAAATAAAAATGCTAGAATTATATATTTTTAAAATTAACTTTGTCTTGAGATTGATAGATTGGTCTCTTTTTAGTTTAGATTCCTCTTCAACTAACCCACACGTACTGCGTGACTTTGGTGGCTGCAAACGTTCTTTTCCCATAACGTCATAAAATTACTCAATCTCATATTTCACCGAGAGAATTTCATTTTTTAAATCTATATACGGTCGATTTCATAAAAACCAATGTAAAGCAAGATCAAAACAATTTTTATAACAATAAAGAATATACCCAGAGATAGGCTGAAGTTATGCAATTTTAATATGGACAGGTGTTCGCACCTGGTATCAAAGAACCACCGAGCGAACTTTGGAGAACTTAGGACAAACGGTATGGATTTCTATAAAGAACAAACAGAATTTCATCTTTATTTATTTATTATATTGTTAATTCTCTGGGTGAAACCGGTATATGCAGCTAGTTATTAATATATTTTCAATCCTAATACTATACTGAATCATTTAGCAAACATATCTTTATTTATATAGATTATAGCTGTATATCCCAGTTTCACCCAGGGAATTTTATTTTTCTAATGAAACGGTCGATTTCATAAAAAAAATCATTGTAAAGCGAGATCATTACGATTTTTATAACAATAAAGAATATCAGCTGAAGATAGGCTGAAGTATGTATGTAATTTTAATATGGACAGGTGTTCGCACCTGGTATCAAAGAACCACTGAGCGAAATTTGGAGAATTTAGGACAAACGGTAAGAATTTCTATAAAGAACAAACAAACAATCAGAATTTCATCTTTATTTATATAGATAGTAGCTTAGAAATAATGGTGAGAAAGAAATGTCAGTAAACATCAAATAATTCAAAATGGTCATTTTTTTTTTTTTTTATTACCCCCAAATAAATGTTGTAACACTTCTGTGGATAAAACAATATTTATTCAAAGAAAAATAACAATAGTCAATGCCTCACGAATAATAACAACACAAATATTAGGACAGGTTACAAAAATTATCACTTTATAACAAATATAATCATATGGCTTGAGCTTCGCAACCAAGACTAAGACTAAATGTACAGTCACTCGCTCCTTATATATAGTCGTAAGAAGAATGGTCTAGAATTTTGTGGAACGGCGTGGATGGAACCCAAACTTCACAAATACGTGCTACGGCAGTTTGTTCGAACTTTTAGTGCTTTCCAACGATAAGTATAAAACCATTCCAAACAATATGTTTTTGTTTAATGTTACAATATTTTATTCTTTTCATTGTTAAAAAAATAAGTGAAATGAACTTTTTATACTTAAAACGAAAAGATATCAATGACACTTACTTTTCTTCTCCCGAGAAAGCTTTAGTGATGTCTTTACTGGCCTTAGGGCTGGAAGAGCCTTCTTCCGAAACCCTTCTTCGTTTAGGCATTTGTTCGAGATCCCTAGCTTCCCTTTCTTCTTTACTCATAGCTATCATAAGAAAATAAAATAGAAGAAATATATAATAATTTAAAATATCAAAATATGAAGTTTAAAGACAGGAATATATAGGGTTTAAAGAAACCAAGTGAGAATCAAGAATAAAATTAAATTGACTTTAATTTCTGTAAGTAAATTTGCACACACATAAAAAATCAGTTGATCAATGATAAAGATATATGCTTTCCTAATCAGTTTTGCAGAAAAATTTTTAATTCAAAAAAGCTTATATAGGTATTGTAGCTTACAGAGGTATTAAAATAATACACCCCTTAATAAAAAAATAAAAAAAATCCACCAAAAATTAAACCCAGATATGTCAAGATTGTTCAAAGAGGGCAAAACTTCACAAACTACAGCCGAAATAAACAAAAGCATGTAAATGCAGCATTTCGCTTGGATCCCTGTTTTTATAACTGATTCAGTATACTTTTGATGTTTAAATACAAAGCAAAGGAAGCAAAAAGCATCACATAATAAATGAACAGAAAATCAGGTTTCATTATGTTGTTGGTCTTCAGTGCACCAAGCGTTCGTATGAATTTATGATTTTTGGTATATTTAGAACACCTTAAAATCGTTTTGCTTTGATTGTTTTATATACATACACATAAAATGAGGTCTAAAAAGTATTTTAGGCCAAGGAATGAATGAAACATAAATAAAATTAAATATTAAATTCTAAATTTTACCTTTGAAATCAGCAGAAAGATTAAATATAGGGCGAGCCCATTCATTTATAAGACGCCCAGCTAATTCTTTATTCTCTTTGGTTTCTTTAGGGTGCTTATAGAGGTACATGACAGCTTTTCCGATTCCAGAATGTTTCAACGTAGATTGATCGATAGGAGGAAACTATAACATACATTTGGGCATATAACATACATTAATAGTAGAATAAGGGTCAGTGGAGAGTTGGAGGTGGCTGGGGCAAGAACCTTGGTAACCCAGTTGGAAAGAGATCCACACTAGTATAATGGGTGACCCGAGCTCGAGTCCTGGCCATGTGCAATCTATTATCTTCACGTAAAATAATATAAAATAAATAAAATATATTAAATTTTAAGCAAATAAAATGTCTTAATTATACTATCAATACTATTTAAAATACCTAAACTTTACCTACACTACCTGATTAAAGTTGGCTATCTATAAATAAATATTCTAAAAATGAGAATTTAAATCTTTCTTTTGACAAATTTTCATGTTGACAGTTTCAACTTGTGTTACTATTCTAGCCGACCTTTGATAAAGTTAATACTTAAGTATCTTGTTTTGTAATTCAATAAAATAATAATAACAAAATAGAAAAAATTGAATAAAATAATATACCTCCTTCAATAACCTAAGCACAGATTCTCTGATTCGTAAAGCTGGTAAACTCCTATCTGGCATTGGAGCGAGCCAATCACACAACACGGTTAGTACATTATGTTCGATAAATGCTAATTGTAGATCATGTTTCTTCAATTGTGACATAACTTTAGGAAGCATGGCAACTTTGTTCGTGGCAGGTTTGGACTGCTGGTTCAACTGTCTATCGCTCTGTAACACAAAATAAATTTTTTAAATTATAAAATGAGACATTTAATTCCAGTAATAATTATTTATGACAGTAAAACGATGAGTCCAACCTTATTTCAGTAATAAAGAAGAAACAAAAATGAATTTTTGACTTTATTAAATTTGCTATACTTACATCTGCAGCACTTTTCATGTCAGCCAGCAACTGAGCTATAATATCATCGTTGTCATTAATTATATCAATATCTTTACGTCTTCTACGTTTCGATTGTTCTTCTTTCTTCTTCATCAACATTAAATCGAAATCAGAAAGCCCGGACATTTCCCTAATAGGAAAAAATAACTTAAATATTAAGAAAAGAAAATAAGAAAAAATTATAAAAAATAAACAATATCATAAACGCTATACAATAATATAAAAAATGCTATTCACTATAATACTCAATAGATTAGAACCGCAAATAGATCGGAAGATAGGGGACTACCAGGGAGGCTTTAGGAAGGGAAGATCCTGCCAGGAGCAAATACTTAACCTGAAACTAATCCTAAAATATTACAGGACTATTTTATAATATTTTATGCATTGTTACATTTATGTATTATCTCATTTATATGTTATTATTGAGTCCAGACACAACTATTTGTATACAGTACCATCTATTTTGTTCATTTTTAAAATATTTTTGTTCACTCAGTTGTCATGTGCCTTCACTTCAAAGCGTTGGACTTCCCCATCATAAACCTTTGAAGTCGGCAAACTAACCTCCTACCACTACCTCTCACCTTATTTTTACCTTTAGTCTTAGTATCCACCTGGACTCAGCAGGTAAATATCAGATTCTATTTTATCTTGTTAACTAGCCACTTATTTTTATATTCATGTATACACCATATTTTATATTATTATCAGTTCTGTTATGTATCCATTTATTGTCACCCTCTAGCATAGATACTCATATATTTGTTTTCTTTTAGCCCTGATGAAGATCCACAAGTTGGATCGAAACATTGGCATACCACAATAAAATCATTGTAAACTGAAAATCCTGACCATCATTTAACCTATCGTAATTGAAGAACAGTTGAATATCTCTCACCTCTAAATATGCAATACAACATTTAAGAGGAAAAAAAAAGTTAATTAATCAAAAGGGAACTTATAAGTAGCAATTCCTATGTAGGATTTCTTTTTTTGTACCTTTCAAGAACACCCTTTACCATTTTGTATAAGGAAGATTAGGTGATTATAGTTTTATGTCTCAAAATTAATGAATATATTTTAATGGTAAATATGATGATAATTTAAGGTAAGTACGAGGGTCATTCAATAAGTACCGAGACAAATTCTATAATTTTAAAACTATTCAATGAATGTGCACAATCTTTTCAGGGGTGTTAGTTGGCAACCATGGGATATGCTGTGTTCAACTGTTTCATCATTTTATGTCAACATAACCTTAAAATTTATAATTCACCATGGCAAGTCCACTAGAATATTGCACCTTAGAAGAGCAGCGCTCAGTCAATAGATTTTTAGTCGCAGAAGATGTAAAACCAAGTGAATTTTTGAATGTTAGAATGTTGATACAGTAAGGTAAAAAAAAAAAAAAAAAAAAAAAAAGGTAAAATATTCAAGGTTCGACCTTCCGCCGGTAAAATGATGCTAACCATCTTTTGGGATTCACAGGGTCCAGTCTATAGCGATTTCCTTGAAGATCAACGAACTATCAATAGCCAATACTACTGTGAGATGCTATAACACATAGTTAGACCAGCTATCAGGAGCAAACGCCGTGGACTCTTGTCAAAAGGAGTCATTCTTCAGCACGATATCGTCCGCCCTCATACAGCCCAGCTGACCCGTGATAAGCTTCAAGAATTGGGTTGGGAGGTCTTACCTCATCCTGCCTACAGTCCCGACCTCGCCCCATCTGATTTTTACCTGTTTGGACCACTCAAAGAGGCCCTATGTGGAAAAAGATTTGCTACCAATGAGGAAGTTGAGGAAGCGGTGCAAAAGTGGCTTCGGGGTAAATCGAGAGAATTCTTCACCAAGGGAATTAGGACGCTGCAAGAAAGATGGGACAAGTACATAACTGTGGGGGGTGATTATGTTGAAAAATAGCCTTAATTTTGAAATATTTAAATAAACCGTTTTGGAGCTATAGACATTTGTCTTTTTACTTACTGAAAGACCCTTTATTATAATTCTTTACTGATTTGAGGCTAAGCAGATCAAGTTTTTTTATGATCCTTTTATTAACCACAACTTTTACACAATTTTTTTTAACATTTCGGCAATTCACGCCATTATTAAGATGAACTTCCGTGACCACAAAATATTTTAATAAAATAGGCAGAATGCCCTTGTCATAAATTTAAGAGTTTTTATTTTGACTTTGTAGCTTGAAAAGAAAAGTACTATAGTTTTTTTTAACCAATAACAACTCTTAAATTTATGGCAAGGGTGTTTTTTTATTTTATTAAAATATTTTGTGGTCACAGAAGTTCATTTTGATAATGGCGTGAATTGCCGAAACAAACAAAATATTGTAAAAGTTGAGGGTAGTAAAAAGATCATAAAAAAACTTGACTAATTAATTTTATTTTTAACTTCCATTTTTAAACTGGTTTAATAACTTCTAATTTATTAATTTATTATTAGTTGCTGATATCGCATCCCTAGTAGGGGCGGGCGTAGAAACCTATTACAGTAAACCCTCATTATTACGAACTCGGATACAACGAACACCTCGATATAGCGAACCAAAATACTATCCCCCCAAAATTACCATTATATTTCTGCTGACCCCCTCGTTATAGCGAAATCCCTCGGTTAGTGCGAACTACCGAACTACTACTGGAATTGTTATTATTCTTTTTTTTTCTGTATAATGTAGAATGAGCGCGGGAAGATGAAGTAGCTCCAGTTTCTAGAATTGAGGTGTTTTTTTACTCTTAACTAATCCGATTTCCTTTTGCTCTCTCCCTGATTCCATTGACTTTTTTCTCAAAACTAGCTCAGTTCTGTTTGGACCTCTATATAATTCGAATCAGTGTTCTGTAGTCGTTTATACTGTTTGTTTTTTTAATATATAATGAGTTCGTTGGTAGACGTGTGTCACAAACGTAAATCCTTATCAATCAAGGAAAAATTAAAAATTCTCCTGGATATTGAATCGGGAATTCTAAGTAAGAAAACCATATACAGAAAAATATGGAATTCCAAAATCAACATTGTCAACCATTATAAAAAACAAAGATAAAATAGATTCAACCGCAGCCCAAGGATTAACTACAGCATCAAATAAACGACTGCGATCTGCGGCTCATGAATGTTTGGAAAAAAAATTGGTAAATTGCTTTAAACAAATGAGATCCCAAATACCAATCTCAGACCCTCTTATTAAAGCTAAGGCTACAGAACTCTCAAGTGAATTTGGCAGGTAAATTAATGAATCTCATTGTTTAATTAATATGTAGTTTATCTAAAAATAAATTACATACATGCGTTTTAATTTAAGTAGTTCTGATGAATGAATTTCCTTCTAAATATGATCAAATTAGTGCGGCCATTGGCTAAAAAAAAGATAAAAAAAAAAGAATCCTCGGTTATAACGAATCTCGTTATAGCGAACTATGAATATCAAACCCCCTACCAGTTCGCTATATCGAGGGTTTACTGTAGTAGTGAATATTTTTAGATAATTTTGTTCATAGCTATTTACATTAATTAAATTAAGATTTACAACATATAATTTTCTTAAAAGCCTCGATGTTTGATGTTTCACGTTATTTGATTGTTTTTTAATAAAAAAGTGCCGTTGTAAAAAAAAAAAAAAATAACCACTTACGCAGAATGATTTTCAAACTCAATAAGTATTATTAAGAAATCTGAAAAGGACAAATACAAAAATGGTACGAGACAAATAGATCACGTAAAGAATAACTTAGAAAAGTTTAATGCGCATATCTCTATCATCTTTTTAAGAAATAAAATTTCTCCTTTGGCCTTCAATGAGGATTTTTTTTTTTTTTGCGGCTTGAAGCACCGCGACCTCCTTGTGTCTATTGTGCGCCTGGGTCTATTGTGGGTCTATACCCGAGTTTTTAAATTGGAATATTTAAAACATCGGTAAATTTTAGTATGCTTGTTGGGTTTAGTAAGTCATTGGAAGTTGGATTGTTTATATTTTCCTGTCCAAATATTTCAAATCAGCTTAGCAGTACAAATCGGTCACACCAACAGATTATGCGATAGGCTGTTTTGTTCTCTTTGCACAGTATCTACATATTGGTGTTTCAACAAACTTTCGTTTATACATGTGTTTATTCAGTTTACTGAGTCCCGTGTAGATAGCTGTAATTTTTTTAAGTGCCTTCCTGTCAAGATTTAGTAGCATATTGCTTCTTTTGACTGAACAGCCATCTAAAAAGAATTTGGAGTGATAATGATTTTTATCCTTCCAATATTGTTTTATGATAGCTCCATATATTTCCATGATCCTTCTTTTGGTGTAGCTTATACTTATTCCCATTACTGGTTTGGGGGTTATGGGTTTATTAGCTGAGCCTCTCCTTGCTAGGCAATCTGCCTTTTCGTTTTCATGGATACCGGTATGTCCTGGTACCCATTCCACTCTTACATTATTATTTTCTGATAATTTATTGAGCGTTTTACAGCAGGTTTTAACAACCTTCGATTTGGTTATATGGTTACTGATTGCACCAATAGCTGCTTCACTGTCTGTAAATATGGTTACTTCTTTGTTTGATATATTTTCAGTCAGCAGTTCTGAGGCACACTGGCAAATTGCTACAACTTCTGATTGGAAGACGGTAGCATATTTTCCCATTTCAATGAGGTTGGAATGATGGGGCTGCACCATCTGGATGAAACTCGAAATCCCTTTCATAAATATACATTACCTATGTAAAGGCTTTTATGTACCAAGAACATAAAAAGTGCTCTGAATAGTTGTTTGTTGCAGACGCTTGTCTCATTCCCCATTTTGTATTCATCACATCAGGCTCACATTCACCAAGAGTAAAATATATGCTAAGTGGCATTTTTCTTTTTTTACTATGGTACTTTTTCACTAAAAAAACAAGCAAAAACATCAGGTCAACATAACAAAATGACATAAATAAAATATTGGCTCCTATTTATCAATGTTTAAACATATTCTATCCAATCCAGATTTGGGATTGGATGTGGATCTGTGATGGGAAGTCGATAGAGTCACAAGCAAAATTTCAGGTTAACCCAGCCTTAGCATTAATATTATTATAATTACAAAATTTTACATAAAAATACTTACTCCCTGTCAACAGGTCTTTCATCATCAGATTCGTCCGATATCTGAGGTAGAACTTCAGGGTTGGCTTCACTCTTTTCTGCATCATCAGTCTTTTCCTCGTTTTCTTTGGAAGTCTGTCCTCCTTCTTCTTCTTCCTCCTCCTCGTCCTCATCATCGTCTATTCCAACTTTCCTTTTCTTTTTCTATAAGACATATTATTAATATAAACAATAAAAAGTTTGTATCTATAAGAATCTATCAGCACAAAAATTCATGCTCAGAATATAAAAATAAAAATAAAGGAATAAAAAAAACCAAAACTGCCCTAGCTAAACACACTTCCGAGCATAAACATAGCTTCGATTATGACAACACTATAATTTTGCATAAAGGAAATTCTGAGCAAAAATTAAAATACCTTGAAGCACTATATATAGCTGCAAACATTAATAAGGTTGTCAATTTTAAAACTGATGCAAGAAATCTTAACAATTTCTTTGCTGAAACTATTGACATTTTGAACCAGTAGTGAATTATTTGTTCTAGATTTGCCTTTGCTTTTCATATGTTGTATATACAAATATATGTATTTATAATTCTAGTGCATGATGTTATGCGTGTATGGGTATGAGTGTGTATATATATATGTATAGATGTAAAATTAAATTACTTTAATTAAACCTTTTTCAACTTTAGTATTGTATTTAATTTTCTATAGACCTTATTGAATTAATATTTCGGTTGTCTAAATTTGTTTGAATGTTGAATAGGCGAAAATTTGGCATGTAATCTGCACGATTAAGTGAATTATTGAAATAATAGGAGGCTTTGAAGCCTTGCATTCTATATCTATATAAACAATTAGATTTCTTAAAACAATAAAATATTTATTTTAAATAATTGTTTGTTCAAAGAAAGAACCAGTCCAATTTGAAAAAAATAAGCATTTCTTTTTTAAACAGACTGTTTAAACGTGAATTAGGCTTTCAACTAAAACTAAACTAATGCTTTAGGAACCGAGCAGTAATGATAAAACCGATTTCCACAGAAGGCGATTCAATCTTTAACAAGATTCAAAGAGATTAGGTTGGTTGATTTGAATCTAATTATTTAACACATTAGATGCGGCAGCGTATTTCAGGGGTATCCTGAATTGAACGTTATCGGTCCCCGGTGTCCGACTGCTGGGATGAGCCACAGACGATATTGGGCGTCGAGGTCCGATGGGAATTCTCTGACGTAAGCGTTATTTTTTGACTGAAAAGTGAATTAAATGAGCGTCTTAAGGGCATTATCTCTTGGTAAGGATTGGAACTAGACATAATAGGCGCAGGACAGGCTAATACAGGATTTACGCAATTCTTTTTTGAAAATTGGACCTCGGAGTCTGATTCTAAAAAACAATAGAATTTCAGCTGTTAGCAACATTTTCTACACTAAAATGCAATAATCTCATTAAAAATTGACTAAATTGAGTGTTTGGAGTGTTCGGACTATCGGACATTTTCATGTGGAAATCGGCGGTTAAGAAGGGAATGTAAGACATCGGACCCCGGGGACCAATGCCGCACCTAACGTGTTAAACAACTAGTAGGGTAAACCGGACAGTTATTGACACCCTTAAGATTACATTTCTGTGGTGAAATTAAAAAAAAAAAAAAACTTTTTATGAAGGTATCAAATTGAAACTTCCTATAGCTCCTCTTTATTTATCCTTATAAAGACTCAAGAGGTTTTTTTTGGTCAAAAGTTCAGTAGTTTTACCATATGGCAATATCCCATCCCACATATATTTCACAAAGCCTAAAAATAAGTTTACAGCAAATGTAAGGTCCAGTCGTGCTTAGGTTCTACTGTGTCTGATTTAGAATTAAATGTAGCATTAGAAAATTAAACTCTCACATTTTGCAATTACAGTATACTCCTGCTTAACCGGCTCCCGTTTAACCGACTCTCTGGATAAAGTGACAGACGCTTTAAAAGATAAAAAATCCTTTTTAGCATCCTTAAAAGCATTTATAACTTTATTATATTCTCAATCACTGATAAAAATTATTGTTAAAATTTGTATTGTGTTGCAGTTCAATAGATCGTAAATAAATTGAAATGTAGGCAAAAAGTCTTTTGTTTTTTGACCGAACTTCAGTAAAACAAATCTCTACGGAGTAAAATTTATCTTGAAACAAAATCCTTATCCTCCATTCATGTAATTAAAAAAATAAAAACAAAATTAAGAAGAATCAGCTTTGTATATTTAGACCAGACCGACGAAATGACATTAAGGTGAGTATAAACAAAAAAAAATAAAAGATTTTGTGAAAACTGACTAGATTGATAGAGTAAATTTTCATTAATCGTTAAATTAAATTAGCCAAAAAATGTTATCTTCTTTAATTAATATTTATATAACCTTTATAAATTAGGTTGTGTGTTGTATTTGGGTTTTATCACAATATAGAAGTTATAATATAATATATTTTTTCAGTCTTTTTATACGCTTTTCCGAATTAACCGAAATAAAAAAAGTTTATTCCATAGTTATGTTAAATCTAGAAGTAAAATCTGATACAAATCTTTGTGCGAACTGCTTCGCACGGGTCCAGCTACTTTATTGTAAAAGGTGCAAAAACTAGTTTTTGATACCTTGTGGATTTAATTGTGAAATCTTCCATATGGTTAGTTTGCTAAACACTTATTTCATAGATGACTTAGAGGACTCTTCAAACATTAGACTCGTGTATACTTGAAATAAAATTAGGAATCTTTTACTTATTTCTTTAAGTTAAATTTTGGGAGTAAATAACTGTACCGAGTGTCAATATTTTTCAGAATTTCTTTTTTTTTTTTTTTTTTTTTTTTTTTTTTTTTTTTTTTTTTTTTTTTTATGGCTGCTAAACATTTGAACATTACATTAAAATAACATTACTTAAAAGAGCTAACTTCCAAGAAGACTATTATACAATAAGAAAAGAAAGAAGATAACAACTTCTTTAAAATAGTGTTGATACTTACAGCATTACTTTTTTCACCATCTCCTTTCTCTTCATCTTCTTCTTCCGAGTCACTAACAACTTTTCTCTTCTTTTTAACGGCTATTTCCTCATCGCTGTCACTATCTCCACCTATGAAGAAATGTTAACAAAAAAAAAAAAAAAGAATATTAGATTGATGGAGTGATATTTTCCAATCAATAACACTCCACGGTTAAGGTGATAACCTCATTACACACAATGAAATAAAGTGATACGAAATAAACATACTTAATCTGAACTTGCGATGAAGAATTTCATAAAATTCGGGTTAATTTAAACTTTTATCAAACATTTAGACAAATTGTCAAATGAAGAGAATTCAATAGAAAATTAACAAATACCAATCCTTGAATTTTTATTAAAACTTTAATTATAGTTCATTTAAATACGGAAGTCAATGCTCTTATTGAGAAAAACTTTTCGAGTTTTTAGATATTTTGAGACAAACATCGAGACCCAGTATGAGCATACCTACCTTCATATCAACTACAGTAGAATCCTGATGATTCGTATCCTATATCCCGATAATTCCTTATATACCGATAATAGCATTGGTCCCATGCTATTCTCCCTCTAATTTCTTATAAAAACGATGTAATTTGGTCCCCTCGATAATTTGTATTTATTTTTGTCAAAATAATATTTTAAATATCTAAATTTGGGTCATAAACCTTAACCATTTAACTGCGGAGGGAGCAGGGCATGAGTTGGGGACCAGCGCGCGGCTGGATAATGTACTAGCAGTGAAAGGGTTAAACAAATACCAAAAATACTCAAATTTATATTAAACCTGGCTAACAGCAGTAAATTAAAGCAATTCAATCTGGGTGCATAAGCAAAACTAGATCAATTTTAAATTACTTGAAAGAACGAGGTCATTCTAACTTGTCGATCAGAGGTTTTGTTTTAAAGGATAGAGCGAAAGTTTTAGCGATTCAAAATTTAACTAAATTAAGAGGGAAAGTATGAGTTTTTCCAATGAAGTTTGTTGCGACTTGAAAGAAGTAATGAAAGATAAGAAGGCTCATTTTTTACACAGAAACGAGACAAGGTTTTATGTTTCAAATGACTTTCCGATCGTATTAAGTTTTTGACAAGTTAGAAGAACAGTGCCATGGTAAAAATCTAATGAACAAGTACCACTTTGTACCATGAGTCGCCAACATAGATAGGACTGAAAAAGTAAGACCGTCCGTGATAGATAAGTCTGAATACAAAGAAGTTTTTAAAACATAAAAACTTTTCTAATGATGAATCAGCCATAAATTACTGCTAAAATCGCAAAGCTAGCTGCTTGCATCACTTTAAAGCAAAAACAGATGTTGATTTTTGACCTTTTCTTGGCTAACGCACAAGAAAAAGCTATAGACAAGACCCGCACCTACGGACTACAACAAAAGGCAAAAAAAGAGTTTTTTCAAAAGTTAAATTGTAATATGTTCAATTGTTTTACCTATACCCTTTGTATATTTTGAGTAATGACTGAATTAGTTTTGATATTTCGTATTTTTATCGCCTAATAATCCTTTGATGCCTGTATACTGATATATCAGTTCGAGCGCTGCAGTCCCTGTGGCCTGTAGACTGATATATCAGTTCCGCCCGCGTTAGAAGAGTAGTCAGCCCAGTAGTCAGCACCTTAAGAGATGTTTTTGTGGCTTCTTTTAAAACAAAAATTGAATTTTTACTCTTCGCTTTCGGATTTATCGTATCATTATTTAGGAATGAAACTTTCATAAATGGTAGGTAACAACTCGTAAAAAAAAATATAGTATATAATTTAAAAATGTTATAAAATAAACAGATATATAAAACATTTAATATAACATTTCTAAAAATTATATGTAAGTATGTCTACTTAGGTACGTTCATACGCGAATTTTTTTTTTTAATTTCATGAATATTAGAGGAGCATGGCGAGCAGACAAAATAGTCATTTTCTTATTCATATTTAGGACGAGTGCAGGACATATGAAAATTATTTTTACATAATTGGCAATCATGTTTCTCCAACCCTGTTTTCAGCCCGTCCGGTATTTCCCAGTGACGAGGTTTATGGTTTCCTAAAAAATGTCCAAGGGTTGTTTTTTTTTTGTTTTTTTTTGGAGGCAAGTGCACCGCGGCCCATATGGGCCTATTGTGCGCCTAAATTCTTGCCTGGGTTCCAAGCTGCACTAGAGGCTAATTTTAAGAACCTCAGTAAACTTGAGTAGGCTGCTTGGGTTGATTACCTCATGCGCCTTAGGGTCAGTGATGCGGTCCAGGCCAAACAGCCTGAATCTAAGTGCTGCGAGTCTGTCACAGAGGCAGACTATGTGAAAGCCGGTTTCACGCTCTTTCTCGCAGTATCGACAAATTGGTGATGCCGCCAGTTTGAGCCTGTACATATGACTTCTAAGCTTACAGTGTCCGGTGTATATAGCTGTAAGTCTTTTAATAGCATTCCTGTCAAGATTTAGAATTTCGCCACTCCTCTTGGCAGAAGGACTCTCTAGGAACAATTTGGAGTGTCGTAGGTTTTGCGTCATCCAAAATTGTTTTCTTTTTGCTCCATAGATCTCCTCTATCCTCCTTTTGGCAGAGCTTTTGCTGATGCCACACACCGGTTCAGGAGTGATGGGTTTGATGTTGGATCCTTTCCTGGCTAGAGTGTCTGCATTCTCATTTCCTGGTATGCCAGTATGGCCTGGCACCCATTCTACATTCACTCTGTTATTGTTTGCTAGGCTGTTGAGTCTTGTTTTACACTCCCATACAACCTTGGAGTTAATGTCTATGTTATTGAGTGCACCCAGTGCAGCTTGGCTATCTGTGTAGATAGTGATTGTCTTCCCAGACAGTTGTTCCCTCAACAGTTCAAAGGCGCAGTGGCTGATTGCCAGCACCTCTGATTGGAAGACGGTGGTGAATTTACCCAATGAGGCATATATACCTTCATTGGGTTTATCTTTCCTCCAGATGCCCGCACCCGACCTGCTATTGGTGAGTGAGCCATCTGTATAGCAGCATATGCCATTGTTTGGTATATGTGATGTGTTGACCTTTTTACTGGTATTAAAGTTGGTTTCCAATGAGCCCCTGATCTGAATGTCAGAAAACATGGATAGGAGTTTATCCTCAGTTGTAAACTAAATTACATAGTGTTCTTTTCGGGTTTTTCCAACTTAATTTTACCTGCACCTTACGAAGAAAAATATGAATAAGGAGCTAAAGAAAATAAAATAATAATAAAAACCAATAAAAAAAATAATAAAAAAAAAGAAAAAGAAGAGTGAATGTGGCCAAAAGTATTCAGGCCACCGGGCACAGCAGCCGGTCTAAGGTCTCAGGCCACAGGGCCCACATTACACTCGCACTGCTCAGACGTTAAAGGGTTATTGGAAATCCCGATAATTCGTATTTTACTCTCAGTCCATTGACAATACAAATATCAGTATTCTACTGTATTTTTATAATAAGTGGGCTGTTTGCCTGCAATAGTTAATCAAATGTTAAGCAACATTGAACATGTCTAGTACCTAGGTATCACCTTGCCAATGAAGGCTATACAGCCCAAACTCCCCCTGGCATGTGAATACCCTCAGCTGCTAGAGGTGACTCACACTGACCAGACATAAAAATATCTTAAAAGTATCTTGAAGTTATGACCTAGATCAATTTGTCACTAGCCTTGAACCCGAGATAGTTGACGCCATCGGTTCAGAAGGACACAGCCCAATTGACCCCAATGGGACTGGTTATAGAGCTTTCTTTCGCTGGCAACATGGAAATCATCATCAAGCATCATTAACACATGCAATTCCAAAAGAAGAATATGGGTAATCTATGGAGTAAAGACGAAACAAGTTTAGATTTACAGGAATCAGCATAACTCCCAACTGTTTTAGGATGGCCAAAAAGAAGCAGTATTCTGCTGAATTTTGACTTTCATTGAAGAAAAGTATTAACAGGTCACTAAAAGTAATAACAAAAATCTACATAGGTCACTCACTATAAGATGTGCTGTCATATCTTCATGTGTAATCTGATGAATCTAAAAAAAATCTGGTATTTGAGATAATTGGCACATAGGCTGCATTTTATGTGTTTTACAACTTGCCAAGTTTTTTTGAAACTCTACCTTTATCCCTTACCAAGTAGATGTTGAAGTTAGAAGAAGAATTGTCTCTGCCAACTGGTGCTACTTCGGTTTGAGGAAACAGCTTGGTGGCCGCATACTCTCTCGGCAAACAAAGTTACACCTATACAAGACCATCATTCGTCCTATCCTGATGTACGGATCGGAAACCTGGACAACAACCAAGGCATGCGAACAAAACCTTCTTGTGTTCAAACGGAAAATCCTTCGCAGGATATTCGGAGGAGTCAAAACAAATGATGGAAACTGGAGGAGACACAAGAACCAAAAGATATATGACACATTCAGAGAGCTGAATATTGTCCAGGTCATCAAACTAGGCCGATTGCAGTGGGCATGGCATGTGGCTCGCATGAGTGAAGAAGATTTGCCCAGGAAGTTGCTGACAGAGCCTCTATATGGGACAAGAAGACGAGGAAGACCCAGGCTAAGGTGGAGTGACGGAGTCGCGACTGATGTGGGAAACATCCTTGGTGTGCGCAAATGGATGGCAGCTGCTCAAAACCGCGGCGATTGGCGAAAGCTGCAGGTGGAGGCTAGGACCCATCACTGGGTTGTTGTGCCGGACTAGTTAGTTAGTTAGTTAATTACCTTTATTCCCTTCTAATGCAATAAAAAATTTCATGTATTCTAAAATAAATTTTAATCTTCCAATGCTGTCAGGCGATTCAAAACACTAACATAATTACGACTATTACAAATGGATTCTTCACCAAAAATCACAAAGGCAGGTGTCAAATTACACTAATGATAAAAAACTGTTATCTGGCTCTCTTGAAAAGTTGAGTTTTTGAAGATTTAGTTTACCATAAACCCAACGATATAACGATTTCCAAGTAGTTTCTTGATTACAGAAACCTTTCCCTGGCACTGAGAGTTCATCATATAGCCAGTTGGTAAGAATGATTCATCAAACTAAGGTTCAGAATTTGAAATTTTGCTGACATCCTTAACACGTTCACGCCGGGACTGTAATTCATGCTCCTCGCACATTGGTGCCAACCTTAATTATTTTCTGTCTATCGGACGGGAGTTATTCCTGGGCATTATGCAATATTGACAATCCAACATTAAAAAAATAAACAATACAGTCCTACCTCGTTATACATCGTCGTGGAAAGTTTAGTGATTGACTAAAGTGTCCGATGCACTAGTCTAGTGCGGGCCACCGGTGGTACACGCCGGCGTGAACATGTTAAACTAATATTATAAGACTCAGACTCTAATCATGGTGCGAAACAGCATCGAGTATCTAGTGCGATTTGGTAGGGGTTTAGAACTAATAAGATTATAACAAAACTATGACAAACTATGAAGAATCTTTACCTGCTTTCTCTCGATCCGATTCATCACTATCTACAATAGAATGCCTATCTTCAACATCAGAACCTGAAATTAATGATCATATCAATAAAATTATAACAAAGATATATAAAATATATATATAAATATAAAAAGTTTCTTAATATCAGATACACCAATCATGAAAGATTTTCACCTCTCTATGTTAATAACAATACTAATGATGGATAGTCAGGCTCTATGCCAGAATGTCTTAAATCCATTTTTATCAATTTCGAGATAAGGGTCGATCTTTATTAAATAAAAATGCTGAATCCATTGAAACTATTAAAATGATCGATTCTCGAAAGGTTCAGGAGATTTTGAAAGCCAAACTATTCTATTTGCGGTACGTACCTGAAGGCCAACCTCTCCTAAGTCCAATGTTGGATGAATGATTTTATTGAAACAGTCAATGAAAAAGGACTTGGGGTAGTCTAGCTCTCAGGCTCCAATTGGATGTTTGTGTATGTTTCCGTTTATACAATATTGATAATCCTATCTCAGGCTCCAATTGGATGTGTTGGTGCGTTTTAACAATTTATACAATATTAATAATCTGGACTTAAGGGATGGTCACCATTTATGGGTCTTACCCTATCCTAACTTTACTCCATATCAAGACCTTAGTTTTAAGCGGTCTACCATTCTGATCTAAGTACTAAAATTTATTCGGGTCAATACAAATGGAACAATAAATGAAAATTCATAAATTTGCCATAGAAACGAATTTACATAATTCTAATTGTAACATTATCTATAAACTTAAAAGCAGAAAAGACTCGAAAACAATAACAAGATTTTTACTTTCTCTTTCTCTTAATGGTTGTAGCTGTCTTTTTAATTAGCCCTGATGGAGGGTTTTACTACAACTTGAATACTGGGACACAGTAAAATAATTAAATATGTTTTACACATACTTTAAAACTATATATATTAATACATTATCATGATATATATGAGAGTGATTGTATAACATATTAAGTAACATGTTATACAATCACATCACTAAGCATGTTAATAAATTTTCAATAAGTGGAATCAGAAAATTGAGGTTTCGTAATAACTGTCTACTATCTTAGGTCTATGCCAAAGCGTTGGATTGGCCAGCCATCTGTCCATCCTGGCCCTAGAAGAGGCAGATCAAGATTTAGGTAAACTGACCTCAAAACTATCATCCACCGGAGTGCAACTGCTCTCTGAGGTGGATGAGAAGGGACTGCAGATTTTCGAAAGAAAAATATTAAGAAGAACATATGGCCATGAAAGAGAGGACAAAGCATGGAAAAGAAGGAAGAACCAAAAACTCTACAGCTAAAAGGCTGAAAGTAAAGTACCTAAAAGGTACTCAAAATAAAATAATAACACAAAAATTTCATATCAGAAAATTGTTGTGAACCACAAGAGCGCAGATAAGAGGTTCTGGTTCCTCAGAAATTTCGTCTCTAGTGCCTGGACATGTTTTTTTTTTCCCCTCCCCTTCTCGTCTCTTAAGCTGTTTAGGGTTAATGGCGTATTATTAAAGGGTAGGGGATAAATGGCGAGTATTATTAAATGTCCCTTGGCTCCGGGTTTTAAACTGGCTATCTTCGGTTTATCAATCATGTGTTGTCAGGAGCAACTTATATTTCCTAACACTTTTGCCCACTCATCTGGCTGAGATTTTAATTGTGCTAATGATATAATTTCATATGACAGCTTTTAGCTTTATGCAATTTTTTTCTTTTAAAAAAGGACAGCAGCTTAGTAAATAGATAGTTAAAACAGTGGCTTGCTATTCATTTAAAGTACAAAAGTTAATTTATAAACGGACTTTAAAATAACCTGAAAAATCTAATTTTTATAAAGTGGTGTTATTGAAAGGAATGGACAATATATTGATTGCAAGTTGAAGAATGGGTAAGACATTTATTTTTAAGTCTGTAAATAAATTGAAAAGATACCTTCTTTTGAAACGGTCTTCTTCTTTTTCTTTCTTCTTATAGTGATGGGAGATCCTTCCCTAGAACTCGAGCCGTCATCCGTTTTATTTCCAGCAGTATTCCCTTCTTCATCTCCACTTTTTTTAGGAGAACTGGAGGACTTATCTTTACCCTTTTTATTGGATGAGTTGGATCTCGAACGAGATCTGGAAGAACTTTTTGACCTCGATCTTGAAGCTCTGACAGAACCGCTTTTAGAACGAGATCTTGATCTGGAACGAGAACGTGATCTAGATCTGGATTCTCTGGCAGACCCACTCTTGGAACGTGATCGGGATCTTGAAGCTCTAGGTGATCTACTCTTTGACTTTGAACGACTTTTGGAACGCGACCTTGATCTTGATGCTCGCACAGAACCACTTTTGGAACGAGACCTCGATCTTGATGCTCGCACAGACCCACTTTTGGAACGTGATCTAGATCTCGATGCTCGTACAGAACCACTTTTAGAACGAGATCTTGATCTCGATGCTCGCACTGAACCACTTTTGGAACGAGATCTTGATCTCGATGCTCGCACTGAACCACTTTTGGAACGAGATCTTGATCTCGATGCTCGCACTGAACCACTTTTAGAACGTGATCTTGATCTCGATGCTCGCACAGAACCACTTTTGGAACGAGATCTTGATCTCGATGCTCGCACAGAACCACTTTTGGAACGTGATCTTGATCGTGAATCTCTACCAGAACCACTCTTTGATCTTGATCTTGATCTGGCTTTCTCAGATCCACTTTTGGAACGAGATCTTGACCTTGATGCTCTAATTGATCCGCTTTTAGAGCGAGACCGACTTCGAGATTTGGAATGGGATCTAGATACTTGACCAGAATCACTAACTGACTTCGAACGAGATCTTGAATGCGACCGGGATTTTGAACCTGACCTCCTGGAACCACTTCTTGACCTGGATCCACTTTTAGAGCGTGATCTCGACCTCCGAACGGAACCACTAGGAGACTGAGATCTTGACCTAGATTGTGATTTTCTTACAGAGCTATTAGATGGAGATCGAGATTTTGAGCCCCGATTTGATCCACTCCTAGAATGAGATCTTGATCTTGAACCAGAAGAAGCTCTACTTCTCGATCTTGATCTATCTACAGATCCTGCTCTTGAATTTGATGCTGATGAAGCCTTCGATAACGATCTCTCCCGTGAACCAGATTTAGATGTACGGCTGGCTGGAGAATTACTTCGGCTGGATTTATTATCTGAATTTGAACGTGATCTGGATAGCTTGTTTGTAGAGTCCCGAGACCGAGATCTTGACTGTCTAGAGGAGGCTGGACTGCCTGGATCAGAACGGTCATCTGCAATATCAAGACCATTGCTCTCTAGGGGACTAGATTGTATTTCTTCTGTAAAGTAAAATATAAAAAAAAAAAAAAATTAATTCCATGTAAATATATTATATTCTCCCAATAAACATCTTTTCCCCAGTCATGAAACTAGAGATATTGCAGAATTAAATTTAAAGTTTTTTTTTTTTTTTTTTTTGTAGTTATTATTGAAAATAATAATTTCTTTTGGTAGTTATGAATGAAAATAAGCGAACATTGAAGTTTCATTTTTTTTCCCCTTTAATTGCTTAATTTCTCTAGTGAAGGTTTAATTATTGTCTCATAGATAAATAAAATTAATAATTATTATATCATGACTGGGAGGAAGTGTTCCAAGAATCATTTAATTAATAGGAAAGTCATACACAACCAAGTCAGTCAGAATTAACCCTGTTCCTAGAAACTGTTAAAAAAAAAAAATGAGCCTAATAAGCATTTTGTAGGTCATTGTGTTATTAAGATTCATCACTTTAAATATGTAATTCTTAAAATATTTATTTTTTAATCCAATTAAAATATTGCATTATTAAAATGTTGTTCCCTGTGACATTGTAATTTTCTATATTTATTAACTGTGCAGCTATTGTTTGCTGCAAAATATGTGTGTATATATTGTGTTAGAAGTTCATGATTTTATAACATAAAGAATATTTTATATATAAACAGTTATAAATAATAAATAAAATAAAATAAACATTTATATATATAAGTTAATAAAAAGAGAATGTAAACGAACAACTGATATAAATGAAAATTAACAGTTGATAAGATAAATTTGATACTTTTAAACCTGTGGGTAGAACGTATCGCACAGTTTTCACTCAAAAAGGTTTTGAGGTAATTATTTTAAAGGGTATTCTAACACAAAGAGTGTTAATGAAAGTGCCACTTCCGGAATACTTCCCTAAGATTATGATTGTATACCATATAATACGGTCTAAGGAAATGTATCCCTATGATCTTGGCGGTAGGAAGCAGCTAACAGTTTTACTGTAGTAAACTTTACATCCATTTAAATTTTAGCCTTGTCTAGTGGGAAAAATTACAGCAAGGTTCTAAAAGCCAAAAACAGCATATTATGTCTTGCCTCCATTAAGTCTTATTACAATGAGAATTAAAAAATTTCATGCCAATGTCAGATTATGAGTGTATCAAACTCTAAGACTATATATCTCCAGACATACTGACACCTAAAAACCTTTACTTGGTGTCTCAACATAATACAATATAATAACACGGATTTGTAAACTTTATATTATTTTCATTTTTATTAAATTTATAATCAAATGTTTTACATCGCAAGGCAGCATGATGCTGCATCCCTAGATTTATGTATTTCAATATAAAAGCTATTAAAGCAAGTGTAAAGATAACATATGTAACTAGTATTATAAGAGACTGCAGGAATTTGATAAAAAAAAACATTATTTCAGATTAAAATTTGAACTAATTTGTCAAATAAACTTTTCATTATGAGTTATTACTTCAACAAAAAAATTATAAGAAAATTGGTTATCACATACCTTGTTGAATATCCATAATTCGAAATATCTATGATATAATTATGATATCTATCTCGAATTATAAATATAAGCAGTATATATTATGTAGACATTTTAAAGGTGTCGTATGTTTGTTTATAACAATAAAAAAAAAATTAAAAATACGAAAACATATTAAAGAAAAATTTAACGCTTCACAGATCAGACAAGCCCCCACTAATGAATGACAGAAACAGCATAAGGATAATAACAAAACGATATCGCGTTGGAAATAACTATAGGGAAGAGATTGTCATTAATAATTTTCTAAACCAGAAATAATTACACAAATGTAACTAAGTCCAAAGAGAAACTCTCCCTAACCTAACAAACCAAGATGCTTACATACCCACAACAGTACAATAATTCAAGCATACATGTTGATGACGTCATAAAATCCTAAACACTTTAACCCTAGAACCACTAAGGTCCGGAGTTGTCCCGAGTACCACTAAGGAGGGGGCTCCTCGAGCCCACGCATATTTTTTTTTTATTTTAATAAAATACTCAACTATTTTTAGTTTTTACTACATTAGTAAGCATTACCTACTTGAGTAGGTGTGTTATAAAAATATTAGTGCAATTCCTGCAGTTTAGGAAATAGAAAAAAAAATTGTGAAGATGGAATGAGTATAATTTACAAGGATTCAGATTATTAAAAATAGAAAAATCATATTATTATTTTTATATAAAAATTAATTATTAAACACATAAAAATGAAATTAAACCTGTTGATACTTTAATCTGAGGAAGATGATACCTCACATTGGTTACAAATAGTGTTTGAGGTTGAGTGAGTCCTACAAACATTTCTATGGCATATGTAACAGGTTTGCTTCATTTTAGACAGATGTGAATATTTTTGTTTTTTATTTTTTACTTCTTTCACACACTTATAACATCTTTTTCGGGTATTTTCTTCGCCTTGAGAAGTAGTAGGATGTTGTGCAGGTGCAGCTATAGGGCGGCCTGATACAAGTTCCATTGTGGCAATAATCGGCTTCTGAAGACCTGTCGTTGGCTTTGCCATCCTTTCTTCTACGCACACTTTTATAAGTTCCTTTCCTAATTCTAATAGAAATGTTTTTCTTCGTTCCTTTTCTTTCTTGTGCCACGTTGGTAATTTAGGTGTATATACCGTGTATGCATTCAGAGCCCCAATATCAACTAAACTATAAAATAGTGACAATGTACACCTCCTTGTGCCCCGTTTGCAAGAATACTTTCCTGCCATTCCATCAACACTGTCAACACCCCCTTTTGTCTCGTTATAAAATAAGTTTATATCTGATTTCTTTTTAGTGCTTGTTTTATTTATGGTAGAATCTGTATGCTGAGTTGAAAGAAGTAGTAAATTTTTTTTTGGTTTTATTTTGGTTATATATGATTGTAATGTGATAGGCGTTTTGTTATTTGAAGGATCTGAAAAAACAAAGAGAGAAGAATATAGTTCTCTGTCTTGTACATTCTTTAGAATGTCTGGTATATGCTTCCTTTTCATTTGCAAAGTTCCGACTAATGTGAGGGAATAATTTTGGTACAGGTCCTCTGCCAAATCAACTGAAGTGTAATAGCGGTCAGTTGTCACGTTCCGGGAGGTACCCTTTATCGGTTCAACAAGTCTCTTGACGATGAACGTGGGACCTCTTTCATTTCCGACAATGGTTGGTTTTTCAAACCGCAATAAACCTCCATGTTTATTATATATCTCAAAGTTGAGTCTGTAAGCATTCTAATTAGGATCCCATACTTGCCTGGCTTGTCCTTCATAAAAACTTTGAAGCCACATCTACCCCTAAACAAACTCAGGATTTCGTCAACAGTGACATTCTGGCTAGGAATTACTGACTGTTTGCAAATGGAGTTAAATTTTTCAAAACTGTCTCGGAACGGAGGAAAATTATCAGCCTTGCTTCTCTCGCTTCTGGTATTTTTGTCGTCGAAACTCAAGGTTGAAAGGAAATTTTCAATTCGTATTCGTGAAAATGGTGCTGTGTATAATGGCTTACTGTGTAGGTTTGACCATAGGTGCATTAGAGAATGTTTTGAGTCAAAATCAGCTCCCATGGTTATTAGAACTCCTAATAAACCAAGCATTCACTATCTGAGAATGGTTCAATATTTCTGCTTCTGGCAACGTTATTTGTATGAGTTAAAATTAAATTCCTTATTTCTATTGGAAAAAAAAATGTAAAAAAGGTGTAACTAGTTTCGAATCATTTAACATTACAGTATTGCTAAGTTCAGCTTGCTCAGGGCCTCTATAAATTTTTTGTATGGCTCTTCTTACCTGTCGTCTAGGGGGAACTGTTGTATAGGATTTGCCGGATTTGCTTATTACAATATTATTTTCAGATTCTTCTGCCTCACTGAAACTATTCTCTTCGTCTTCTTCATCATAACAGTCACTGTCATTTAGTATTTCAACCACATTTTCTTCAGAAAAAGTGCTGTCATTATCACTATCAGCTTCCACTTCAGAATCACAATCAATAAGTCCCTGAATAAACTCTGCCGTAACAGTCTTACTAGTGCCATCGCTTTCTATAAGAATAATTTCATCCATTGTTTCACAAAGTGCACGAGAAATAAATAAACCAAGCCGTAGGTACAAAACAAACCAAGCTGAAACCTCAACAGGTCAGGAAAAATCCGGCATGGAGCTTGCCTTTTACAGGTAGCGTGGACCACTAAGGAGGGGGTCCCGCGAGCCCACGGGCTGTTTTTTCTCATATTACTTTTATTTTCGGTTAAATAGTTGCATAATGGCAGAATTATTTGCATAAATGTGAATTAGGATATTTTTCAGACGGCTACTGAATTAATGGAATGTTCATAACTTAAATTAATTGACATAGAGAGGAAAATACAAAAAATGGGCTCGGCAAGCCCCCTCCTTAGTGGTTCTAGGGTTAACAAATAGAAGATACCTATCTCCGACATACACACAAATCTGTTCTGATCTCCATTATCTCATATCACACTATACATAATCTACTATATCCCTATGTTTCCGCATACTTTTTATTTTAAATAATTTTTTTGTAGCTTTGACTTTATAACTAAAAAAACTATGGTGCCTCAATGAACTAGAATATATGCAATATCTACAACAAAAATAGAGTTTGAGGTTTATATAATATTACAGTAAATGAATAAAAACAATAATAAACCAATCTTTTTTTTCTTATATATAGGTCAACATCGACTTTTTACGCTTTTAGGAATTTTTAATTGTTCTTACTTCAGTTAAAATCTCTCTTTTGCCCTTCCTCTCCTTTTTCTTACAGAAAAACTTTTGTCTTATTTTTACTTTTGTTTATTTTCCTGACCCTTTAGCAGCTGAGGACTTTGGACGAAACTTGAACTGAGAAGCTAAGCGGGTCTGCCGGCTTTTACCCTCCCCAAGCTTAGGCGTGTAGGCCACCCTATGCCGCTGAATGCCTTAACTTCTTCAACTCCTCATTACCTTTTCCGACTATTTCATATTAGTATTATTTACTTTTTCTGATTCTATAATACCTTTATTATTATTTATATAAATTAAAATGCTAGATTATCGATTGTAATGAATGATTACATGATTTATGAACGTAATAATGAACAAGATAATAATAATTTTATTATTTATGTAATTTTATTTTATTACTGCTCAGTAAACAACTTTCGCGACATGACGAGAGCAACACCAAAACTACCGAAATACTAACGAAATAAAACAGTGAATACCACCAAATAACAGACGGATAAAAGCAGAGGACTATTGCTCGGAGCGTCTAGAACTCGAAATGGGTAATGGTTGAACAAATATTTCCCTAATAGATATATCCCTGCAACTTAGCGGCCCATAGATGTACTTATTAAGTCTCCGAGGATCTGCTAGGATGTGCATCAGTCACTACAAGTTATCTCCTGTGAAGATGGTGACGTTAAATAAGTGAGAAACCGGTTGCGAGATATACTGTCCTCCGCAACTGGGGACCGGCGGCTCGCCATGATTAATCTCGTCGTCGGCTAATGGGGACCGTCTTTTTTTTCCGAAATAAAACCAGAGCCATTAAAGGTTTATTTGAACAGAACCTACGTAGGTACGTATGTTCCTGTTGCTCATTCATTGCTCAGGAATTTACTAGGACTACCCATTGGTGTATTCGAAACCACTATAACGTAATATTGTGAAGTCACGATGATATTAAGATATCACTTCGCGAGGAGCGGTCGCCCGTGATGGTATTAGACGTGCGCGCCGCCGCGCCGCGCCTTCGCCGCCGGATGATTTTAACTGCGCCGAGCCGCCGCCGATGAAGGTGGCGCGCCGCCACTACTAGCAGAACAGGGATTTTTTGTGCTTGGCATTGATATTATTGGCAACAGAGTTTTTCTTTAAGGCCTATTTGCAGACCTTCATAAAGCTACGAGAAAAAGTGATCAGCGGATATGAAACATTGTCAGGACATTCCTCAACCGTCGCATCGCAAAAGCAAGAATTGGTTGCAACAAGTTGTTTCTATTTTTCTGCGGTATAATTACCCTAATCGGATTATTGCCTGTCCTTGTTATTGTTTAAAGGACTGATAAAGAATTCCATAATTTCTTTTATCTTCACTCATTTTCCCCCTCAAAATATAGTAAAACTTGATTTTATTTATTATTAATTTTTTAACGACTATTACCACTTATTATGCTTTCCACTTAAACAATCTTTCTATTTCATCAGTGCTGTTGTATTCCATCTAAGAGATCCAGTATGTTTCAGATGAATCCTATAATACTCCACTATTTAACCCCTCCCTCCTTCATATCTCAATCTCCTACCCCATATGACTATTGTCCTTCCCAGAAACAGTTCAACCGTCCTCTCTCATCTTTCCCCACTTTGACTACGGCTGTATGGTGTACAGTGGACTGTCTGAGGCACTCGAAGCCAAACTTAAACGCCGAATGAAATATTCAATACGTTCTGTCTTTAGGATCCCAAGAGATACGCATATAACCCAGTACTATGCCGAGATGAAGTGGCTCTACCAGTCCTACCGCTGTCGGTATCTACTGGCTTTCTTCTTATACTAGGCCATCAGAACTCAATGACCCTCCTATATCCTACAGAGCCTACAATTTAAATTCTCCATCCAATCTCGCCAAACCAGATCCCGTACGTCCCATATATATCCTCCACCCTATCGAACTTATACATGAACAAATCCTTCATAATGCAAGCAACATCCCTCTGGAACTGTATCCCCTCCGTTATCCGACACGCTCCATTAACTTCCACTTTCAAATCACTCCTCTTCGAGATCCTATTCAACTGATCATTGAAGGAACACGATGGATCTTTAGAAGTACGAGGGGGGTAAAGAAAGTTCTAAGCCTGATATACATTTTCAACTTACATATTTTTATGTTTCAATATAGTCCCCCACAAGAGCAACGCACTTATTCCACCGCTTCTCTAACATCTGTAACCCGGCCAAATTTTTTTTTTTTCGAAACCTTCTTCGAGAGCCGAGATCACCTCATCGTCGACGAAAACACTCTCCCACACAAATGTTTTTTCATATTAGGGAAGAGGTAGAAGTCTAAGGGGGCCAGGTCTGGCGAGTAGGGTGGGTGAGGGAGCAGCTTGGCCGTCTCCGAGGTAACCCTTGATTTGTGGACGGGAGTGTTGTCCTGCAGTAGCAACACACCTTTCTTCGGCGTTTCTCTTTGATGGCCTCTCGCAGTTTCACGAGAAGGTCTGCATAGTATTGCCCTGTTATTGTCATGCCATGCTGCAGAAAATCGACCAGCAAAACTCCTTCCGAGACTAACGTCTCCCAGATCGGTCATCATCTTCGAGGTTTCCTCGGCCAGCTTTGAAGAGTGCGGCCCACTTTTTGACAGTGGCATACGATGAGGCATTGTCCCTCAAAGTTGCAGATATGTCTTCGAAAATTTCCTTCGGCCCCATCCCATTTTCACAAAATATTTTATCACTGCACGGTGCTTAAAATTAGACATTTTTAAATCGACCAGTAACTCACAACAGTCTGAAAGAAACTGACCTGAATTGAAAGGTGGAATTAGAGAGATAAGAACTTATTATAAGTAAACAATGACCTTTAACCCCATTCAGCTTATCTGTTTTCATTTCATTTCAAAAACTAGTTATTTATGTCACAAGACTGTAAAGTATGTTTTTTACAAGTGAAACTCCTTTAATGTACGGCCTTAACATTAACAATCCAATTCAACAAATAAAATTATAAACGAGTTATATACTCCCAGGTGCATCCGCAGGATTTCCTCTAGGGCGGGGGCAGGCTGATAAAATTTGCGAAAGGGTCGAGGTATTCTGACCTTGTAAGGCTCAATTAATTGTCAGAATAAAACTTAGTATAATAAGTGTTAATGTAATGCTTTATAAATATAGTAAATGGATACGATTTATTTATTGGTAGTTTTTTTTTCTCAAAATTTGTAGAGGGGGCAGCTGCCTTCGCCTGCGTATGCCCATGATACAAATATCTCGCGAGCATCGGTGCGCCGGTATGCGCCGCCGCCGCCGGTGAAAAATCATCGGTGCCCCGCCGCCGAAGATTTTTCTGTGGCGCGCATGTCTAGATGGTACGTTCACTTGAGCACCGCAAAGCGCCTCAGACAAAATGAAGAATTAATATTGAAGCCTGGTAATATTCATTCAAATTACAATCTGGCTCTAATTCTGAAGTTGACCAATCATCCTAGTCTATTTAGAGAGGTAGGAGTGGTAAAATCTCGCCTTGTGACTTTAATATTATACAAGTCTATGTATTACTCGTATTAGGAAATATTATACTGTATTGGAATTCAATATGTAACACAGCAAACTTTATTCCTCACGAATAAAAGAGTCTGTTTAAAGTTCTGGTGAAAGAAATGGGGTAAAGCAATAATAGTATAATAATCGGAAAACAATAGAATACTATAGTCAAAATATTAAAGTATGAGGTTACAAATACATCGCGAATAATAACATCCGAAACGTCGATTTTATAAGTTGCTCCAAGAACTTCGAGGAGTCGTACACGGAAACGTCAGGTCCGCTTTCTGTATTTTGGAAAGTAAAAACCAACTCTTTTTAAGAATAAAAAACATTTTACAAAAAAAAATTAAACCGACTTCGAAACCTAGGAACCAGTAAAAATAAATGCACTGAAAAGTATGAAATAATAACCTTCTAATTTTTATGAATACTAAAAAAAATTGAAAATGGTCTAAAAAGCGGGAAAATGCAATAAGACGAATAATTTTATTTTTATTTGTACAGATACACACTAATTGTTATTAAAAATTGTGAAATTAAAATATTAAATACTATGTTCAATACAACAATCTTTTCGGAGGCGGCGCAAATATAAATGACATGTTACCAATACAATTACATTAGTAGGCATTAAAATCAATAGATGAGAAAAGAACATCCATTTTAAGATTTTCATAATGTCTAGTGTTAAAATTTTTAAATTTTGCGCCGCCATCGAAAAGATTGTGTTGTATTGAACATAGTATTTAATATTTTAATTTTACAATTTTTAATAACAATTAGTGTGTATCTGTACAAATAAAAATAAAATTATTCGTCTCATTGCATTTTCCCGCTTTTTAGACCATTTTCAATTTTTCTTAGTATTCATAAAAATTAGAAGGTTATTATTTCATACTTTTCAGTGCATTAATTTTTACTGGTTCCTAGGTTTCGAAGTCGGTTTAATTTTTTTTTATAAAATGTTTTTTATTTTATACTTTTTAGTTGGAGAAGATAACAAATGGAGAAAACCGTAAGTTGGGTAAAAAAAAATTCGAAATTTTTTTACGCTCTACTACGTTCGTCTTTCCCGGGGCTTTTTATTATAATTATATAAACAGTCACCTTTTCAATTTTATGAGTACACACAGAAAAGTGGAAAATCGGTGCGTTTATAATACAACTTTCAACACCCTACCTTCAACGATTATAATTGCAATTGTTTTTAATAAGATCAATGTTGAGTCAATTATGGTAGTACTAAGAATAATATCCTTCGTAATAAAAAATTAGTCAGAAAATAAATTGCTAAACACTGTTGCTTCAATTCTAGTGGAGTAGCATTTATGGTATTAAGTATTTTCATGGCTGCCAAATTTTTGCTGAGGGGACTTTCATACAAAGAGGTTGCTTCTGGGAGATATCAACTTTTATTTTGCAGTTTTTATTGATGGATGAACATCATTTCAGTACTTGAGAGATGACTACCTCGAACGCGAAAAACCCCTAAACACATCAAAGCTCATTTTAACTGTCTGTTTCAATTAAATTCATTCATTTATTATTGGACTTAGGCTCTTAACAACATACTTAGGCTCTCACGAACCGCAAATACTGAAATTATGACGGTTTGGCTTTTGAAAATTTCGGTAAGCTTTAGAAAATCGAATATTTAAATTTCTTTCAATTTAATAAAGATCGGTCGAAACCTCAAAATCAATGAAAATTGACTTAAGACCGTCTGGCTCTTTGATAACGCTTCATTCTACTACATTTCAGTTAATACACAGGAAACAATTACAACTCACAATTTATGCAAGTGGAAAAATGTAAAAAATCGAAAAATTAACTGGAAAATGAACGATGGAAATAATTCCTATTAAGTGACTATCATAAGGATTTTTATATCTCGACTCTCCTATTTAGACAATAGCAAAGCCTGTGTGCCTCCAGCTAGTACCGTTATCGTGACTTAAAGAAAAAAAATGAGACAATTAGCCATCTTAGATGGAATTGGTGATGGAACAAAATAATTTTGAAATTATTAAGCAGAACGTAAATTATTTCATAACTGGATATGTCCCTAATCTTTTTTCGAGCCACATTTGAGCTTAGATGGCAGATTTTCGTGGTCTGAAAATAAATAATTTGGCTCTGACAGCCTTTCTAATTTATACGGCTCAATAGTTGCAGAAACAAAATTAGAAACCTATAGTAGTAATCCGGATAACATAACAGAAGTGTCACTCCATGGAGATTTGGCACATTTCATGATAACATTGTATAGTAATATCCAATAGTGACCGGGTGTAACCGGAAGAAGACAGATGTGCCTGAAGCCTTTGTCAAGGCCCCGGAATCAACTGAAAATAGGCTTTTCCATGAATTATTGTATTCCTTTTTAACGTGCATAGCTAGTAAAGTAGGAAATTAAAATCTAATTTAAATCAATAATGGTTTTCGTTTAATCGTTAATCGTTAATCGTTTAAATTTAAACGAACCTTCGAGAACTTGAAGAAGTCTTAAATTCTGCTTTACAACGGTTATCAATCTCTTTCTTGGAATTCCACGAATTTCGTGGTCTTATGCTTATGGTGTCCAACCGTCGACTAGATCTAAATTACGAGTAAGAAGGTTTACTGTTATCGGTGAATATATATATCTATCTAATATATACACTAATATCGCTACAGAAAACGACAGCGATATTATGTTCTGCGGATATTAAATATGTTTATTGAAATCTATTGTTGAAAAATTAGTTAAGGTAATGTATACGTTGGTTCCAACAAGCACTTAAAACACGTCGATAACTAACACTGCTCATGTTCTCCCTCCACTCTTTAGATTCTAAATTTGATTGGTTGGTTTTCCCATTTGATTTATCTGGCATTAAAACAATATTGAGATTTGTTAGTTACTAATGAGTTTAATAGCTTGTTGGAGCATACCTTATGTTATATATGCCATATGTTTTTCCAATAAGTAAACATTTTTAGCGATAATTAAATATTTATTTTCATGTTTTTTTCCCGATAACTTCTTAAATAAATTAAGAACCCAAAAAAGGTTTTAATGGGACCAACTTGGGAAAATACTCTACAAGATGCAAAAGGTTTCGTTCCAATTGGTCCATCCATCTCGGAGTAATCGGTGGACATACATAGAAAAAAAAAAAAGAAAAAAATAAGGCACATACGTATCGAATTGAGTAACCTCCTCTTTCGTTCGAAGTCGGTTAAAAAAATGAAAACGACTTTAGAAAATTATGTTACTAATCTAACATATTCGAAATTTAATTTTTTTTTAGACTGCGCTTTCTTTATAATTTAACTTTTCGCTTCAAAAAGTCTTTATATTATTTAGTTAATGAATGGCTGAATGTTATTACTTTTCATTTACATTACAAATCATTCATAAGCTTACACCCTGAATATTATTTCTTGCCTTTCAGTGAGGTATAGGAGTAATGAAGTTTTGGCCATCAGAGGTTAGAATTGGTCTAATACCTATAAACCTGGACTAGGTATTTTATCAAGTCTGTTAAATTCAAGGATTAGGTTGATAGGTGATAAGGTGATCTACGAAATTATTTGACACTTAACATCTTTAAAATTGCCTGGACCTGTTGATGTTTCGTCTAATATTTGAGAACTCTTTATAGTAAAATTTTTTTTTTTCATCTTCAAAAAATAATATTTACATCTAAAAAGTGATCCTGTGAAACTATTTGAATTTAGTTGTTTTTTCATCCGAATGCTTCCTTTAAATAATTTTTTTAATTCTCACTGTGGTTGGAATGACTTTATGATAACATTATCAATAGTGATATGTGATGGTGTTTTGATGTCGGTTTTTGTATATGATATTACCAATAATGTCTTCAGTAACAGAAAGAAGTGTCCTTAGGTGGAAAGAATGGATTCCCCTTGTAACTCAACAGGTAAATTTCTATTAATACATTAAAATGAATTCTGTCAATATCTTTTATTAATTATTTTCATTATTTCTAGCAAAGATTGAGAAACTTGATTCAAGTTCTTGCATATAATATTCAAGTAAAAGTTGAACTTATGGAGTTGAAAAAGACTAAGAAATTGTATTACTATTATACGTTACATTTAACTGCCATGTCTTCACCGTTGTATACAAGTGAACAGTTGGAGAGTGAGAACCCTAAGTGGGCAGAAATAGAAATTAATAAACTGTATGGTTCAGCTAATGGTAAAACTATTGCACAAGCATAATTCTCAGTACTATTTTTACAACGCTTCTCCAAGGTAGAGGTTTGATTCAAGATCATATGAACACACTGTAGAATTTAGAAATTAATGGAATGCCAAAATTTGCTGATGACTGGTGTGTCTCGATTTTTAATGTTTTTCAGGTTGCATATAATTATGGTGTGTATAAAAATGTTTCGGTACTTTTTTATCACAGTAAATCCCTGGCCATTATATGTCATGATGTTTATAACCTGACACAATACACTGATAAGTTGTTAGAGTGGTGTTGGTAAAGATGGAAATCGAAATAAGTAAGAACCTTGTTCTATAAAAAAACAACACTTATTTAATGAAGTTTCATTAATGAAAATAGAAATTTGAACTACTTTAGAGATATCCCAACAATTTTTCCTGATATATACCTACCCCTCCCCCTTGATAAGCTTCTATTCTGAGCCAGGAGAAATGCCTCGGTTTCAGGGCTATAGGAAACTCTACCTTCGGTCCGAGACTAGATCACAATAGGTATAGACTAGATACAGTAATCGAAGCTTACTGAGATTACTGTATCTCACAAATCCTTATAAGACATAAAGGATTCTATTGAAAAAAAGAGTTGATTTTTCAGCATTTACCCAACATTCTACTCCATTGCTACTGACATCTATGCCAAAAATGGTGGGACAGGGGCAAAAATTTCTTAATAGGTGATGGGGCTTGTCTTGCTACATCCTGATGCTCTAGTTCGAGGGCACTGGAGACTCCCAGGCCTATGGTATCGGACATCTATTTATAGTTTTGGATACATTCTTGCAAATTTATGATTATTCCATCTTGAGTTTGCTCATCATGATCTTGAAATCACATTTCATCTTTGAGTTGCGATTCAGAAATCATCATAGATGATTTTGTATAATTAATTTCTCTTATTTAATTCAATCAATGTTTCAGGTATTGTGATACGACTGTGGGTTCATGTTCCTGATGATGGTGATAGCATAATAACTGTGTGGGGAATTTATTTTAGTGGATTGGTGTACATCGGCCCAAGGTTGAGCGGCACTGATTCGTCTTCATTTTCTCCTAACTCTTTGATACTTCACATGCATGGCGGATATTTCACAGCTCCACATTGTTTTCTTAACCCTCATCCAGTTACACCAAGAACGCTCTCGATACAATTAGACGCGATAAATGTCAAACCTAGCTACTCAGTCGATTTACTGTTGAGGTATTGTTACCTAAATCAGACTTTCATCCAATTTTCTTCTCTTTTTTCTTATTATCTCTTTATTAGTTAGTTATTTTTTATTTGCCATTTAATGATAGAAAATGGTGGGTATATCTTTTTAGTTAATAAAATGAAGTTTTAAATGGCGATAAGAAATTAAAGGTAACTTTATTTAATAAAATTAAAATATTCTCTGTTGCTTGTTATGTGATATATGAAATTCAGTAGCTCATTGACCAAAAAATACATTATCTTTCTCAAAATAATTAGTATAGTTTACCCTTGCGATAGATACCTATCTTTTTCGCTTTCCAATAAATTGAAAGCATGAGTGATATTAGGTTAATATATTTTTTACTTTCACTTACCTATATATGAAATATATAGTAAGTGAAAGTATTGCGATCGTGAAAAATTTCGACTTCCGGTTTTCAACGGAAATACACGTTTTGGGGTCCCCTGAGTCGAAATGACCAAGTCCCGCGAAATGGTCTGTGTGTGTGTGTGTGTGCGTGCGTGCGTGCGTGTGTGCATGTGTGTGTGTGTGTGTGTGTGTGAACAGAACTGAACAAAAACTATAAACCGTGCGATTCTGAAATTGGGTATTTAGAGTAGGTATATGCCCGCGATGTGACAGCATAAATTTCATCTAAATTACTTAAAGGGAGGGGGTACTTTACTTAATAACTTTTTAGGTTTTTTACGATTTTCTCAAAAACGGCTCTAACGATTTTGATTAAACTTAGTATTTGATGTATTAATATGCAAGAGATATGACTGTAAAATTTTTATCAAAATTGATTTACCGGAGGGGGGACTTTACTTAATAAATTTTGTAACATTTTCACGTGTTTTTTTTATTTACTCTAAATCGGCTTTAACGATTTTGATCAAACTGGGTATTTGATGTATGTATATGCCCGAGATATGACTGTTAAAATTTCATCAAAATTGATTAACCGGAGGGAGGACTTTACTTAATAAATTTTGTATCATTTTCACGTGTTTTTTTTTATTTACTCAAAAACGGCTTTAAAGATTTTGATCAAACTGGGTATTTGATGTATGTATATGCCAAATATGTGATAGCCTACATTTCATCAAAATTAATCTACCGAAGGGGGGACTTTACTTAATAAATTTTGTATCATTTTCACGGGGTTTTTTATTTACTAAAAAACGGCTTTATCGATTAACAAAAATAAGATATGAATGTAGAAAAATGTTTGACTTTGGGAAATGATATTTAGCAAAACACGTCAATTTCTAATCTAAGTAAGTTAGTAAGTGAAAGTTGTGTGTTGCGCGCACGCACCAGATTTTTTATTTATAATATAATATACAGAACGTATTCATCACATACTGGTTAATTGATCAATATTCATACTTAATAGGGACTTAGTTGAAGTATCAGTTTCATTTATGTGTGTTTTTTTCGCTAAATCACCATTAAAAAAATATCTAACTCCTCACTGTAGCTAATTCCACGCTTATGAAAGAGCAAAGCCCTATTCAGTTATTGCAAACAATGAAGCTTATGAAAATACAAAAATTAAGAATTTTTCTGTAATATTACTCTTTTTAGATTAATTATAATTATCAAATATTATTTTATTTTCATTTTTTAAGTACAAATGTGTTATAGTTTAATGGAGGCACAGAATTCCAAAATCAGCCTTGTCCATAATTGTAAATTTTTTTAAGCTGGTCAATAAAGTTCATTTTATGTTTTATTAGAGCTTAGACCTTATTTTGATTGGCTCAGTTTCAGTGTGATTGAACTAGTTTTGAAAGCAATACTTCCACCTAATGATAATCTTGTAGAAAAATTATATAATAAAAAAAAAAAAAAATGGAAATTATATTTGACTAGTTTCGGAATTCTATTCCTCAATTATTCATTCCATTAATTTATTTATTTCAAACAAAAGACTTGTATTTATTCTTTTCTAAACTATTTTTATTATATTTCAATGTGATAGAATAAATTTTCTCAATTTGTAATTGAATCGGTTATTTTGAAAAGGGTCTATCCCATTCATTACACTTTTCAGGAGGACAAAATGTTTTAATGTCCATGCATTAATTTTTTTTTGTTAATACAATAAATTTTTTGTTTATAAGTTTGAATTAGGACATTTATAAGGTTGTTTATAAATGTCCTAATTCAAAAACATATATTAATTTTTTGTAGAAAGTAATTGGGAATCTATAACTTCTCTCATGGTTTTCAAAAATCAAGACCACTGTTTAGCTTTAAAAAAGTGATTATTGCATTTTCATAAAGGTATAGAAGTAAGATTTAAGATCTGAAGAGTCTGCCAAAATTAATTGGAGCAACCATCCTCTAGAGTGGTTGAAAAAAAGGGGAGGTCTGCAAATTAATTTTGCTATAACTAGAAATGATGTCTTGTTTTTTTTTTTGTTTCGTTTTTTTGTTAGTTTACATGCGTCTGAATCCAAGGAGGCCATCTCTAAAATGATAAGGCCTACAGTTCAAAAGTTATTACTTATTATTATTGGTGAAAAAGTACTTTTTACCACTGAATGATAAATCTTCCAAAATGATTATTTAAGTTCAACAAACAAATAAGTTTATATACAAACCAATATTTTTGTTTGTATCAGTATATTTTAAGAGATCTATAACTAAATATGTCAAATATATAATCAATCAATCACAAAATTTACAAGAAAATTACAACTTTAAGTGGCAGATGTACATTTGTAATTTAACTTCAAACATTACCAAAATGTGACGATCTCCAAGTTTTGAAAGAATTTTGCCACCCAAGAAATCAAGAATTTTACAAGAAATTGCCTCACCAGTAATGTTTACTTTACTTACACCAACCATTAGATTGGCGCATGCCAACAATGACTATTATGAGTTTCCTTGTTTTGCGCCTGTAAGTTTGGAGATTTTATGAAAAATACATACTTTTTATTAGTTGTAATCTTTTTTATTCTTCCTATCTTGTTGTAATGTATCTCGGGGAGTTTTAATAGGTTTCCCCATCTCTGCTGGTCCGTCGTATCCTCCTCCGATAGTCCTCTACCAGCCATACTCTCCATCACTCTATCCTTCCATCTGACTGCAGGCCTCTTCTCCTTCTACCATCTGCCCCCCAACGCATAATTATCTTTGGCATTTATATATCTTTTCATATCTGATATATATCTTTTCTGGACAGTCTCAGGTTTATGATTACTGTTAACATAAAAATTAACGGTATTAAAAAAATTGTTCTTACAGTTTGTCATGTTCCCTTTGTTCTTATACAGTGGAACTGTGCTAGAGCAAAGTGGCCTGACTTTTGCTTCAGACCACTCTTTTGTCCTCCTCTCTACTTGCCATATGTGTGAAATTGGGTTATGTATCTCATTGTCTTATGAGTCGCTTGTTACTAGTGACCAACCGAAGTTTAGGTTTCGGTTTCAGCCAGTTTCGGCCGAAAAACCTGGTTTCGACCGGCCAAGCCGGTTATAATCTCTTATATATAGCCGGTTATAAATATCTTATATCCGCTAACATTTCGGACCAAAACTGACTAAGTAGGCAAAATAGCTTCTGAGATACAGCTTTATGTATTCAATAGGCATTTTGTATTCCATCGACTTTATTATGTCGAAGATTTACTTTATTATTTATTATTTAGATATGAAAGTATGAATTTTTATTATTATTGGCCTATTCTTTCAAGATTGTATGTATCAACTTTTACGGCTGTACTAGTTAAGCGGTATGGTCTAACAACACACTTGGAACCGCCGTACTAGGAAGTAGGGGCCGGGATTTGATCCTATAACCTAACTAGTACACCAAACCGACATATTATATGAATAATTGAGGTTTCATTGATATTATTGCTAAACTAGACATGTTACATACTTACATGTATTATATGACGTAAGTTTCGGTTTCGGCCCGAAACCAGGTCTATGGCCGAAATTTGGTTTCGGTTTCGGCAAAAATTTTGGTTTCTGTCGGACACTACTTGTTACATTTAGATTAATTCTCTGTGTATCCCGCCTGGTCCAGGAGCCTAGTTACTTTTTAGCTTCTCCACAATATCTTTGATATCCTCTTTATATGAGTGGATATTTTCATCTTTATTTCTAACACTTGCTTTACTTTCTGGACTTCTACTTTATGTTCAGATTTCAGGAATGTCTGAAAGTATTTCTTCCAGTGCTCTTATGATACCCTCACCTGTTTTCTGCTGTTAGGCCTCCTTGAACTTTCTGTGTTTCTGGTTTCATTGTTGTCTCTGGATTCTTCTATTTCCCTAACCCAATTATTCATCCAATTTCTCTTCTTATATCTGATGATTTTTTTAGCGTGGGCCCTAGCACTTGGCTCTTTGTATATTACATGCCTTGATGGCTTCATCGCACTCAAACCAAGATCTATTAGGAGTTTGTTGCTCTGTTACTCCAGTGATTGACATTTACAGCTCCTTCCACTGAGATTCATACCCGACAAAATATTAAACCAAAATTCTTTGAAGAATTTTAAAGAAAGATCTATCCTTTGTGTTTTATACACCTTCACCTACCCAAACTATCATTACGGATCTATTATGGGTTTATTTAATATTAACAAAAAATATTTATCATTGGGGCATGAATAATCCACTAGGCAGATATACTGCTCGCAGGTCATTGGGAGTTTATTGTATAATAATTTTTATCTTCTAAGTACAAAATTAAAAAGTTGATTATTTGATTTCATAATAAGCATAATTTTTAATATATTATTAAAATAATTTTTCTATGAATTTTGTACAGGCTACAGTCATTACAACATTCCATTAAAAAAGAATCTCATGCCACATCAGTTCTTCAGCAACAAATTTCCGATGGCTTATTTGCTTCTACTTACCAAAACTCGGATAAAACCAGAGGAAGTGCCGCTCTCCGAAAACTACTTAGCAAGAAATCTACTCCAAAGGCAGACCCGAGTCAAATTCTAGCTGTAAAAAGAGAACTAGAAATGGTTAAGTTTAAAGTAAAGTTGCTCACAGAACAAAGGGATCTGGTTCAGTTGACTTTACAGAAAAGGTTAGCAGAAAGGAACAATTTATTGGAAAAAAATCAAGACAGAGGTAACTATAAAGCATTTTTTTTTTTTTTTTTTTATCTTGCGAGAAATAAGTAATATTAAAAATATAAAAGAAATTCAGGTATTATACTAAATTTGGGGATTATATGTAGTCATTTAACTTTTATATAATGGGTATTGATGATTCGTGTAATCAAATGGGTCCAACACATTCTCATTGATAATAAAAATGTGTTAGACCAATTTGATCTCACAAAATATCAAAACCTCATTATCCAGTTAAGTTTTTTGATCAGAATGAGTTTTTTACTTTCACTTACCTATATATGAAATATATAGTAAGTGGAAGTATTGCGATCGTGAAAATTTTCGACTTCCGGTTTTCAACGGAAATACACGTTTTGGGATCCCCTGAGTCAAAATAACCAAGTCCCGCGAAATGGTCTGTGTGTGTGTGTGTGTGTGTGTCTGTGTGTCTGTGTGTGTGTGTGTGTGTGTGAACAGACTAGCTCAAAAACTATAAACCATGCAAACCTGAAATTGGGTATTTAAAGTATGTATAAGCCCGCGATGTGACAGCAAAAATTTCATCAAATTTGCTCAAAGGGAGGGGGTACTTTATTTAATAACTTTTTAAGTTTTTTTCGATTTTCTCAAAAACGGCTCTAACGATTTTGATTAAACTGTGTATTTGATCTATTTATATGCCTGAAATATGACTGTAAAAATGTCATCAAAATTTATCAACCGGAGGGGGGACTTTACTTAATAAATTTTGTATCATTTTCACATGTTTTATTTATTTACTCAAAAACGGTTTTAACGATTTTGATCAAACTTGGTATTTGATGTACTTATATGCCCGAGATATGACTGTAAAAATTTCATCAAAATTGATCTACGGGAGGGGGGACTTTACTTAATAAATTTTGTATCATTTTCACGGGGTTTTTTTATTTACTCAAAAACGGCTTTAACGATTAACAAAAATAAGATATGAATGTAGAAAAATGTGTGACTTTGGGAAATGATATTTAGCAAAACACGTCAATTACTAATCTAAGTAAGTTGGTAAGTGAAAGTTGTGTGTTGCGCGCACGCACCAGATTTTTCAAAATTTTGAACAGATAACTTATCATTTTAGATCATTGATATGATATAAATTAATTATAAAAACTATTTATTAAATAAAAAACAATAAAGTGAAATAGAGAATAGTAGATTGTGGAAGGGTGTGTGGTTGTTAACCAACCTCAACCTTCCCATCATGGTTGGTGAATAGGTTGGTTAAATCTAACCATATGCCAGGTATGGCTAAGTGCCGGGAAAAAAAATCCTATCGATAGGTTCGAGGTTTTCAACTTTACTGTTTACATGTTTTTTTGAAATATTCTCAAGAATACTGATTAGAAATAACAGATTTATGTTTCAAACATGGTAAAAAAAAAAATTTTTTTTTAGGTGTTTACATTATTTTGAAATATTGTTTTAATAATAGGAAAGTTTTAAATTAAATTTACACTATTATTTAACAAGCTTAAATTGTACTTTTTATAGCATAAAGTTAAATGACTTCTTATAATAGTTCCTAGTTTATAGTTCACGCATTTACTTGCTTTTTTTAATTAATTCCGTTTTTATTTTAAAGAATATGATAAAATAATTAGTATTGTAACGTTAAACAATAAAACAATAAAATAAAAATAATAAATAAAAAAATAATAAAAAAAATAAAATAAAAAAATACAGTTAAGAATAGTTCTAGACCTTTTGTTGCAACGAACTAACATTTGGAAAAAACATTTTGTCATAAATGTCATAATACATGTTTGTGACTACGATATTTGAGTACCATCTACTCATGGTTCGAGTAGAGGCTGGCCCTGAAGGTTCGAGGCTGGTCTTATTATGACTGAATAAAAGAAGGGATGGACTGGAGAGTTAGTCTTTATTCTGAAGCTCAATTCATATGGTTATTTCTGTCTTACAAAGCACTATAATTTGTGTGGCATTGGAAATTTTGTTTTCGTTTGAATAAAAATTGTTTAACCCACTGAAGTGTTACAGTATTTTTACATTTTCATTAATAATAGTGTGAATTCTTGTTACAGAATCGGAGCTTATGGAAAATTTTTGTTGTCTTAGAAGAGAGACCGAAAAGAAGAGAGAAATGAAAGGAGAATTGTCCGACTGCAAAGCACAGTTAGCCCAAACCGCTAGTTTGCTCGATTTACGAAGGCGTGAAATAATTTCTGAGTTAGCTTATATATACCCTATTGTGCAGGTAAAAATCTCATGTTGGCGTATATATATGTTAAGTAATTTCAATTTTTAACTATGATCTTGTTTGTTATCACACCAAGCAAGTTAGAAATACTACCGATAGATTCAAGAAAGTTAGAGGGAGTAATAATCTAGATATACTAACTTGCTCATTGGTTATTGTGCAATAAAACATATACTATATAAATGTTGTATAAAACTATTATTATATTATCTGTCTAGTTTTTCTTACTGGTACTTCTGCGTCTACTTTTTACTTGCACTTCTATGTTCACTTCTTTGTACTTGTTCCCTCTAATTGTAAAAACTGGTATAATTTCATCGATGTAGTTGGAAAATTTGGAAACAATAATATTCATAGTGCTTTAAGCTATTTAATTTAAATTTAATTACTACTTTTTATTTTCACTTACCTATATATGAAATATATAGTAAGGGAAAGTATTGCGGTTGTGAAAAATTCCGACTTCCGGTTTTCAACGGAAATACACGTTTTGGGGTCCCTTCTTCTTCTTCTTCTTTTTTCTCTATCTCCTTTGTGCTGTTAAGCGTGGAGTAGCCTCGGCCCACTTCCTATAAGTGTCCCTGTCCTGGGCCTTCCTTTTCATCTCTTCTAGGGTCGATCCCCGCTCTCGACCGAGTCTGTCCATATAACTATTATATGAAATTCTTGGGCGTCCAACCGGTCGCTGACCCCTTGGTCTGGCCTCCATTAGCCACCTTGCTCTACGCTCGTCCCCCATCCTGCAGACATGCCCAAACCACTTGAGCTGGCGTTCCTCTATGACATCTCTTACATGTCGAACTCCAAGAGTATCTCTGATTGTGCTGTTTCTCACACGGTCTCGTCTTGTCTTCCCCGCAACTCTTCTGAGATACCTCATTTCTGCTGACGTCACTCGTGAGGCATTCTTGTCCAAGAGTACCCAGCTCTCAGCACCATATAGCAGGACCGGGAGGAATACAGATTTAAAGATGCGGAGCTTCGCCTCTTTGCTCACCTCTTGCTTGCCAACCAGTGTTCTGGAGATTTGGAAGAAGACCTGCTTAGCTTTACGCACTCGATGCATAACTTCCTGGTCTAACTTCCCATCTCGACTGAAAAGAGTTCCCAGATATTCATAAATATCAACTTGCTCCAGTTGGTGTCCTTCACACACAATCCTGAGCACCTCCTCTCGTCCTACCTGCATAACCTTGCTTTTACCAGGATTTATGGCGAGTCCTCTTCTCTTAAACTCCTCAGACCACTCCTCCACTCCAACTTGGAGAGAATTCACATTGTCTGCTATTACCACAATGTCGTCTGCATAAACGAAGCATTGGGCCTGGACAGGCAGGATATTCCAATACCCAACGATTGCTCTCGGTGTTCTTCGCTTGCATACCTTCAACACCTCGTCCATGACAATGTTAAACAGAAGTGAACTGAGGCTATCTCCTTGCTTAACCCCTTTGCAAAATCTGAACGGAGCAGACTTTCTTCCATTCAATCTAACCACGCCTTTCGGGTCCTGATAAGCCGATTTTATAGCTCTAATGAGGTTCGGTGGTATCCGCTTCTCCTGTAAGGCAGTCCAGATCTCCTGTCTGGGAACCGAATCGAAGGCTGCTTCAAGGTCCAAAAAGGCCAGGTAGACATTTCGTCCTCGGTCCAGCGCTTTCTCCGTAACCATCCTGAGAGAGAAGACATGGTCCTGGGTCTGTCTTAAAGGCCGGAAAGCAGCTTGTTCTTCTTCCATGTCGAGTTCGACATATGCTCTCAGCCGCTGCTCCAGGATCCTTGTGTACACCTTATACACCACCAGAGACAGGCATATGGGTCTGTAGTTCCCACATAAGGTCTGGTCTCCCTTCTTGTATATGGGCACAATTACATTTTCTTCCCACTCCTCAGGTATGGTCCCAGAGTCCCATATCCTCTGAAACAGGTTCTGCAGTGCTTTAATCAGCGCTGGTCCCCCCAACTTTACCAGTTCTGGTGCTATGCCGTCTTTTCCTGCAGCTTTTCCGAGCTTGACATGTGCCATTGCATCCTCCACCTCTTCCTCTTGGATTGTGTCGTCCATATCCACAGGCTGCACGTATCCCGTCCTCGGGCGATGCCTTCCATCTGCTCTCTGGTCTCCTCCGCGCTCCTCCAATGAAAATTTTCTTTCGTAATGTTTCCGCCATATCTCCAGAATCTCCTTCTCCGCCGTTACAAGCTGACCTTGGTTGTCTCTGATGCTCCGAACCTGCTTTCCTTTCTTTCCTCTCATGCATTTCACAGTAGTCCAGAACCTACGGATGTTCTCCTGGTAATTTTCTTCTATCTTCTTTCCAAAATTTTCCCAGGCTTTGCTCCGAGCTTGCTTCACGGTTGTTTTAGCAATGTTCCGTCTTCTCACGTATGCTTCCCAATCCTCAGGTGATTTAGACCTCTTATAAGCCGCCCAAGCTATTTTCTTATCTTTCACCGCTCTGGCAACTTCATCATTCCACCATTTTGTCATCTTGGTGCTTGGCCTGATCTTCTTCATTCCGCAGGCCTCCAGACCAGCTTTACGGATTCAGTCTCTAATTGAGCTCCATAAGGTATCCAGTGCCATGTCATAATTGACATTCTCTAACTTCCTTTCCAGCGCTTCCATGTATTCCTGCCTTTTATTTTCCTGTCGTAGAGTTTCAACTGACATCCTGTCATATGCCTTCCTCCAAACTTTTCTGGGCTTTATAATCCTTGTGTCGGCAACTAGGAGATTGTGGTCTGTCTCCAACTCTGCCCCTCTAATGACTTTTATGTCCGTAAAGTGCTGCCTTAGGTCTCTACTGTAGATAATGTAGTCGATGACGCTTGTACCTTCTTGTCCTTGAGCTTCAAAAGTTACCTTGTGAATCCTCTTGTGGTTAAAGAAGGTATTTCCCAGGAGAAGATCGTTTCCAATGCAGAAGTCCAGAAGTCTCTGACCATTGCTATTCTTTGTATCTTCCCCTCCAAATTTACCTACCACTCCCTGTGACCGATTGTGATCTTGCCCAGTTCTTGCATTTAGGTCTCCCATGAGGATGATACTCCTATTCTTAGTGGTTGCCGAGTCGACAGTTCTCTGAAGGTCCTCGTAGAAGTTTTCCTTATCCCCGACACTGCTGTCCTCTGTAGGAGCATACACCTGAATACATGTAACTTTTCCTATTTTGAGTTCGATATCCATTGCTATGATTCTGGAAGATATGGCCTCCCATTTATCTATCCTGTTAAACAGCTCGTCCCTCAGGACGAATGCCACTCCCTCCTTGGCTCTCCCTGCATTTACCCCCGAGAATATCATTGAGAATCCAGACGGCAAACTCCTACTTCCACAATTCTTCCTCTTTACCTCACTGAGACCCATGATGTCCACCCTATACCTCTTGATCTCCTCAATGAGCTCCGCCTCTTTACCGGTGAGTGTCCTAATATTCCATGTAGCCAATCTTATGTCCTTGTCCAAGCCATGTCTTTTCCTTGTTAACCGTCCAATTCCGAGGCTATTTCTGTCTCTTTGAATCTTGTATACTCTGGGTGGGGGATTGGCCCAAGCCCCAGAGGCCCCGTATCCTCGGGACAACTGGATCCTCTTTATATCGGGAACAGGTAACCCTAGGTAGATTGCCTTCACCACGGCTTGGAGCTCCACCTGCCCCTTCGCAGTACATCAGCCGTTCCGCCGGTCTCCAGCTCCGCCTGATGATGTCTAATCATGGACCCTGTTGACTTACTGTCTTTGGCTCCATGTTAGTACTGGTGCTACTGCTGCCTCACACCAGGGATATTTATCGACCTCCCGGTCTAGATCCGCCGTGTTTTGTCGAATGCAGGGCCACCTCGAGCAGGATGTGGTTCTTCACCACGCACGGACGGTCTTGGGGACTAGCTTCATACAGATCTCCAACAAGGCTTCTCAGATCTCTCGGCTAGTGCCCATGGTATTGGGGGAGGGCCAGTGTCCAGGTCAACCCTAGCAAAGGTGCTACCTCTCCCCAATTCCTTGGCCCCTTCCTTGGTTTTGGGGTCCCCTGAGTCCTAATAACCAAGTCCCGCGAAATGGTCTGTGTGTGTGTGAACAGACTAGCTCAAAAACTATATCCTGTGCGAACCTGAAATTGGGTATTTACTTTATGTATTAATATGCCTGAGATATGACTGTAAAAATTTCATCAAAATCGATCAACCGGTGGGGGCACTTTTTTTTATAAGTTTTGTATCATTTTCACGTGTTTTTTTATTTACTCAAAAACCACTTTAATGATTTTGATCAAATTGGTCATGTTTAGTGAAAATTAGGTGTTCTTTAATATGAGGTCAGCTTTATCATTATTAAAATGGGGCTTTAATGGAGAAGGGGCCTTTTTTGTTTTCCAATAAATTACCGTTGTTTTTGTTTATATGGAGAAATTAACTGTCTCTCGTTACGCCTAAAAATAAGAAATGGCTAAATATGAAGTATGAAAAAAATCAAGTAAACATGTAGATGAAAAAAAAGAAAAATATTTTGCCAACTCATATAACACGTTGAGCCCACGCATGCAGAGTACCCCTTTAATGACAGACCACTGTTCGTAATTAAAGCCTTTCTGTTCATTTAATGGAAATTATTTGTTTCATTGTAACTAAATGAAGTTTTCAACAACTACATAGAGAATTATAAAATCAGCCGACTTGGAGTATTATGCTTGCATTGCTGAATTATCACAAGTAAAAACTTTTATTTAATAATAAAAAAATAGTGTTTTTTTACTGAGTGAATAAAAACAAAAATAAGAAATGAATTTATAAAAATGTTTGACTTTGAGATGTGGCAATTAACAAAACACATCAATTTCTAATGTAATAAGTTGGTAAGTGAAAGTTGTGTGTTGCGCGCTATTTTTCATTTGTTATTTTTAAAACAAGTTTTTTTTTTTTTTTTGTTCCTAGGAAATTTAAAAAGAAATTGAACGATTCATAGTAAAGTTACAGTTTATTCAATTTAGTTCTCATGTTTATAATATAATTTATAATAACAAATAATCCGAATATTAATAATAGAGGGGGAGAAATGTTTTATCATCAAATAATCTATTTCTGCCCTGCCTAATTACATAGCATACACATCAATCAATTACAGACATAAAATAGACACATTTTTTTTTATTGAATAAATATTTTAATAAAACTAAATGTATACATCGCTTACACAATATATTGTGTTTCCTTATTTGTATATTATCATCTAATACAGATATGCTATCCGAAATATTCACATAGGCCAGCTTGTATATTTTTTCTATTTATTACAGCTTTCAGATGGTAGATACACTATTAAAGACGTCCATTTGCCTAACTCGGAAGATTTCGAAGGTAAAGATGAATTGATGATATCTGTTGCCCTCGGCTTCGTGGCACATCTTGTCCAGATGATATCATACTTTTTGGACGTACCGACACGATACCCTATTTGCCATTTTGGTTCAAGAAGCAAAATTATTGATCATATTACTGATAGCATTCCTGACAAAGAAAGAGAGTAAGTAATTACAACTACATGTCATTATATTCATTTATCAGTACTTACATAAATTATATCGGTATATAATCACCATGGACTGCTATCCGCTATATGATATTAATAGTAAACTTATTAAAATACTTTCACTTGAATAATTTACATGCTAAAAAAAAAAAGGAACTTTTTTAATTGTGTTCTTAACTAGTTATCTAGTTATTAAGACTAAATACTGATTTTAACCCTAGACCGGGCGTGCTGGTTGACTTTGGACACCAACTCACATGAAAGGTTGGTCGTGCAGGAAGCAAGTTTTTTCGAAACCTAATTCCAGAACGAAGTCAAAATTTCCTAGCCCTAAGGGAGACACAAAAAATGCTTTTTCAGAAATTTAATGTTTTAATTACCCTCCTCCACCCTTAGTACCTTTTCCTGGACTTCTCCTCCCTAGATAAGTCACACACTGGCTTTTGTTCAAGTTACAAGTGACCAGTTATTGCGTGTTTATTATTGAAAAGCAGGGCTGGTGTCCAAAAGCAACCACGCGCCCGAACATGTAAATTATAAGGTTCTTTTTATCATTATTTTATTTTCGGATATTTTTTTTGGTTTATGTTAAATATCCGAAAATTATTCTATTTAAGGGCCAATATTATAATATATGAAGACATTCCAAGGATTCCTTGAGAGTTGTCAGATGAGGAGAAAGAAGGGATCTTTGAAGAATCGAGTGGGGAAGATGAAGCCATAAATTATTCTGTCCAAGAGCACGACTGTGACTCAGAACAAGAAGGCGGTCCCGGATGATGAATATGAGTCGAATGATGATGATAGGGAATTTGTTTTTTGAAAGGACGGTGAAACAATGTGGTCAACAAAAGATTTTTCGAAACCTAGTTCCAGAACAAAGTCAAAATTTCCTTGCCCTAAGGGAGACGCAAAAAATGCTTTTTCAGAAATTTAATGTTTTAATCAAATAATTGATGTAAATATTATTGATCAAATAGTTGTTTATAGATTTTTCAAAATATTTAATTTTTTTAAAATAATTAAATTGATGTTTATTATTATTTTATGTTTCTTTTTTTTTTTTTTTTTTTTTTTTTGTAGAAAAATAATAATAACACAACTTATATAAATAATTTTAAATTATTCATACACCTATTATAATTTTAAGCAAATAAAAGTTGTGTCCAAAGTCAACCACGCGGCTGTTAGTGTAACAACATTTTTGGTATTGATTTAATATAATATGTTAACAAAATCAATTTGAAGAATACATTGTTCCAACTGACCGAAAAGTTGATATTTACTTGTAAACTACATTTGTTGTTTTTCCTTCAGGCGCTAAGATTACTAAACTGCTAGAAGAACTTAACCTAGAAGCCCTGACGTAAAACTGACCATGAGAAAAGCAGTCCTCTCTTAAATCAACTCCTGCAAATTTAAAAGTTTGTCCTTGTGACGAACTTCCATTGGTATTTCTTCCGGTAGGTGGAATGTTGGAGGGGGAAGCTGTCGGCTTGGTAGAAGAGAGGGAGGCGCGCAATGAAGAGAGTTCACTAAAACCGCCGAAACAAAAAATTGCTTACTCGTCGTGAACGCTTCATTTTTCGGCTTTAAAACATGGTTTTCGACCTTCCTTAGGGCCTTTCGAAACTTGTTGTATCAAGATCTTTAAAATGAGTCCAAATTAGATATTTTTTCTGGAAGTGCAAAAATAGGTGTCCGTTACAGTTAAACGATAATTTCGCCATTTAAACCCCTTAGGGGTTACATTTTTGAAATTCCTTTCTTAGTGGTTACCTACATCGCGTTTAAAATCTAAATTGCAAACTTCAAGTTTCTATCATTAGTAGTTTTTGCTCTGCGTTGACTCTGTCAGTCAGTACAAAGTCTCTTATATATATAGAGATTAAAAGCAAATAAAACATCAAGAATTAGTCTGAAAACTTAATAAGGAGTTGAAGAAGTTGAGGCATTCAGCAGCATAGGGTGGCCTACACGCCTTAGCTTGGGGAGGGTAAAGGCGGGCCGACCCGCTTAGCTTCTCGATGCACCTTTCGTCCAGCACCCTTAGCTGCTAAAGGGGTAAAAGGGGAACAGGAGGGACCTTTTCAAGGTCCTATATTTTATATTATAAGTATTCTTTTATTTTTTAGATTTATTAAATGAAAAATTAAGGTGGTGTTTATAATCATTTAATGTTATTGTGTAATCAAATTTCAGGTTTCCATTGTATTCCCGTGGTAAAGAAAAACATGCATTTAATTATGGTGTATATCTTTTAAACAAAAATATTGCACAGCTAAGATGGTATTGTGGGCTCACAACTTCTGATCTGAGGCACACTCTACCAAATCTACAAGGCCTTATGAATCTAAAGCGGGATGATATTGGAAGGTAACTTTTTTCTTAGTTTTTTTTTGTTAGATGGATGGACAATACTGTTGTAAATTTATTCTCCATACTACATTTGTATTATTAGTCTAGCAAGTTTATTTTTATTTAGTTTTCTATTTATATCCCATGAATTCCATCAAGTATCATAGAATAGTATTGTATTCTGTACCTTTTTCCGCCTTGGACAAGGCTGAGCCATTCCCCAAACGATGTATTACGATAATGATCTTCCTGGCTTTCAACAAAAATATATCTCAGTTCCCTATAGTAATGTCGGTCAACCAATATAGTCTAAAATCAACCTCACCGATTTTTTTTTCTTTCTTTTTATAATTCTTATTATATACAGTGGAAGATGTTGAATGTTCCAATTAAGGAATTTGGTGAAAACATTATACAGTTAGTAAAAAAGGTCTGTGTACACCACATTAAAATTTTCTAAGATTGCCAAGGACATCAAAGAAAATGATGAAAACCTTTTTTATATTATTTTCTTTGAAACTGTAACTTTGAAAGAATTAAAATTCACTACCAAAAGAAAAATAAATGTAACATTAAAGATAAGGTAAAGATAATTGCTAATAGAACTCCTGAACCATTGCAAAATAAGTCTGTGTACATTTATTATAAACTCCTTCAAATACTGTACAATAATAAACAAACGTTTTCAATATAAACAAAAAGCTTTATTTTAGTCAGTTAAGTCTTTAAAGTGGCCGTGATTTGCGAGTTTTTCTGTTACTTTGCTAAAAATGGAAATTTGTGTAGAAATTAGACAATTGATTATTAATTTAAGAAATGAGGGAAAATCTTTGAGAGAAATCGCAGAAATAATTAAGAAACGTCACTCTACAGTTAAAAGAATAATTAAGCATTACCAAGAAACCAGTTATCTTCAAAGTAAACCTAGATCTGGGAGGCCCAACTAAATTTTGAGAAATCACAGGCTTGCAATTTGGCGATCTGTGAATGATAATCCTACAATGAGTCACCACTGCGCTGACAAGATTACCAGCTAATAGTAACACCACAATAATAATGTGTTTACAAAAAAAAAAAAAAAAATATTATTTTTTTACTTTCACTTACCTATATATGAAATATATAGTAAGGGAAGTATTGCGATCGTGAAAATTTTCGACTTCCGGTTTTCAACGGAAATACACGTTTTGGGGTCACCTGAGTCAAAATAACCAAGTCCTGCGAAATGGTGTGTGTGTGTGTGTGTGTGTGTGTGTGTGTGTGTGTGTGTGTGTGTGTGTGTGTGTGTGTGTGTGTGTGTGTGTGTGTGTGTGTGTGTGTGTGTGTGTGTGTGTGTGTGTGTGTGTGTGTGTGTGTGTGTGTGTGTGTGTGTGTGTGTGTGTGTGTGTGTGTGTGTGTGTGTGTGTGTGTGTGTGTGTGTGTGTGTGTGTGTGTGTGTGTGTGTGTGTGTGTGTGTGTGTGTGTGTGTGTGTGTGTGTGTGTGTGTGTGTGTGTGTGTGTGTGTGTGTGTGTGTGTGTGTGTGTGTGTGTGTGTGTGTGTGTGTGTGTGTGTGTGTGTGTGTGTGTGTGTGTGTGTGTGTGTGTGTGTGTGTGTGTGTGTGTGTGTGTGTGTGTGTGTGTGTGTGTGTGTGTGTGTGTGTGTGTGTGTGTGTGTGTGTGTGTGTGTGTGTGTGTGTGTGTGTGTGTGTGTGTGTGTGTGTGTGTGTGTGTGTGTGTGTGTGTGTGTGTGTGTGTGTGTGTGTGTGTGTGTGTGTGTGTGTGTGTGTGTGTGTGTGTGTGTGTGTGTGTGTGTGTGTGTGTGTGTGTGTGTGTGTGTGTGTGTGTGTGTGTGTGTGTGTGTGTGTGTGTGTGTGTGTGTGTGTGTGTGTGTGTGTGTGTGTGTGTGTGTGTGTGTGTGTGTGTGTGTGTGTGTGTGTGTGTGTGTGTGTGTGTGTGTGTGTGTGTGTGTGTGTGTGTGTGTGTGTGTGTGTGTGTGTGTGTGTGTGTGTGTGTGTGTGTGTGTGTGTGTGTGTGTGTGTGTGTGTGTGTGTGTGTGTGTGTGTGTGTGTGTGTGTGTGTGTGTGTGTGTGTGTGTGTGTGTGTGTGTGTGTGTGTGTGTGTGTGTGTGTGTGTGTGTGTGTGTGTGTGTGTGTGTGTGTGTGTGTGTGTGTGTGTGTGTGTGTGTGTGTGTGTGTGTGTGTGTGTGTGTGTGTGTGTGTGTGTGTGTGT